>CM060402.1:196611443-196975510 GCA_030545235.1 Helianthus tuberosus
CATTGCATGTTTCCGTTAATTGCTTAAAAGTTGACTATTATGCCCTTTTGATATAAAAACGAGATTTTTGAAAATGTGAGAGGAAAAAAACCTTTATTACTGATTTATAAACATGTCCTAAAAATTTGACATCAGTTTGTGGACTAAATTAAGAGTTATGCTCAATATCATAAATTGAAGCCTTTTTATTAGTTAAACGGCATTTTCGGCATAAAACCTATTTACACCCAAATTTTGACACCAAACCCTTTACCCACTGATGTAATATAATATTTAGGGATTTTTGAATATTTTTTTGAATTTTAAACTGATCATAACATAGGGTTCTTGCATTGACTCGGTAATTGACGGTTATGCCCTTTTTGCTAATAAAATGAGTTTTACACATCCTTTACATAACAAACCTTTTTATACTGATTTAATATATTAAATAAGTTATTTTAAACACTAAAGGCTGATCAAAATCTCAGATTTCCTTAATTAACCCGAATATCGTCAAATACCGACTTTTATGCGATTTAGGCGCATAGTATGGTTTAAAACCATATTAGGCACCTAAGACTTGTTACCTACTGATGTTATGAATAAATTTTTATATTTTAACAGTGAGTAAAAGTTTTGAACTCAGATTTCCAAATTTAACCCTTAAAGCTTATGTGAAATGACCAAAATGTCCCTTCGGTGCATAGTTTGGTCATAAATGATAAATTTCACATATGTACAATATCTTACTGATATAACTTATTAAAATAAATATTTTTACTGATCATTTTTTACCAGAACCTCAGATTATTATTTAACCTCTTTTATAATGTTTAAAATGACCAAAATACCCCTACGGGGCTTAAATTAGTTTTATATTCGTTTTGGGCATAATGGAAGGTATCCTACTGATATCACAACATAATTAAGGCATGTTAACTTGTGAAACCTGTACATGACTCATTTGGTTACCCGTTATGCATTTTTCGCGTTCGGTACGGTTTATGTGACTAGTTTGCATAAATTGACCGAAACGGGGCAAACCTTATCATTTTCCCTTCAAAATCCAAAATGTGATTAGTTTACCCATATTATACAAGTCTTCATACTTGTCGGGACTAAATCACATTCTAATCCGGTCTTCGCTTAATCTTGCGTTTTGAACCGTAAACCTCTCTTTAAAACTAACCGGTCTAAGTTTAAACATAAGTAAGACCCGTTAGGAATCTAATAGGCTATTAAAACCTTCATTCCAGATTTAGGAGCCCAGTAAAAGATATTTGCACTTGCTGAATTGTTATACGGCTGAGATAAATTTGTATTCTTGCTCAGGTAAATACTTTTAACTAATTTTCCGTTATACGGGCTTGGGATACGGTATTATAATAATACCGCTTGGTCGGCTGTGTAGTTATTTAAATCGGATTATGATTAATATATTTACATGACCCGTTTTAATCTGTTTTGTTTGGTGCAATGCCTTTGGGGGGTTAATGACCATGTCCTGGATATCCTCGGCTCATTCATTGAAATGGTCACGACTTAAGCACGGGGTGTAGGCATACACCTGACAGTTGCGTATGTATAAAAGGTATCCCACAATAAGGAGTTTTCCTTATGGGCATTATACTTATGGTGTGTCAGTTAATCTTGCCCGGCTCTTCTAACCGGCCCTGACGGACGACAAACATATAAAACTGTATACAAGATTATTTTTATAATTGTCCCAAGTTATAAAAGAATATTTGTGCCTTGTGCATTTAAATCAATTTTCTTAAATATTTTCAAAAGAGTCGGTTAATTGTATTTACCAGTGTAAACTGACGTATTTTCCAAAAGGTTAAGTGCAGGTACTATGCGAAATAGGTTGGCTACTCCTGAGTGAATAAATAAAGAGTCTTGCAAGCTTTATCACTTTAAAATCTGTTGAACAATATTTCCTTCGTTTTGATCCGCCTGTGGATCCTTTTACATTCCGTTTGTAATACTTATGTTACTTTCATTCAGTTTGTAATATTATTACTTTTAGACTTCCGTTGTGCATTGAACTGTGATAAATTGACTATGATGATATCAACTACGTCACGATACTCCCCACCGGACCCACCGGTAATACGTGGAAATATCGGGGTATGACACATCACCATATTATTTCTTACACTTTTTACACACTTGCCATTTTTTACAGGATCCTTAATCTATACTGCTATATGCATTTGGCTCATGTTAAAAACATGATATATACTAATAACGTGAGAAGATTTGTGTAATTTCGAGCTAGCATGTATGGGGGTACGATGTAATGTTGTTTTGGTGTATCATGTATATGGCCATGTTAACAGTTTTGTTAACCGGTTAAATTTATGAATAAAAGTTTGTTGGTCCTTAAAAAAAATCACATATACATGGCCCAGAACAACTAAATGCGTGAAAAAACATAAGAGTAAGCATGTTTCAATGATCTCATATATAGTCTTTAAAGTTTAAGGTTATAACTAATGGGGTAGAAACATGTTAATTACATTAAACAATTCAAAGTTATCTAATCCTGCTTGCTGAAAGTTTGCTAGTATGATTAAATTTATACTATATTATAATGTATGAGTGAGGTTTTAAGGTAATTATTTTTTTAAGATGATTTTTTTCTCCTTAATGCATAAGGTAAAACCCGGGAAAATTAGTCTTTTAAACACTAATTACATTTTAATTCCCTTATCTTAGTACACTTTAATCACTCAATTTTAACAAAATTATGGAAAATTAGGTAGTAGTTACAATTTTCCCCCTTATAAAAACTAACTACCCTACGATTTTTAAACGGCCGTAACTTTTTCATACGTAAACATCTATTATTTTTTAAATTACACCATAAAAACAATAATTTTGTTCTCCTTAAATTGAGTATAATATAGCTATAGTTTTTTTTAATTAAAAAAAATTGTTATGTTACGTGATTAACGACGTCTATGATGAGCAATAACTCAATCGTTAACCGAAACCAAACCGGAAACAGATAAGACCGAACCAAAATAAATGAACAACTGAAAACCAATTAACCAAAAACCAGTTATAAGTTTTTTTTGTACCCTCGTTATACTAAAATTAACCGAACCGTTCATATTTTCATATATTTCTAACTTTTATACCTCCATTTCATTTACTTCATATTTAATACATCCATTTCATGTAATTATACGTTAACTTCATGTATTTCTAAACAAAGGTTTTAGTCCGAGTTTGGCTTTGGCTGTTAACCAAAATTAAACGAACCAAATAAAAGATCGTCAATTTAACTGAATAAACCAAAATGATTAACCAAAAAAAATTGGTTAATAAAATAAACTAACCCATGACTTCGGTTTCGACTTCAGTTAAGGATAATAACCGAACCATTAACACCACAAAGAAATGAACTAACTGATGGCTACGCTTATGACGCATATCCACCGGTGGATACAACAATAAATATTACACAATAAGAAGATCTCTAGAAACAAGCACCACAATTCAAAATATCGCCCCCACTGCATCGCGTAGACACCCTGCTAGTAATTATTATATACATGTATCTAAACTTTTGTTTGTATGCCTAAATTATTTGCTTGATTAATGTTAAATTCTCAATATTCATATAAAACTGAGGTTGAAAGTAGTGAAATATATAGAAAAGAACTACGTAGTTGTTTTGGTCAAAAATCACTCTAAGAATAATGTAACCAAATCTGTTTGTGAGGTAGAGTGCTTGTAAGAATGTAATAATTGTTAAACTCGAAATGTAAACGAAATACAAAGATTTATACGAGGAAAAACTCTTGATCACTAGTAGATCGCCGGCACAAAAACCTCGGGTGGTGAAAACTATCGACCACCAAGTATATTAGCTAGCAAAATTCAATACAACTTCGGAAGTTGATCAAGTTTGGTACAATGATGAATGTGTGTTCGCCGAGAGTGTTGAGTGGTGTAAGCTCTATGCGTAAAGTGTATGTATGTGAATGTGTATCAGTGAATATGAATGTGTAACTTGATCAACCCCTTTAAATATAAAAATAACAACTTAGTGCGATGTTTTCGCTAGACCCACGTCTTCGTCCATAACCGTTTAAGGAATAAGCACGTGCTAGCTTCTAACGACTTCTTAGCGATATTCCAACTTTGACTTGGTCTACCACGTAGTTTCCCTGCATATAAACATAAGAAAACACGGAGAACAATCATTAGCAGTGGCGGAGCTTGACCAAAAGTTCCCAGGGGGCGGAAAGTCATGGGACCCAATTTATATATTATATTATTATATTGGCAAAATAATTGGGGGCGATCCTTTATAATTTTAAAATTTTTCGACGAAAAATCGGAAATTTTACACTTAATAACCACGAACGTAATTCCATCCGGTCCTGGTGTCTTTTCGCTACACAACTCCATATTGGCTCTTTTACCCGTCCTCAATGAAGAATTGTACCAGGCGGCTTGCTTGATCTCCCGTCAACTTTGCAAACCCATCACCCAACATTCTCAGTCTTACACACCAAGGTTATTTTTAATTTTTCTGAAACGCTGCTCCAAACTGTTCTTTTACCTCTTTCGGGTTCCGATATCCAACTTCTTTATAATTTTTATCCCACCAATATCCAATTTCCAAAATGGTTATTCACTGATATCCAATTTCCATCACTGAACTTTTTTTATCACTTCTTTATAACTTTTCTCATCTTCGTCTTTACTACCCGCACACCAATTCTTTACTTTTATTCTTATAAACTTTAGCTTTTCACCCAACATTGCATTCTTGAAACTCGACTCACAATAACCCGATAAACCCTTTAATACTATACCCATCCAATTGTTTGTAAAATTTGAATGGTGCAGGTCCATATGAAGATTTAACCTTGGATAAAATGATTGGACTGTGATCCGACACATCCCTATCCAAAGCTCTTAATGTCGCGTCCGACCATAAACTCATAAACTCCGTATTCACCAAAGCCCTGCCAATCTTGCTTAACTTTCTCCCGTCACTTGTCATATATGTTAACTTCCTATCCGCCATAACACATTCCAAAATCCACCTTCACTTATAAAATTATCAAAACATAGCGCATTGTTGTTGTCGAAATTAGAATTCAGCCTTTCTTATGGGCTCCTTACCTCGTTAAAGTCGCCTATCATCATCCTTACTCCTGAAATTCCGGCTAAAAAAACTAATAACTTCTCCCATAATCTTTTTCTGTAAGTTGGATTGTTAGGTGCATAAACATTCACCAACACTAAAGTGCTGTTTGTTTTTTGCAGACATAAATTGTCTGCAAGCAGATTTCATCTGTTTTCATGTCTGCAACTGAAGATGTGGTCTGAAGCTCTTCAAGCTGAAAATATAAGACTGTTTGTTTTTATAAATTGATACCTTCTGTACATACTACATGAACTTTGTTTTTATAAATTGATACCGTCTGTACCTTTTGATACACATACCCATTACATAAACATAAATCAAAATACAATTTTGTACACAAATACAGACATTTAAATGAATAATAATTTAACTAGAAAACTCTAACCTCTGGTGTTTTAATTCTATCTTGGCCTGTATGATCTCACAACATTTTTGTTTTCAGGATCAAACTATCCATAAACAATCACTATACACACATACCCAATGAAACATTCTGGGTCAACTCAATGAAACCAAACACAACAAAATTATGGGGTTTGAAGAGCAAAGCTACATCTATTCAAGCAACAACTACCACCTGTAAAAAAAATCCATAAAAATTAGGGCTTTTTGGAGCAAAATGAGCAGTGAAAAATGAAGAGAAATTGAAACTAACAACAGGGTTAATTGTTACTGCATTTCTCGTGAGTAAGACAAATGAAAGGAAAGGAACCAATAATGGAGGGTGAAGTTTTATTGCATTTATGGCAGTGAAGAAGCTTAAAGGATTGGTGTGTATGATGAAATTGAAGTCAAGATTAGATTTTTAGAGGAATTAGATGAGAAAGAAAGGGAATTTAGAGAAACCCATTTGAGAAGAATCGATGATTCAGAACAAAGGGAGAGATCGAAGAGAGAGAGAGAGAGAGAGCGCAGATGAGGATGATCGACTATGATGTTGAAGGTTGATGGCAGCCGCGACGGTGGTGGTGGCCGACTGAGGTGAAGATGATGATGAACAGGAGTTGTTCTTACGGCAGTGGTTTTGGTTATTATTGTTGTTCTTGAATGGGGATTTTGATTTGAGGGAAACATGGTGAAGATGATGATGAATAGGAGGGTTTATGAGTTCAAAAGATGTTTGAAGAAGGGGGGGGGGGGGGGGATAGCTTTTTTTTAAGCTAAAAAAAGCCATTTCCAGATCTGTTTAAAAGAAAAAAACAAACAGTCTTCAAGGGTAATGTCTGCGCGCCTGCAGACATCAGCTCCCTTGAAGATGTTTGAAGAAAAAACAAACACCCCCTAACTCTTCCGCTCGCCCTACCATATTCCCCACTATTAGAATAAAATTTTTAGGGGTAAGGGTATTATTGATCTAAATCAACAATCATAGGGATTGGAGTGTTCAATTTTGGCAAATAGGGATTTAACTTAACGTACCATTGAGTAAATGGATAAATATGTTAGGAAAAACTTTATATGGCTATTGGCATAGTCATTGAAAATAGTTTTGTACTAGGTGTTTTTTTGGCTACGAAGAATTTCATTAAAATAGTTAAAAAAACCGTTTGTGATGCATAATGAAAAAAAAGTGTCATGTTTAAATTTCGTCTTTATTAACAATTAGTTATACATAGTACAGATTCACACATTTTATAAGAATATTTAACAAATCTCTTTTAACCGAAGTCACATGATACATAGTATAGATTCACACATTTTGTAAGAATATTTAGCATATCGATTTAAACCGAAGTGACATGAATATATCGTTTTAAAACCTATTAATTCGTGTTTATTTTTAAATGTTTAATTTAATTTGTCTTATATTTCCTAGTGTTGGTTAAATTTGTTTTACCCCTTTCACCTACCGACAACCTCCGTAGCTAAAGTTTACCGTTCACACTTTATTTATCATGTGGACTATTTCTAATTTCATTCTTTTACGTCTTTTTGATAAACGTCTTTTTCTAAATTTATATCCAGCTTTTTAATATTATTATGTATCCTCAATTTGTTTTATATAAAATAAATCATAAAAATAATGTTATGTTTTCAGAACAGAGTTTACTACATGGGCCCTTTGAAGCTTCTAATGCCTTTCATTTTATTTATGTTCTTTATTTGCTAGCCCCACCCGAAATCTTTGTGTCACCTCAACCCACCGCCCACGAGGTCCATCTCCACTCACAATGTTGATCAACCTTGCTTTTCACCCAACATTGCATTCTTGTTGGCCAACCTTGTAAACGACTCGACTGATCTTGAGCTTGAGCTTGTTTAACTTATGAAAGCTCGAGCTCTGCTTGATTCGAGCTTTGTTTCATAAGCTCGAAATTGGCTTGTAAGTGGTTTTTCAAGCTCGAGCCCGGCTCATTTATTGTCTGCCCGGCTCATTTATTGTCTATTAATTATAATAATTATTTTATTTATAATTTAGTTTTTTTTTTGGTTAAATTTCAAGGCTATTTATAAATACTAGCCAGGAGGCCGCGCGATGCGGCGGAGTACAAATCACACCCACACCTCTCTCTCTCTCTCTCTCTCTCTCACACACACCCCCTTCTCATGCACAGGGCACACACTCTCATACACACACAACATATATAATATAAAGATAAATAAAAATATTATGTGATAACAATTATAATAATGTATTAATTAGGAGAAGTGAAAAGTGAGAATAAATTAGGAAGTATTGTATAGAACAAGTGTATTTTCAAATATAATATATATATAGTAATATAGTCATAGATAATATATTAGAATGTATACATTACATAAGGCTACTCGGTGTGGGAGGAGGCAAGTAATTAGAGGATGACCCTCCACCTCAGCGCCATGTCAACATCTAAGGAGGATGCCCCTCCAAGAATAGACCATGGGAAATGGAGGATGAGCATATAATATGTGTGTGTTGTATGTATATGTGTGTGTGAGAAGAGGGAGGCCCGGCCGTCTTCGGGAAGACGGTCACGACGGCCACGCACCCGTGGAAATGGTGTTGAGGGGCGTCGTTGGTCCAGGACGGGCATGGACGACCCCTCACACCGAATAGCCTAAATTGTAACACTTCTAAAAAGCATGTTGCTCTTACATGTAACTATCTTTTTTTACTATCAATATTCCTTAACACTGGTCCACATCAAACAACCTCATGTTCATGACATGAGAGTACGTTGTGCTCACCGAGCTCCACTATATTGGTTGGGCAAGTATCCCTATATGTTATACGTTAAAGAGATCTTCCCACTATGTGATTCCCCTCTTACCACTTGCATGATTCATATATACATTGTCATCTTCTTTCATATAACAATGGTTGGGCATATGTTATATGAACTCAACTATCTAGAGCATCAATTATACAAATCACACTCAGTGGTAGACCTAGCAATTTTTTCATGGGGGTGCGAAATATTTTTAACGATTTTAGGCCCCTAGCCATATAAAAAAAATCCGGTTCATAGCGGGTCGGATCGGATTGGGTCATGTAAAATAAAAGAACATCAAACTAAAATTTATATAATCATCAAAAATACGTCAAACGTCATTACAAATATATTTAAAATTGTGCTCTACATGTTTTCATTTTTTGAAATCTATCCAAAACATCATCTAGCGATACTTTTTTAAGCAAGTCTTTCTCTATGTAAATCGCTCATGGTTCCTATCACATATAAATTGCTCATGGTTCCTATCACATATCTATCCAAAACCCTTTGGAAATTTTCACCCTCATGATTCCTATCACTTATAAATCGCTCCATAAGTTCATAAAACAACACTAAACACTTAAACAAAATAAACAATCGTGTTCAACCTTCGTCCACAATTTTCAATGATAATCTTTAAACATTCAAGCCTTAGTTTTAAATGTTGATTAGTTATTTAAATAAAACAACAAAATCTTTAACTACAAGTCTAGAACAAGTGAAAAAAAAACATCAAAAAACATAAAAGGATCAAACCCTTCTATACTATAATCCCCCCTAATCACCACATAAAACAACAAAAAAGAATCAATAAAGAAATGATACCTGTTCTAAATCGAAATTCTGGCGTAATTATATAAAACAACAAAAAACAATCAATAAAGAAATGATACCTGTTCTAAGTCGGATTTCTGGTGTAATTATGGTTGGAACGGCGGGAATTTGGAATTTTCCGGCCAAAAAAATGGTCCTGTTGTGAGTCACTTAGGCGCTTTTTTGGATTATTTTATTATGTTCAAAATCTTTGGGTTGGGATTGAGCTTGGATAATTGGGTTAATAAAATAGATTGTAGATTGGGCTTAGATTGGGTTAAGTAATTAAATGGTTAAAGAATAAATATATAAAGTGTATTATATACTTATATATTAATAGTAATCAGTGTTTAATATTCTTATTTTTTATAAATTCGTCATTTTTTTCTAATGGGGGCGGTTGAAAATTTTCAGGGGGTGCAAGTGAAAATTTCCATGAGGTGCGGTCGGGATTTAGGCGAAAATTAACGCTAATTTTTTTCCAAGGGGTGCGCCCACCCACCCACAAATATGGGTAGGTCCGCCCTTGATCACACTACTAGTTAAAATTTTAAGCCTACATTTCAAAATGGGACAATTGCATATTTCCCCTTAAAAAACTGCTTAATTGCGTATTTACCCAACTTAAAATTAAAATTGATATCCATTCCTTAACTATTAAAATTGCAAATATCCCCTTCCTTAACTAATAAAATTGCAAATTTACCCATTTTGATTTATTTTATTAAAACTTAAAAAAAATACAAATTTATTCATTAACAAAAAGCAAATTTATCAAACACAAAAACAGTTCCTAGAAAATATAAACCAAAAGGAGCAAAAAAGAGAGCGACTGACATTATTTTCATTGCTCCCAATATAGATCCTAAAAAATATGACCAAATAATAACATATCATCAGTTATGATTGTTTAAGTTATATTCTAGTATAGATATTCATCTTTTTTTAATGGCGTCAAAGCAAATGTTGCGTTTATCATACTTCTGTTGTGCCCATTCAATGACATGTGTGATTAGTCACATAATTTAGTTGGTGTTTGATTTACAGTCATGAATCATTATGGGTATGAGTTCGGTGGCGATTGTAATAATTAAATAATTAAATAATCAGTTGTTTTTGTGTTTGATAAATTTGCTTTTTGTTAATGAAAAAATTTGTATTTTTTTAAGTTTTAGTAAAAATAACGGTAAAAAAGTCATTGTATAAGACATGAATCCAAAATCTTAAGTTATCCATGTGGTTACAGAATCCAAAATCTAAGTCATGATCATATAGTATAGTTAACTGAAGTTGAAAAGACCGTGCTTAATAGAAGGGAAACAAATGATCCTTTTGTCATTAGACTTAAGCTTACTCCTATTATTTTGATGATAGTATATGTAATGTGTCATTTATCATAGAGGTGGCATATGGATGGGTTAGGAAATAGGTTAAAAAAGATTATTTTTGGGTACGGGTCAGGTTTGATTATAATTGTTGTCTTTTCAATATAATTTGAATTTTTAATGAAGTTACCTTAAATCTCTACATTTGCAGCATACTTTTTTCTCTGGTCATCTAATTGTCAAAAAACATGCTATTATGATAACTTGATGACAAGTTGAACTGGCGGTAACATGTGTGATTATTGTGTTTTATTTACATTTGTCATTAAAAAGATGTTAAGCGAGATTGTGATACTAGAACTACTGGTGTTTAGAACAAGACATTGTTAAAATTAAAGGTCTACGCAAATGCACCAACTTCTCCGATGACCAAAGTCTACTCTCTTGATCTATACAGGTATATATTTGTTTTTCTTTCTAATGTTCTTTTTTTATAATGAGACTTTATTTAAACGATTTCTTGAGTTCATTGTTTTAGTCAAACATCGTTTAAATGATACATCCGGCGTGTTTACCGTAAAAAGTATACGAGCGGAGCTGAGAAGTTTTGGTGTGCGGGATACTGGTTTCAGGTTTGAATGGTACGTGGTCGCCTATCAAAGTAAACTTTTTTGGCTTGGCGGGTGTCCAGGAATCGGGTTCCAACAAGGCTGGAATTGGTTAGAAGGAATGTGTATATCGATTCTACCCGCTGTGCTTTTTGTGGAGACGAAGATGAATCTGTCGACCGCCGTTTTGTCTCGTGTAATTTCATTCAAAAGGTATGGGACTCTGTTATATCTTGGTGTAAGGTATATCATTGTTTGTGTTTTCAGCCAAAGACCTGGTATTGGAAGAAGGCGGTTAGAATCCAATATAAGAGGAGTGGGGTTGGGTTATCGCACTAGGATGATGCAGCGTCCTTTAGAGATCTAGCTGATGCAGTTATTGAAAACCTTCTGTATGTAAGAGCTATGGCTGTATGAAATCTTGAAGGTAGACATGTTAAATGTCTTACTTTACAAGTCCATGTTTGATTATCTTTTTCAAATATGCTTTTGTTCAATATGAAATCAAGCATGCATACGCCTTTTTGTTGAAATTAATGACCTTTAGTTTTCAAAGAACTTATCAACGTTTAAGGTTTAATGAATACATTAAAGACGCAACATGGTTAGTTGTATGTCGTTTTGTCAAGAGTAAAAACCAAAGATAAGAGTCAAACTACTGATATTAGACGAGGACGGCAAACCTACACATAAAACAACAAATGTGGTGTATAAAAAATCTTTAACGAGTTGTTATTTTTTCGTACTTATTTATTTCAATTCAGTGTAATATAATATTTACGTTAGTACTTTGAACGTTTATATCAAAACTGTTAAATAATAAATTTTATTGGGAAGCCACCCGTGTAACTCACGGGTACTTAGACTAGTAATTAAATAACTAAATAATCAGTTGTTTTTGTGTTTGATAAATTTGCTTTTTGTTAATGAAAAAAATTGTATTTTTTTAAGTTTTAGTAAAAATAACGGTAAAAAAGTCATTGTATAACTTGTTTTTAATAAAATAAATCAAAATGGGTAAATTTGCAATAATATTAGTTAAGAAAGGGGATATATGCAATTTTAATAGTTAAGGAAGGAGATATATGCAATTTTAATTTTAAGTTGGGTAAATACGCAATTAAGCAGTTTTTCAAAGGGAAATATGCAATTGTTTCTTTCAAAATTGTAGCATTACATCAGAATTCACAACAAGGTTGTTTTATCCATACACTCCCCTCACATTTCATTCTCCTTTCTTAACAACGCATGTTAACAAGACAAAAAGTTATGTGGATGGTAACGTTTGTGCTGTGTATATTTCCATTCACAAGTTAAACGTGTAATAGGGACCATCTTGGTGTTCAAGCTATATTCAAACAAATTATATCTTGGGACCAATGCCACAATTGTCAACATTGCTATCTACTTTGTCCGAGTATTGTAAATGTAAAGTGAGCCACACACTTCACTTCATTCGTGATTAATGATAAGATATCCTAGCTATGTAATTTCAATTTAATAATGCCAAAACTGATTACAAAAGTCATATAATATACTTAACTTTACTTTATGCCCTCTTAATCAAACTACTCTCAAACTTTTTATTAAACTATTGATAAAAGTTAAAAAAAAAAAAGAGAAATGGGAGCAATTAAAATTTGCCTAGAGGCTGGAATCTAAACATGCTTAACGTGTCAATTATATGAGTCCAAAAAGAGACGTATAACAACATGACCCCCACCCATTACCATAACCTACGCCTCACTTTTTATTGTTATTTTTATTTCTCCTCTCACAAACAAACAAACTCATCATTACTTACCATCTTTTCCGGCGACTTTCCGATGGCCGTCGACAACTTCTCCCGATCAGTCCACACCGGACTTCAAATATGCACACGAATATCCTACGGTAAAGACACGGCTTCCATGACTGCTCCAAAGGCACCCTACATGAAGAAATCATCTTCATCCTCGTCGTTGCGGCAGCCGGAGAATCATCTTCCGACGGCACCTATGGTTTACGCGGTCATAGTTGATCCTTCTATTGTTGATAATCCGGATATTTGTAGCTACCAGCCTTATGTGTACGGTCATTGTGATCCTCCGGCGTTGGTTCCGCTGCATATGCATGGAGTTACGATGGAAGTTGACTGTTATTTGGACACTGCGTTTGTCATGGTTAGAGGAACTTGGCGCCTTCATTGTGTAGCGTCGAGTGCAAGCTGCGATTGCAAGATTGCGATTCCGATGGGTGAGCAGGTAATGTCGATTATGTAGTTAATTTAATTCCGTTTCTGTTAATTGCAAAATACCATAAATTATTGTTTACAACTTTGGAAGATTTAATGTGTATATGATTGATTGTCTCTGTTTATTTATGTACAAAAAAGTAGGACTATAAAAGTGAATAAATTCTAATTATAGAAATTAAGTATTGATTATTTTAGTGTAATTGATTGACCAGAGTGCATCATGACATCAAACAAGTTATGGGAGACACCTTTGTTCAAGTTTATAATAAGCATCCGGAACCTCGTTGACTGTTAGTTGAGCATTTGGTACCGGTACAGAATTTTCTGTACCGATTTTTTTCGGTACCGAATCGTTATCTACTTTTTGGCATTTTCGGTACTGATATTTTACTCATTTTACCCTCAAATACTGGTATTGTACCGAACATTTTCAGTACCGATACCTATATTTTATGAATTTCAGTACCAGTATTTTTCGGTGCTGCTAGTGAGCTCGTCCTTACTGTTAGGGGATAAGCTGTTAAGCAATGGGGTTCCAAGAGGGCGGGGTCCATGGGTCCAAAAGGGGCGCAAGAGACCACGACTCCAATTTTAATTTTTTGAAATTAAAAAATTATATTAAAATTTTAACTTTCTAGAAATTTATATACACTACCATTTGCATAGAGGGGAAAAGTGACCGCAGTTGTTGTCTGACAATTTTTTTTTTACAAAAGTATGGTAGTGTTTTGTTTAAATTGATTGACTCGATGTAACTTCTTTTGAGAACGTATTATGAGACAAGTAACCGAAACACAGACATACAGAGAGAAATATTCGGCTTGGTGCCCCGCAACGCAGGCGGGGCAATAACTAGTTGATTGACAATCTCGTTGGAAGATTCGCTCCAATTTAGAGAGGCAATTTTGACTTTCAAAATAAAATACATGTCATTTGGTCATTTCTCTGGTTCACGAAAATCACACACATCACATACCCGTTCTTAAAAAAATTCGTTTTTGAGTTTTATCCGCTTGAAAGTTGGAGTGAACCATTGAATTCTTTCAATCTGAAAGTGTTTCACGACTCTTTGATCAATACGATTATTTATGTTCTAATTCCACAACATTAAGAATCTCTAATTCTTTGTTTGTTGTGTAGGCGATATTGTTTCTATCTGAATTCTGAAATGGTTTCATCATTTACCGTTCAATATTATATTTTTGGTTCTGAAAAGAACATGGTTTGGCTAACAGGGTTCAGTTCTAGGTATAGAGGTGGAGACTCCTAGAAGATCATATTCTACTCAGTTTGCAACTGCACAATCTGAAAATGATGTAGAAAAAGTAACCAAAACAAGTAATGGGTATCTAATGAAAGGCAACACATACATGCTCAAAATTTTCCAGGTTTTTTCAACAACTTATCATTATGATTTATGATTTATCACTTTAGATCAATTTACTTACTCTTTGATTGTCTAAATTACAAGGTTGAGGGAGGATCACATATCCATGTTAATGTTAGATGGTCTCAAAAGTTGTTGTACCAAAATAACGAGTTCTGTCTTAGTGTGCCTTTCACCTTTCCGGTTCATGTTGTGCCGGTAGTGAAGGAATATTCTATGAAGGAAAAGGTGTTGTTAAATGTGAACTCTTGTACAGATAAAGAGATCATGTGCAATGTTTCTACTCATCCTTTAAAGGTATGCTGTTTGTTTGAACTTTAGCTTAGCATTTTATACGGTAAACTGCACGAAACAGAAATCATCTTTACATTTTATTTTTGTTTTCTCTCCTTTCATATTTAAAGGAAACTAGACGACAGGCTGGCGAATTAGGCTTCTCATATGAGGCAGATGTCCAGACATGGTCTACTCAAGACTTCTATTTTTCTTTCTCTGTAAGGCCTGATATGTTTTGGGTCTATCAAAAGGAGTAAATATGCAAATATGTTTTAGGCTTTTAGCAACTGACATTTCTTAATAGGTCTGTGAGGATGATATCTTTGCTGGTGTACTACTGCAGTCTCCATCCTTACAGGATTGTGATCAGAGAGATATGTTTTGCTTTTATCTTTTTCCTGGGAGTAACAAAAATATTAAGGTTAGTGGAAACATTTTGGCGTTTCATCATACATCGTAGTTTCCAAACTCCCTATAACTAACCTCATTTGTGTGATTAATATGAACTTGCCCAGCCTTGGAGAAAGGAAGTGGTATTTCTGGTAGACATAAGCGCAAGCATGCAAGATGACCCTCTTGAGAGATCAAAAGATGCGGTGATTGGTTGCCTTTCAGAGCTTAATCAACAAGATTCTTTTAACATCATAGCCTTTAATGGAGATATTCAGTTATTCTCGTCTTCATTGGAATTAGCGACAAATGAGGCAATTACAAATGCAACTAAATGGGTGAACACAAATCTTATTGCTGAAGGTGGTACAAACCTCCTTATTCCCTTGAAACAGGTATGTTTCACCTCTTGATGTGTTTTAATCCTATTTTGGCACTAAAGATTGCTTTTGAAAGGGAAAACTGTATAAAACAGAAATGAAGTTTACATTTTTTTTTCTTCTCAAATTTAGCAACCAAGCTTAAACTAGGTGCAAAAATACTAACATACACTTTACTACCTCCATATATTGTTACTGATTGTAGCGAATGACGTGCTCCACAGTTGATGGTCGCTTTGCTTGCTTTTTTTTTTTTTAAAGTTATTGACGTCACGTCTTACTTGTCATTTTAGTTAACATGTATATGCCATGTGGCATCTAATGTGACATTTAATAGACATATTCTGAAGAGATAATTCTGATTTGGTGGATTATTCATAAAGTTAATATAGGTTCAAGATAATTCAAGTTCGTTGGAGATACATATAGTTTGGTTTAATTAATGAGTTTGAATTATCTGTTTATTAGATAGTTTATTCAGTTGGTTTATTTTATTATTCAAAATAGAGTTTGAGATGAGTTAGGATTAGGATGGGTTTAGTATAAATATATGGTTAGGTCTTTTGTAAATGGCGTGCTTTAATTGATAAATAATAAAAGAGTCGAACAAGTTTTTTTCTAATCGTGTTTGTGTATTTGATCAAGGGCCTGATTTTCCAACATATTCAAATATATATATTTTTACTAACAGATCTTTTTTCTATGATAATAACCTTTTTTAAACATATTGTTGGATAATCTTGACGTTTCCGGTTCGGGTCATGGATACGGCTCGGAAATGGAGCTTTGTAGGTCAAATGGGTTGGATAATTTTAGTTAATTAGTCACATGTTTTTTTGTTTAAAATAGAACATGGGTTAGCGTTTGTTAGCTGAGTCAAGTAATGGAGAAGTGGTCATAGTTGGTTAGGTTTTCCTTTATTTACGTTTGCATGAGTTGTATATATATTAAACTTTGAGAATGAATAAAGTGTGGGTATTCAAGCAGTAAAATAAGTTTGGTGTTCGTGAGTTTGTTTTGAGTGTAATTGAAGCATGAAACAACAATTGGTATTTCCGAGGAGAGGGGAGCAGTCCCTCTAAACTGCGGGGTGAGAAGTTAGCAAGAACGAGAAGAAAAGAATAAGAAGTTTGCAAGAGAGCAGCGGGTTTTTGGCGGTGATTACCGTCGACAGAAAGAAGAAGAGGAGAAGTTCCTAGTGAACTGAATACGGTTCTGAGTGAGCCGGGCGAAATCATCGAACAAGACGATCTTAGTGATCGAAGAAGGGTTCTTTGTGAGCCGTATGAAGAAGAGTTCTGAATGAACCAATCAGTTCTTAGTGAGCCGGTAGAAGACGAGGAAAACGAAGAAGATGATCTGTGTGATCAAGATTGTTCTATGTGAACCGAGATTAGCGAGATCTGTGTGATCGGAGAGGAAACGAAATCGAGCCAGAAAGGGTTCTGGGTGAACCGGCAGGAGTTGTGATCTGTGTGATCAGGAAGAAATCTTTGTGAGTGGTGCAAAGGTTCTGCGTGAATCGATTGAGAAGAAGAATTCTGTGTGAATCAATTGATAAGAGGAAACCAAAAAAAAAGGGTGTTCTACGTGAATGTGTTCTGTGTGAACAAAAAGTGGATACGAATCTGTGTGATTCATTGGTGTCGATTCGGCAATATTTTTGAAAAGGCTATGGAGGATTTTAGACGGAGATGGCGGTCCGATCAGCAGCAAACGATGGCTGTGAGAAGTAGTGACGGAAGCGACGTACCTGTGTGATTCGAGTGTTGAACCTGGGGTCTGTCTCAACGCTGAGTGACAGTGAAATAGGGCTGTTTTGAGGCTGCATTGTTGACGAAACAGTACCGAGTGATGCTGTATACGGCTGCCAAAAACAGGTGATTACAAAGACAACCAGAGCAAGTTTAAAGCAAGAGTTGAGTCGGATCTGTGTGAACCGATCAAGCAAGCGAGCCATGAACCTGTGTGGTTCAGTTAAGGAGAAGAAGCCCACGTCAAGATTATGGCGGTGAATGTTGGATAATCTTGACGTTTCCGGTTCGGGTCATGGATACGGCTCGGAAATGGAGCTTTGTAGGTCAAATGGGTTGGATAATTTTAGTTAATTAGTTACATGTTTTTTATTGTTTAAAATAGAACATGGGTTAGCGTTTGTTAGTTGAGTCAAGTAATGGAGAAGTGGTCATAGTTGGTTAGGTTTTCCTTTATTTACGTTTGCATGAGTTGTATATATATTAAACTTTGAGAATGAATAAAGTGTGGGTATTCAAGCAGTAAAATAAGTTTGGTGTTCGTGAGTTTGTTTGAGTTTAATTGAAGCTTGAAACAACACATATTAGCATATTTTGTATATAGAGCAGCTGGCAATGGCATGGCATGGCATCAACTAGTGCCACAAAAGTAATTTACAGGTAAAGTCACATAAGACGAGACTGGTTTGCTAAAATCACTAGCAATTTGTAGATTGGTTAAGAGAGACTTGCGTGTTTAAATTGGTAAAAAGAATTAGATGATCCTTACTTCTTATTCCATCTAAAAATAACTGTTTAATGTTGCTATTCCACATCTGAAACTGTATGATTGATTTTTTGATGATCATAATATCCAGGCATTGGAAATGGTTGGTAAAACTGGTGAATCTATTCCTTTCATATTCCTCATTACTGACGGTGCTGTTGAAGATGAAAGAGATATTTGTAATATGATTAAAGATCACCTTATGGAGGGAGAAACCGATTGTCCTCGAATTTGCACATTTGGCATAGGTAATTGTTCTTGTTGAATTCATAACTACAAGTTTATATAGTTTCATAAGTGTTTGCTATTTCGTTTATTTTCATTTCTATCTTTTCTTTTCTATGGGCGGTGGATTGTGCCTTTTTATTTATGCTTCCAAGATTCTCAGGTTCATACTGCAATCATTATTTTTTGCAAATGCTTGCACATATGGGAAAGGGATGCTATGATGCTGCATATGATGTAGGTCAGTTTCATCTAGTACCAATATCTTAATTAACTAAAGTTCTCTTTTTACACATAGTGTCATGTCAAATAATTGTTTTGACATTTTTTGACCAGATTCAATTAGCGAGCGATTACCACGAATGTTTAATAATGCTTTATCTCCTGTACTCACAAATGTAGCCCTTGATGCCCTACAAAATCTTGACTCAACCGAGGTACATTTCTTGACACACCACTTGTACTCATATCACTTGTTAAAATATATGGTGCGGTCAACCCGTGTATGACATTTGACCATTTTTTGTTAAACTTATTGCAGTTGTATCCTTTTCGTATTCCGGACTTGTTTGGAAGTCCATTAGTTGTATCAGGTCGATACCATGGGAATTTTCCTGATATCGTTACAGCTAGAGGTATCAGGGCTGATCTCAGCACTTGTGTGATTGATGTCAAAGTGAGGAAATCAAAGGGCATACCTTTAGACAGGGTAACACATTAAATAAATTTCATATCACTTTTACACTATTATAACACTTAAATTTATCTTTGCCCGTTCCATAGTTTTAACAGTTTGTTTTAATGAATAAACAAAATTTAAGGTTTGTGCAAGAAGGGAGATTGATACACTAACAGCCCATGCATGGTTATACCAAAATACACAGATAGAGGAAAAGGTTTGTTTGTTTATTTTTATGTACTCCATTAAAAAATGTGTGGTCATCATCATAATGTTCACATAACTCCAATTAATTAGACTGTTTTATTGGTCACAGATTGCTAATATGAGCCTACAAATGGGAGTTCCTTCTGAATACACCTGCATGATTCTAGTTCAAAGCAACAGAATAAAGCTAGCCCTTGATTCAGTTCAACTAGAGGAGGTACATAATAATAAGTTTTGTAATATATAACTATAATCCTAATTAAGGTAATAGAAAAGTAGCTAGTACTACTTTGACTTTTGAAGTCTAACCTAGTTTTGTCAAAGGCTGGATTGCTAACTCCCACATCATTTATTGAATAAAAATTGAACTGCAGAAGTGTTCGAAGTTAGAGAATCACAAGATGATATACCTACGGAATATAAGTGTTGGATTTGGTGACTTGAAGGCAACGATTGATAATTTACCTCCGGGAATTGTAGATTTAGAAGTAAATGAGCCTGCAGGAATAATGATGCAAGCAGCTTCCTCTTGTTGGGGCATGTTTCTTGATCGATGTTGTTGCATGTGTTTGATCCGATCATGTTCCAGAATGAATGATCAATGTGCCATTGTCCTCACGCAACTGTGTACCGCCCTTGCTTGTTTTGAATGCCTCAACTGGTGCTGTGAATTATGTGATTGTTGTAGTGATTTTTGTTAATAAAGAGTAGGTAACTTATAGAATAAAAAACCAAATATATACCTACCTTATGTGCTATATGGTTATGTATATTCACCTATATCTTTTTGCTGTGTCACTCCTATGGCTTCTAACATTATGAGTTATCAACTATATATGCCGTCAAATTATGCTGGGTAGGAGTCGAAATTTGCTTGCATGTTATTGTGTTTTATGTAATAAGATGATCGGATCATTTGCTTGGGAATAGTTACCAAGTTTGTTAGAACCAGTTTCACTTTATTTTTGGATTGAATCTAAAATATCGCGTCAATGGTTCTCCATGGACTAGCCTTTCCGCCCTCATGTAATCATGTCACACATAAGGGGAGCGACTTCCACTCTCGACCTATAGATACGATAAAATTCTTGCATTTGTAGCATACACCTTTAATTACCCATGGAACTCACACGACTGACTAATCACAACTTGAGTAGATACAAACATTAAACATATAAGGGGACCTGGGGTGGAAGCTTGTTACCCCGTGATGATGTTGTATAACGCGTTATACAATTTTTCACACCACCGCCACTGTGTCAATTTTAGAACGCGTGGTAATTTTGACGCGTGATGGGGTATTGGGTGGTGAGGGAAATTGTTGGTTTTGAGGGAAATTGTTAGGTGTGGTGGTGAGTGATGGACATTTTCACTAAAATCCATCCCTAGTGATAATGCTTGATGACATTTCGGAACTTGATTGGAAGTTGTGAGTGAGTGATGAGTGATGAGTGATGACCACCCCTACCCCTAACTATTAACAAGTAACAACAAGCTTTAAGCAAATCTTCGATTTTTACGTAATTGGGGCCTTGGAAACCTTTATATGTTGTTGGGCTTGTTTTCATTTACAATCTATCAAAATATGCATAAGCTTCTGTTATACACAAAAACTCACTTGCATTATATTAAAAACAAATAACCAAAAAGTATTTTGTTTTTTTTTCCAAAATTTTAATGTTATATTCGATCCATGGTTTGTACAAGCGAAAGAAAGCAGATACATAATAAAGCGTAAGGAAAGGAAAGTGGTTGTATGATTACGGGGTTATTTTTGAGGTTTATGGATGGTAGAGTAGCTAGAGTGATGATAACTTATATCAATCAAAGCAAGGAATGATAACCTTCCAGATATGGAAAGGTTACTCTCAAGCGATGTATTTGTTGACCCAAGATCTCTCATCACACGACTTTATTTCCCAAAATGTACTACGTAAATAAATTAATATGTTGATGGGAGTGCTTCCTTGCTTTTAACATCCATCTCGAGGAATGAAGTGGGTCCGGGCTGGCCCCATGTTTTGCTTTTTCCATGTTTGTCCACCTAATCTTTATGGGAATGGAAGCCAACAAGGTAAGTTGGTCTATTCGATCATACCCTGTTCACTTCACATATGATAGATATCATGGAAGTAACAACTAACAACTTTCTTTTCGTTAGATCAAAAGGCTTGCTTGGCTTTTCTATCTATTGATTTAGTATAACTTTCATGTTTATTAAACAAAATTGGACCCATTTACAACCTTACATACCTTATTTCGTTTCAGGTTACCAATAGATTTTAGCCTCTGACGTCAGGAAACCAAAAGTATCACATAAGTATAAATAAGATATATATAGTTTTTATTTTTTTAGTAGTTATCAATTTATAATATTAGTTAGTGTGTTTGGACTCAGATTTGAGAGATAGAAGATGTTTGTAATAGAATATACTAGAATATGGATATATATGGAATGTAATTATGTAATGTGATAATGTAAATCTCTTTATGAAAATAGGAGATAGGCATCATTGTATATATATATCATTGTTAATGAATGAAGGAGGCAAGGTTTACATTCTAATATGGTATCAAACCATTAAACCCTAAAATTCGATCCTCCTCTCATCGGCCCACCTTCCTTCACGCAACTTCTGCCCTCTGTTCATCGCCTCCTTCATATCCGTTCATCATGTCCTCGGCTATTCATCCAGCAGTTACGGTCACCAACATCAAAGCACTAATCCCCATCACTCTTGACATCGAGAATGGTCATTACACAGCTTGGTCAGAGTTATTCAAAATTCATTGCATCTCCTATGATGTGTATGATCACCTTCAGCCGAAGAAAACCGCTGATACTTCCTCCTCAGCCGATAAAGACAAAGCAAAAGATACGACCTCTTCTTCTCCTTCGTGGGAACGGCTCGATTCCATTGTCTTACAATGGATTTACGGGACGATTTCCACTGATCTTCTGCACACTATTCTGAAGCCCAACACCAATGCATACGCAGCTTGGACGGCGTTGGCAAATATTTTCCAAGATAATAAGGCCACGCGAACTATCGATCTGAATAACAAGTTTGCTAACACACGTCTTGAACAATTTCCCTCCATGACGGCATACTGTCAGGCGCTCAAGGTAATTTATGATCAACTTACTAACGTTGGCTCTCCCATCACTGAAGAACAATTGGTATTACAACTGCTCATGGGACTTACGGAAGCATATGAGAGCACTGCTACTATCATTCAACAAACCAGCCCGTTACCGGACTTCTACGAGACTCGATCGAGACTCTGTATGGCTGAGACGCGTAAAGTAAACCAAGTCCGCAATGCAGCCCAAGCCGCCGGTACCGCCCTCGTGGCGACGTCTGACTCTCGTCCGCAGCAAACCTCTGAGAATTCTGACTCTCGGTCCGGCCCTAGTCGTTATGAAGCTCGCTCAGATTCACATCGGGATCAAAACACCCGTGGAAGAGGTCGCGGTCGCGGCCGTGGTGGTTCAGCAGGTAGGGGACGCGGAAATTCCACTAATCAGTTCACGGGTCAGCAAGGGTGCCCGCAGTGGCCGTTTGGGTTCAACTCTTGGGCCGGCCCAACTACCCCTACCCGTGGGCTCCTTGGCCTAGTGCTCCTCCATGTCCGTATCCCTCCGTTCCTCAGCGAACACCACCCAACAATGCCGGCATCCTAGGCCCACGTCCGGCTCAGTCGTATGCGGCGAGCTATGCTCCGACGGAATATGATCAACCCGTCTACACTATGGACACAGGTGCGACTTCTAATATGACTCCCTTTTCTGACAATTTCTCTTCTTTTTTTAATGATGGCATTTTTAAAAATATTCTTGTGGGTAATGGCAATACTATTCCGGTTATTGGACAAGGCAATCAAACTCTAAAACCCCCTTTTCCACCTTTTAAATTACAACAAGTTCTCTACGCCCCTTCTCTAATTAAAAACTTGATTTCTGTTCGCCGTTTTACAACTGATAATCGTGTTTCTATTGAATTTGATCCTGTTGGTTTTGTTGTGAAGGACCTCAAGACCCGGACCCCTATCCTACGATGCAATAGTCCGGGGGATCTCTACACACTTGATCCTACACATATTACCAAGTTCACCAGTCCATCCACTTTTGCAGCCGTTTCTCAAGATATTTGGCACCAACGTCTCGGTCATCCTGGATCAAATTTACTTCAGTCTTTAAAACATTCTCAATTTATTCAGTGTAGTACGATAAAACCTAAATTTGTCAGTCATGTGTTTTTGGGAAACAAGTTAGACTTCCTTTTATTGATTCATATACTTCTACGTTTATGCCTTTTGATATTGTCCACAGTGATCTTTGGACCTCCCCTATCCTAAGTAGTGGAGGTCATCGGTATTACGTTTTGTTTATTGATGATTACAGTAACTTTCTATGGACCTACCCCCTTGCTAATAAATCTCAAGTTTTTTTCTACATTTTCTACCTTTGCTACTCTTATTACAACTCAATTTAATCTCAAAATTAAACAATTTCAATGTGATAATGGACGAGAGTACGCCAACTCATCGTTTCAACAGTTTTGTAATCAAAATGGCATGCAATTTCGCTTCTCCTGTCCCCATACTTCCTCTCAAAACGGCAAAGCCGAGCGGAAAATACGCACTATTAACAATCTTATTCGCACAATCCTTGCTCAAGCATCTCTTCCTAATACCTATTGGCATCATGCCTTGGAGGTTGCTACATACCTTCTTAACATCTTACCTAGCAAACTCCTAGACTATAACTCACCCACTCAACGTTTATATCTCACGCGTCCCGCATATGACCATCTTCGCATTTTTGGGTGCTTATGTTTCCCGCTTCTACCATCCACCACTATTCACAAATTGGATTATCGTTCAATGCCTTGTTTCTTTCTCGGGTATCCTCCCAACCACCGTGGCTACAAGTGCCTTGACTTAGCCACTCATAAGGTCCTTATTTGCCGTCATGTTATATTCGACGAATCAACTTTCCCGTATGTTGATCGTGCCTCACCGGACCTTCGGTCCTATGATTTTCTCAATACTCACACCACTCCTCTCTTAAATGTTCACTCCTCTCCTTCTGTTACTCAACAGTTGAACACACCCCCTAGCCCACTTCATAATTCTTCTCAGGCCACTCATCACGGCCCAGATTCGTCTACTAATGCTGGCCCATTTCACTCCACATCTCACATTAACAGCCCACCCTCCCCTTCAATTCTGTTTAACAGCCCATCTAGTCCCACTCCAAGCCCAACCCAACTTCTGTTTAACAGCCCACCTAGTACCCCTCCACCTCCTGTTCATCCAGCCCAAACTACCCGTGTTTCTCCTCCTATCAGCCCACCCGATCACTCTTCGGCCCAAATTAATCCCTCTCCTTCCTCGATTCACACTGATACCACATCTCAACCTTCTAATACATCGACTACTCCACCACCATCTACCTCAACTCGCACTATGCGTACTCGTGCCATGGATGGTATTACCAAACCGCGACACTTCCTTAACTTATTCACCGCATCCATTGTTTCGCTACCTAAAACTCCCAAAGATGCCTTGTCAGTCCCGGAATGGTTTAACGCCATGACTCTCGAGTTTAATGCCCTTATTAAAAATAAGACATGGGAACTTGTCCCTCGACAACCACACATGCATGTGCTACGCAGTTTGTGGTTGTTTCGTCATAAATACAAGTCGGATGGTACGTTAGAAAGGTACAAAGCGCGTTTAGTTTGTGATGGGAGTAATCAACAGATTGGGGTGGATTGTGGTGATACTTTTAGTCCGGTTGTTAAACCGGCTACTATACGTACTGTTTTATCTCTTGCCTTGTCTCAATCGTGGAAGATACATCAGTTGGATGTCACAAATGTGTTTTTACATGGTAATTTAAATGAGACGGTTTATATGTATCAACCGATGGGGTTTCGGCATAAATAATTTCCTGATCATGTATGTCTTCTCAAGAAGTCTCTTTATGGATTGAAACAGGCACCACGTGCATGGTACCAACGTTTTACAGACTTTGTTATTTCTCTTGGTTTTCGACAAAGTCGTTGTGATCACTCACTGTTTGTTTATCACCGTGGTACTGATATGGCCTACTTACTCATATACGTCGACGACATTATTCTTACTACGTCTACGGACTCTCTTCGAGCTCATCTTATGCATCGATTAGGTGATGAATTTGCCATGAAAGATCTCGGCCCCCTCAGTCACTTTCTTGGAGTTCAAGTTACTAGAACGGGACATTCTATGTTTCTTTCTCAGCAACAATACACTAATGATATTATTGAACGAGCAGGTATGACTTCGTGTAACCCGGTTGCCACACCCGTTGACTGCAATCCGAAGCTCAGTGCCACATCTAGCCCCGAGTTCGACAACCCAACTCATTATCGCAGTTTGGCAGGTGCACTTCAATATTTAACTTTTACTCGGCCTGACATTAGTTATGCAGTTCAACAGGTGTGTATGTACATGCACTCTCCTCGTATTGATCACTGGAATGCTCTCAAACGTATCATCCGTTACTTAAAGGGCACTGCCTCTTTTGGGCTCACTTTGGGCTCGCTTGGTGATTTATCACTTCGTGCATACACGGATGCAGACTGGGCCGGGTGTCTTGACACACGTAGATCCACCTCTGGGTACTGTGTTTATCTTGGATCTAATTTATTGTCTTGGTCTTCCAAACGTCAAGCTGTTGTCTCTCGCTCTAGTGCTGAAGCTGAGTATCGTGGTGTTGCCAATGTCGTTGCTGAATTGTCATGGTTGCGTAATCTCCTATTGGATCTTCACAAACCAATGCATAAGGCTAGCATTGTTTTTTGTGACAATATAAGTGCGGTATATCTCTCCGGGAGTCCGGTTCAACATCAGCGTACTAAACACATTGAGTTAGATATACATTTTGTTCATGAGCTAGTTCAGCGTGGACAGGTTCGTGTCCTTCATGTTCCATCTCGATTTCAGCTTGCGGGCATCTTCACTAAAGGCTTGCCTCGTATCTTGTTTGTTGATTTTCGGACCAGTCTCAACATTCGGCCACCTCAAGCTTCGACTGCGGGGGTGTAATAGAATATACTAGAATATGGATATATATGGAATGTAATTATGTAATGTGATAATGTAAATCTCTTTATGAAAATAGGAGATAGGCATCATTGTATATATATATCATTGTTAATGAATGAAGGATGCAAGGTTTACATTCTAATAGTTTGGAATAAGTGTATTCTCTTTAAAACTAGAAATGACACCTTACAAATTACGTTTTCTTCAAACCAAGTTGGGTATGGAACTAGGTGAGCTCGTCCCCATTACTATTCCACACTAACATTAATTAGAATGTTTTATGGTTTCTTTTATTACTCATTTCATTAAAAAAACCATCTTAAATAAATGAGAGAGAGAGATAGAGAGAGAGAGAGAGGATGGGAGTATCTGTTGGTCAGAACCCTTGATGAACAATGATAAACACAATGATATAACAATAGAATTCTGAAAAAACAATTGATATTGAATGTGATTGTAATAATACAAGTGATTCTGATTACTACAATTGAAAACTACAAACCCTATATATACTAAACGAATAGGTGCGATTGTAGAGACGTGTAACGGTTGAGACTCTTGAACTTGTGGTTGAGATTAATCTTGAAGAGGTGTGTCTCCTTATGAAAAATCACGTCCCTTTGTCTCTGTGATGTTGGCGTCGATCAAGAAGGGGTGCGACTCCAGGAGATGTCGATCCTTTTAGTTTGTAGGTTATACACTTTCATCCTTCCATCTTTGGCCCTTGTACTTCATAACTTGTCTAATTCTAATATAAACTAACTATTAACTAATTACTCAACAACCCTCGTACTTTAGGATGTGAGGGATTAGAACTTCATTCACCCCCTAATCATGAACATCCTCGAGTTGTTGTAGGTCTTCAACTTGCTTAACTTGCAACAACATTGGTTCTTCCTCCAACGCAAGATGAGCCTCTTCGTCCTTCTCTTTTTCTTCATATTTTCGCTTGCTACACTCGTATGCGAAATGACCAATTCACCGCATTCGTAACACTTTAACTCGCTCTTGTCTTTATTTCCTCGATCCATATTTCGTCCATGTCCTCTTCCTCCTCTAAACGAACTTCCTCCACGTCCTCTACCATGATTTTGATCGCCACGTCCTTTTCCATGATGCCAATTTCCGAAATGATTGTCTGAGCTTGCCATTAACAGATTATTGTTCTCCGGTTCGTTTTGGCTCTTGAGGTGTTCTTCAAATGCTGTAATCCTACCCACTGCTTCTTCAAACGTCATTTTATCTATTTCTGAATACTGCTCGATAGATGCCACAATCAGTGGAAACTTCTTTGGAACAGAGATAAGTAATTTCCTTACAATCTTCTTATCTTTAATGGTGGTACCGAGGCTTTTAAACTTGGATTTTATACCACCCAACTTGGTTGCGAAACTACTTATTGTTTCGTTTTCTCCCATCTTTAAGGCTTCTAATTCACTTCTCAAAGTTTGCAGACGCGCTTTCTGAATCATATTGGCTCCAGGATATCGAACTTTGATTGCATCCCAAACTTCCTTTGCATTCTCATATTGCGCAACTTGCATTAGAATATCTCCCGGTAACGTTTGGAAAATCATTGCTTTCGTTGTATGTGCCTTTTTCTCATCTACCCCTTCCTTTGAAACAACCGTATCCCAAAGACTATATGCCTTTAAGATCGTTTCCATCAGGATTTCCCACCGAGTGTAATTCGATTCAGTCAACTTTGGGCATTAGAGGGATATATTTCCTTGCTCGTGAATTGACGTTGACGTGCTTTCTTTGTCGTCTCTTCTTGACAAACTTCCCTTCTGATTTGCTTTCTTAGACTTTTTCTTTCCTATCTTTCTTGCTTTACTTCAATCTTTCTTCTTGCTTGCACCACACAGGTCTTCTTTGCCACACAGGTCTTGATTTGCCACACAGGTCTTGATTTGCCACACAGGTCTTGATTTGCCACACATGTCTTTCTTTCTTGCTTTGCCACACAGGTCTTGTCACCACAAAGGTTCTTGTACCACGAAGGATTTCCACCACGAATGATTTTGTACCACACAGGATTTCATACCGCACAGGATTTTCTCGAATTTCTAACTTGCTATTGGTTTTGAATTTCGTTCCTTTCTAAACCATACTTTATGTTCTTTTTGAAAAAACAGATTTGATCCGAGATTGAATTAAAAAAAAAACGAATTCAAACGTACGAAATTTTTATTGAAATCAATCAATTAATCAAACTGCAATTCAATTGAAACGAATAGAAAACCTAAAAAATAAATTCGAGATAACCTGGTTATGATGTTCCAATCGGTTTCTTCTTCCCAGACTTGAAACATGGCTGTGATACCACTGTTGGTGAGAACCTTTGATGAACAATGATAAACACAATGATAGAACAATAGAATTCTGAAAGAACAATTGATATTGAATGTGATTGTAATAATACAAGTGATTTTGATTACTACAATTGAAAACTACAAACCCTATATATACTAAACGAACAGGTGCGATTGTAGAGACGTGTAACGGTTGAGACTCTTGAACTTGTGGATGAGATTGACCTTGATGAGGTGTGTCTCCTTGTGAAAAATCACGTCCCTTTGTCTCTGTGATGTTGGCTGTAAGACCCTTAGTCCATTTATACGATTTTCATATAGTTTTTTACTATAATTATTTAATTATGCTTACACATACATTACAAAATATACATTTCTTAAAAGCTTTTAAGAAATAACACAATTCAATATTTCATAAAACATTCGCCGTTTAAAAACATGACGACGAATCAATTCGCGGAAGCTTGAATCTTGATTGTGTTCGGTTCTTTATCGAGCTTGATCGTCCTCCAGCACCGCATATTAAACCTACCAATCATAAAAACATAAATGTTTTTAGTCATATGATGTTTAAAATGAATCTAAACGAGTTCGCAACGCAAAACAAACAATACAGCAGCTTCGACTGAGTTTGATACCTGTCGCGTGCCGCGACGGTATTTGACACATTTGTCGCGCGCCGTGACGGCAGTCGCGTGCCGCGACCACAAAGCTCGTGGCCGTCGCATGCCGTGAGGCCTTTGTTTCGACAGAAAGATTGCAGCCAGATGCTGCATTTTCCAGCCAAACCCATTTTTACGAAAACGAGCATAACTTGCTCATTTTTTATCCGATTTGACTCACGTTTCTTCCTACGCGATCGTAATTTAATTCTCCACCATATGGAGTTAACATCCTACATCCGGATTAACAAAATTTTAGACTTTTAAGCCTTCGTCTTAAAATGTAGTTACTAACTTGTGACCTGTTTATGTATTAATCAAACAAACATGTTGTTTGATCCCAATTTCTCATGAACCTTATATTTTCGATATTGTCTATCATATTAGGTTCAAATCCCGGGTTTATATACATTCTTAAACCCGTTTTAAATAAAATGCTTATTTTGACCCGTTAAGGGTATTTAAGCATTTTTCCGCATAGTTCGTGCTTCATTACTTCCTAGCATCTTATTTCCACATTACTTATCAATTGATCTTCCACCACCGCTATAATTGTGGTGGATTTAATGTGGGGATTTATATAATCCGAGTTTTACCCCTCGGATCATTATTTTACGGCAAAGACTCCTATAGAGTCATTTGACCAAAGATTTATATCTTTCACTTTTCATACTTATTCTAAGTATTTATTTAATCATAAAACTCGTTTCCAAACAACCTTTAAAGATCGTTTGCACAATTTAGCTTACAAGGGCGTTTTGGTCCATTTTACCTTTCATTTACGATGAAGGACTTTTGAAAACATGTTTAACCCAAAATCCATTTTTTAGCTATGATTTGGTTTGAAAGTCATTATGTTTTCAAATCACAATGACCATCATTTGAATCATTCGGTTTACTCATTAAAGTAACCAAATGTCTACTTTGACTTCATTTAACTCTCAATGAACCTTTCGTTCTAAATGAGTAGTTAACCTATTACACATACCTGGCTCGGATCAATATGTTGACCCATTTCAATACCTTGCCTTAATAACCACTAAGTAATAGCGATGTAAATATACATTCAATATTTATTCCTATAATCATACAACTTGACAAACCATGAGTCGATATTGTCAAAGGGTGATATTTTCACCTTTTGACCAGTTTGGTCTAAATGACCGTGTATCTTTGCGAGATGGATTTATTATCATCTCGTCTACATGACTCGCACCGGTTTACACCCTACGGTCATTTTATTTATAAACCAATTTCTTAACTCTTTTGACCCATTATGGCTTACGCCATAAAGTGCCTTTAAAAAACTAACGGTTATCGTCACCGTGTGATCGAATTACCATTTTACCCTTATTATTTATGTTGGTTTACACTATAAGGTAACCACTCGAAACTCTTTATTTATTAGTCATTGAATAATCGTATTTGCTCTTTTTAACCATTCAACATGGTTTATCATTATTGTCTTTTGTTTCGAACCGCACATGCCATGTCGAAACATCATAATTCAAACATGACTTTCTATTATTCATAACCTATAAACCAATAGGTATTCAATAAATAGAGTGTAAGCTTTACGTACCTAGCATCCAGATTATGCTTTTCCTTCATTCTTGATTCGTTTGACCCGCTTCCTTCCCAAGCTTTCACATAGCTCGTCACTTTTATCTTGTATCTATATACTTTTGTTGTTTACTTAACCGAGTCGTCAACTTGGCCATTTAATCATGTAAATATATTGATTTTGTTTATTCCACGCTATCCTCATAATAAATAGCTTACTATCCAAATTCTTAATTTGAATTTCGACCTTCACCGGTCTCACTAACTCGACTTATTAGGCCAGTTACTTTATACCCATCGCTCGGGCTATAATGTGATTATACTTCACATTACTTTTCTTGACCGTGAACGTGTCACGTCATGTTTAAGTTTATGTCAACTTTTCATTTCCAAAAATATTGCTTTTTGAATATACCGTCTTGCACTTATCAGTGTCAAGACCTGTATCTTTAATATTTACTATTTAAATTCCTATCAGAATTCGTGTTTATAAAAAAGTTATTTCTTACTAAAACTAAAGTTTTAGTTTAGCATCTTCTCTTTAACTTTTGCAAATTATCCATACCAGAATATTGACAGTTAAGAATTTATTCTTTTGTAGTCTTGGTTTTACGTGAGGATTCTCAACTGGTTCCCTCGCTTGTCGAAGTAACCCATAGGTTCTTTCACTTTGCCTCGTGGGCTATTTCTTTAGGCTTTTACCTTGTTAAGGCAAGGCCCTTATAGTTCATTTCTTTTTTATTTATGGCCCCCCAAGGGGCATTTCGGTCCCGTCGACCTTTTCTTACTCAAGTCATTCTTAAATTATATGTTTGGTGTCAAGGCACCTTATTTATGTTTGAAAATTCATTGGTTTCAAGTTTAAGATCCGTTAACCTTGACTGTAGTTCGCGACTACAATCGTTTTATTACGGATCATTCTCCCGACTCTATGACTTCTCAAGTCATTTATGCGTCGGTTCGTCTTATGCTCACCGTTATCTGGGTTACATATATTCGTATTTGATTATGTCCCATTACCGGGCTCATTATTCTTTTGTGTTTAACGCTACCGTTATCCGGCTTGCGCTTACTTATGTCATCCGACATTATATTGTATTCAACCTGTTTGACTTGTTAATGTGAAATCCATCACTTATAAACAATCAAACTTCATTCTTTAGTCAACCCGTTCAACCTCAAAATAGTTGAACATATTTATTCAAAATTTTGATTTACGAAATTTTATAGTCTTTTAGTCATAAGTCATAATCCGAGTCCTTTGACTTTCAATCCGCGTTCCCGTCTCTCGGTTTACGCATGTGTTTAATTTCCTACCCATCAATCGGGTGATTTACCGAAGTCATTATTAATGCAACCCTTTAGGTATGCATTAAGACTTCGTTTTGACTTGTTTGGTTGTCTTAGCGAAATCCATCTCTTTATTTAACCAAACCTTTATTCTTTATGTGACCATGCTTGATGGTCTTTTAATTTCTGAGTGATGATTATTATCATCATCATTTCTTTACTACGACCAAAGTCAATGACTTCGATCGTCTTTTTGTATGGGAAATACCTTTGTTTCTAAGACTCCGCGGGTCATTTATAATTTGGTTTTACATGCCCTTTGTGTCAACCATGGCTCTTTCGTCCAAAATGACTTATTTCACGAATTCCCTTGGGTCATTTATTTCTATGCGCTCCATACTTCGTTATTATGATTCCCTCGAAAACCATTTATACGAGTATGCCCATAAGATTTCTTGACCCCAAGGTTCTTTTAACTGTTTCATTCGTCTCAACCTTACCACATCGGACATAACTGTGCTCATTATAATAAGCTCATGGTATCATGTGTTCATTACTTACTTGGCCAGAGTAAGCGATCACACATGGTATACATGACCTTATTATAATTAGCAAATCACGTCCCATGTAAGTAATCTCTCGATTTATTTCAATTGATAAAGCTTTATTTAATTGCCAATTGCCAATTTCTAGTTTTACCCGTTTCATCCTTGAACATATAAAATGTCCCATTTTGTAACCATTTATACAATCACATTCGTTGATGTGATCATTACTTTTCTCAACTGGATTTTTATTGAGAATACTTACTTGGATGAGTACTTTCATCCAAGTTTATATTTAAACTAAATTCAGTTATTGTCTTATTATTCACAACTGTGAATAATACATATTTCTACTGAATTTCTCTTGGAAACGTCATCCTGGATAGGTAACCTATCCAGGTTTTTCCAAGTTTCATATTCTATATGCAACTGTCATTCACTATGTGTTTGTTGCATATTTCTGTTTATACTATAAGTTTAAGACGTGTACCTTGTAGATACTTGTCCTGATAAACTTTCCTTGTTGTTCGATCTCTCATTCGAGATCGTTTCTTGATTCCAGTCTTTAGCGTGTATGACTTACTTATCATACTTCGGACCATTTCTTTATGGTATCGATAATTCTTTAGGCGCTCGTCATCTTCGGATGCGAGGGTCCTTTAACTAAAACATATACAAAGATTAGTAACGTTTATCATTAATAAGCGCCCGTACTCTACTACAAGGCTTTCTACGACACGTGTTAACACAAGCAATTCGTTTAACTATATCGGTCTTCTGTCACTTTATTTGGGGTAGCGTGTTTTACACGATAACCCTATGTGTTGTTTTCAACACTTTACATGCTAGATCGTTAATGTACAGAATAACTTACCGGATTTTGCGATCAAGTCTCGAACCGAACACCTTACTCTTTAACCTTGAGCTCTGATTACCAACTTGTAAGACCCTTAGTCCATTTATACGATTTTCATATAGTTTTTTACTATAATTATTTAATTATGCTTACACATACATTACAAAATATGCATTTTTTAAAAACTTTTAAGAAATAACACAATTCAATATTTAATAAAACATTCGCCGTTTAAAAACGTGACGACGAATCAATTCGCGGAAGCTTGAATCTTGATTGTGTTCGGTTCTTTATCGAGCTTGATCGTCCTCCGACACCGCATATTAAACCTACCATTCATAAAAACATGTATTTTTTTAGTCGTATGATGTTTAAAATGAGTCTAAACGAGTTCGCAACACAAAACAAACAATACAACAGCTTCAACTGAGTTTGATACCCGTCGCATGTCGCGACGGTATTTGACACATTTGTCGCGTGCCGTGATGGCTGTCGTGTGCCGCGACCACAAAGCTTGTGGCCGTCGCGTGTGACAAGTGCCAAATTTGCATGCATCCGTACGGTTATTAGACAATGATTAATGCTTAATGACTATGCTGAAATACAATTAATTACTTGAATTGTTTTCTGATTATTACCATATACATACATGTGCATCACCTATTGCTTAATGTCATGTCCTTATTGAATGAGAACTTTATTGACTCAAATGATGCACGAAACACAGTTAGCACAATTATCAGGCAAATCAGAAAAATGCTGACAGAGTTCAGTAGATAGACAGACATTGTATTGAGATACATAATGGGCCAGAAACCAAGTATTATACTAGTATAGTGTGTGGGAAAGTAAGGATCACATATCTGCCTCCCTAGGGATAGTTTAAGTGCCAGAAAATGCCTAAAACTCACATAAACTGCAGAATTCTGCAGAACTCATCAAAATTCAGCATTTAAACAACATAATGTCATGCAGAAATATGCTTAAATGGTCCTGAATACTTTCCTAAGTGTCGGGAATCGAAACTGTCATAAAAAGGTAACATAAAGCACACTAAACGGCAAAGTTTAGCACCTTAACTGTAAGGACCTGCAAAAATGTCCCAAAACGACCCGTAAGTAGAAAACCGAACCCCTAAAACCCTAAACCCTATCAAAAACCAAGAAATTTGAATTTCCTGGCCGCTCGCGGGCCGCGTAAGACTCAAGGATAGTCTACGCTGGTCGCGACAGATCAAATATCTCCGGATAAGCTTAAGAGACACGTGTCGTTACACGTGTCAAGACTATCGATGACTCAGCAACCTCCGCTCTGACCAGACTTCCTCGCGGGCCGCGTAGGAGTCCTTTCGAGTTTACGCGGGCCGCGACGCGCCCCATTTCCAGCCCTATAAATAAGGAGTTCGAGTTTCATTTCAAATCGCTCAATTCTTTTCTTTCTCTTGTTTTCTTGTTCTGTCATTCCAATGTCAGAACTTCTAAATCCCGAAACTCTGCCCGTTATTAGAGTAATAACTCTAATCACTAGTACGATACTTTATCCGATCGATTGAAACCGATCCAATGGATGTTTAAGTACTGCCTATATTCGGCTATACTTTGTCATTCGTCGTGAGGGTTGTGATCTCGTGATTATCGTTAAAGTTGAATTGAGTTAATACGCTAATACGAGTTCCATTTTATCTAAAAATTAGAACTCGTAACCAGGGAGTTGCTAAACTAGAATACTTAGCGATTAAGTAAACTTAATAGTTAAGTAAACTTAATAATTAAGGAAACTTAATAGTTAAGTAAAATTAATAGTTAAGGAAACTTAATAGATAAGTTAAACTTAATCAGTTAAGCAAGAATAATTAAGTTAAGCAAGATTAATTAATCAGTTAAGCAAGATTAATTAAGTTAAGTAAGATTAATTAATCAGTTAAGTATGATTAATTAAGTTAAGCAAGATTAATTAATCAGTTAAGCAAGATTAATTAAGCTAAGCAAGATTAATTAAGCTAAGCAAGATTAATTAAGCTAAGTAAGATTAATTAAACACCTAAATAGATATACATGAAAATAGATATATATGGGGTAGGTATTATCTAAGAAGGTTTTATCTAGGGAAGCTTTTATCTAGGGAAGGTTTTATCTAGGGAAGATTCAACTGAGGAAGATAACACCTAGGGAAATTCTATATAGGGGTAAGACTTATCCCTTAGCTATAAATAGGAAGCTTAGGATTCATTTTCCTTTGCTCATTTCTTCTATTCTTCTCTCTATACGTTGGTGTTCTAACCAATAATCACCGATGCGATATTCTGTCCGATAGATTCGGGAACCAACTAACGAATGCCAAATTGCTGTCTAAACAAGACTATACTTTGTGAATTTCGTTAAGATTCTGAAACGGATGCCAAAGTGTTGTCTAAACAAGACTATACTTTGTGAATTTCGTTAAGATTCTGAAACGGATGCCAAAGTGCTGTCTGAATAGGACTATACTTTGTGAATTTCGTTAAGGTTCTGATCTCATGACCATAGTTAGGTTTGATATGGTTTTACACTAAAATGTATTCCACTCTGTTAAACTATATGTTTAACTATCAGAAAACTCCAAACTATACACTTACTACCAAACAAAATAATTAATCATCAGAAGATTCAGAACTCTAAAGAAAGTAGATGCTTAGTTATCAAAAGGCGTAGAATCAGAAGGCTTGTTAATCAAGACTGTATGCTAACAAGGTGAGTCATTCTCTTTTTTACCAAATTGTTTCCAAAACTCTACTTGTTTTCAAAGTTATAATTACAGGGATTAAGTCTTTGTAATCTTCAATTACTGCCGGTATGTGGGGTTTTGTATACATTACTTGATACCCGTCACCATTGGACAACGAGTTAGCCAATGGGTGATTTGACCATAGTCACAGAAACGAGTCGAGTGACAAATACCGATTTGGGGTAATTGGTTGATAGAAACAATGTAATAACCCTTAATACTGTAAATTATAACAATGTGTCGTTTTGTACAAAAAATGAATGAACTCACCAGTATTTCCTGCTGACCAACTCTTTTTAAAACACGTTTCAGGTAATTACAGTATATCGGAATAAGAGTTGGATACGGCACTTACAAGGCTTACAGAAGTGGCTTATTTTATCAATTAAATTAAATTAAATTAAATGTTGTTTTATGTATTCGGGTTTATCCCAATACTAAAGCTACCTTTGTAAAACATGGGTTTATTCCCATCTGTTTAATAAATAAAAATCTGGTGTTTCAAAACTCTGATATTTTTCCTAACTCACGGTCCTGATGAAATTTTCCGCTGTAATGTTTTTAAAATAATCACCGGTACCACTGAACTGCTTCGCGGCTCTCGCTCCCGTCCAGGGCGGGGTCGGGGGTCGTGACATTAACGAACCGGTAACCAACCGAACAACCAGACACTACCCAAAACACCAAATTTTCACTAGAAGCACTGTTTTAACATTACCAAGCTAGTTGTTATGGTCCCCGAACATCATAACACATTATATAAATATCTAATAACTAAGTCCCTAACTAGAATACTTACATTCCAACTACGAAGTAACTTAATGTTTAAACCTAGTCTACTACCCCCCCCCCCACCTAGTTCATGGCCCATCTTGTGGGTCCCATTTGATTTTATTTGATTAATTAATCGGATCTTGTTCATGCTTTACTAAACATAAAATACATTGATTATTTGATGGTGGAAGTTTATAAATTAAACCTTAGGATCATTACCTTCATTTCATCCATCATTCACCAACAAACTCCTTCTCCTTCCTCTCTTTATAGTCTCGGCCGAACACCCACATTTGTACACACCCATTTTCATTCAAGTCCCATATAATCTACATACATACAAGAGTGTTAGAAGGTGCATAAAGAAGCTAGGAGCTTTCGGAAGTTCAAGGACCTTCACCGTTTGCTTTTATCCACTTATTTTCTTCACTTGATCATCCCTAGCCTTGTGCTAGTGGTAAGAACCTTGATCTTGTTATTTTACTTCCATTTTAAGTGTGACGTACCAGGATCTAGCCACTATTCACATTGAACCATATACATATAAGATAAAATAAAACCTTTCTTTAAATGTAAATGTATAATTCAAACACCATTTGATAAAATCAACATGTTCAGCGAAAGCATAATAGTTTGCTTAAATAAAAGTGTTCAACAATGTAACATTGAAAAGCGTTCCAAATGCCACGACCCATGACCACTCCAGCTTCCCAGACAGCAAGTTCCATAACAGTGTACCTAAGTTCCTGCAAGCATGCAGAAAAAGTGTATCAGACAGGCTTGTAAGTTCACAGTTTGCTTTAACCGTGTAATACCAAGTAGTGATTTATGATTTGTTAAGTTGATAATAACTCGATACCGCAGACGGCCCTTTTTGCCCTTCCCCAATTCTCTATCAAACATTAGTCATGATTTAAAGTTATTAGTTCACGCCCGTCCTATCCAGGTACGTCGTGAGGGTGCCAAACCTATTAGCGCTATCAACTAATAACCCCGTTGCCCTACAAGCAACTAACCCGTTAGTATGATGGGACTTAAGTGATAGAGAGTGAGTGTATTATCCAACGTTAACGTTTACTGAAAACCATTGCATATCCCCTGCAAGGATATGCGTATGTGAAATCCGCCTCGCATCCCCTACAAGGATGTGGGTATTTGAAAACCGCCTCATATCCCCTACAAGGATATGGGTTTACGAAATCCGTTTACAAGTTCTGTCAGTTTGATTGTCCCCACCGGATGCATGCTTGTTTTGAGAGAAGTGAACTCACCTTGGTTTGCTCGGTATGATTAGTTACTTGATCACAGTTAATCAATCAAGCCTATGGTATTAATGTATACGAAATCAGTTTATGTTTGCATTGTACACTTCTAAGTTTATAATCACAGTGTGCATTTAGAACAACAATCACTAAATAACACATTACAGTTATTCAAGCTCATGCAAAACTACACCTCATATGTATGTTTCTTATCAGCACCTAACAGTTATTTGTGCCATTCATATAAAAATCGATTTATATTTCCACAGTCATAACTAACATCCTTAATAGGTAGTAACATAGACATCCAATACCATGCACATGCTAGACCACGTTCTGTTGGTCTGGGCGGCGAAATTCCAAGATGTTTCGTCGACATGGAAGGTGACGAAACACCAAAGTGTTTCGTCGATGTGGGAGGTGACGAAACATCCAGGTTATTCGTCATCATAGGGGTGACGAAATACTAGAGTATTTCGTCGAGTTGGGTTTTTCGCCAAAGATCTTTCTTCCTCACAGTTCGTCGTGAATAACCATAACCCTAATCACCCAGTTTTAGTTTATTCAAAGCTATGCACACATCATGCCCAAACAACAACAAGATCAACAAAACCATACAGTGAACGTGACTGGATACGAGACATCCAATTCTTATTGTGCGGGTTCTAATCTATCGGATTAAACAGTAACATCTTATAACCCTAATTACGACCAATTCTTGTTACCATTCAACGTTTAATCACCCGAACAGATTTATAAGGATCTTTATCATACCAACACTAACTTTTCAGTTACGGTTTTCACGCATTAGTTTCCTATGATATGTCTCTATAATCGTAACTCATGGATTTCAATTCAAACAATCAGTCACAATCCAATTATTCAACAAATGAAATCAATTATGATAATGGGTATCTACACAAACATCATGACAGATAGATTGAGTCGGGTTATCGTAACTAACCGGATGTGAGATGGAACAAACAAGAACTTCGAGAGAAAGGTGATTGCCGTCGGATGCAAGGGAGATGAGAAAAGTGTCTAGGGTTTCGCGAATAGTGGCTTTACGTAATGATATGAGGTACTTATAATTGATCCGCACATGGGCCTCACCTGGGCCACAAGCCCAAACGACGAATAAGGGGTCTCGACGAAGAACCACCTTTCGTCGTGGGGTTGGTGACGAAACACCAAAGTTTCGTCAAGTATGGGTGATGACGAAAGTCATATGTTTCATCGAGTAAAGGTTGTGATAAAAGCTCTAAGTTTCCCCAATTATGAGGATGCATGCTAAGTTTATAAACTCACACAGTTCCTAAGTTTATTATTGACCAAACTATAATACAATACACCAAACATATCAAACATGAATAAGTTACAGTGCAAACGAATTATGAAAACACTTTGCGAAACAAGTAACGTGTCGAGGAAAGACCTTGAAAGCTCGAGTTGTCACATCATCCCCAACTTGAAAGAAATTTCGTCCCGAAATTTGATAAGTACTCCGAAAGCGGTGAAGTGTCCAATCAGGATGACTGTGGATTTTCCTCGGGTACCACATCATCCCCAACTTGAAGGGGAATTTTGTTCCAAAATTCATTAGTTGCACCAGGCTTAGATTTCTTCCTTGGGAAAAGGTGAGGATACTTGAGCTTCATCTGATCCTCGCGTTCCCACGTGAACTCCGGTCCACGTCTTGAGTTCCAACGAACTCTCACGATCGGAATACAGCTGTGCTTACGAACCTTGACTTCCCGGTCGATAATTTCAATTGGTTCTTCAATAAACTGCAACTTGTCATCAATTTTCAGCTCCTGAAATGGTACTACAAGTGTTTCATCTGATAAACACTTCTTCAACTGCGAAACATGGAACACATCATGAAAATTACCCAACTCGGCAGGTAACTCGAGCTTGTATGCCACCTTACCGATTCGTTCAAGAATTTTGAATGGCCCGACATAACGCGGATTAAGCTTGCCGCGTTTCCCAAAACATACCACACCCTTCCAGGGTGAGACTTTTAACATAACGCAGTCACCCACAGCAAACTCCAAAGGTTTCCTACGTTTGTCAGCATAGCTTTTCTGTCGGTCGCGCACTGCCGCCATTCGATTTCTGATTTGCATAATCTTCTCAGAAGTTTCGAGCACGAGCTCGGGCCTGTGATTTGGCTGTCACCAACTTCAGCCCAGCAGAGAGGAGATCGACATTTCCGCCCGTATAAAGCCTCGAACGGAGCAGCCTGAATACTAGTATGGTAACTGTTATTGTATGAAAACTCCACCAAGGGTAAGTGTCTCTCCCAACCTTTACCAAAATCAATAACACATGCTCGCAACATGTGTTCCAATGTCTGGATAGTTCGCTCACTCTGACCATTCGTTTGAGGGTGATAGGTAGTGCTCATGTCGAGACGTGAGCCAAATGATTTGTGCATCGCTTGCCACAAATCGGATATGAAACGCGGGTCTCGATCAGAGATAATGGAGGTTGGCACTCCGTGCCTGGAAACCACTTCCTTTAAATAGATACCAGCCAGCTGCGAGAACTTGTCAGTTTCTTTGATTGCGAGGAAGTGTGCAGATTTTGTGAGACGGTCAACGATCACCCAGATGGTATCATTTCCGTTTTGCGTTCTAGGTTGCCCAGTGAAAAAATCCATGGCGATTTGTTCCCATTTCCACGTAGGTATTTCTGGTTGCTGAAGTAGGCCTGAGGGTTTCTGGTACTCCACCTTGACCTTTGAACACGTCAAACACTTACTTACATATGTTGCGATGTGGGCCTTCATCTTCGACCACCAGTACAAAACCTTGAGATCCAGATACATTTTGTCCGAACCCAGATGAACAGAGTATCTGGACTTGTGCGCTTCGTCCATCACAAGCTCCCTAAGGTTACCAAACAAGGGAATCCATACACGCTCCATGAAGTAGAGAATACCATCCGATCTCTCTACAAGTCATTTTTCCATGCCCCTTAAATACTCAGCTTCAATGTTTTCTTCTTTCAGTGCTTCAGTTTGTGCAGAACGGATCTGATTTGGGAGGTTTGAGTGAATGGTCAGCTGCAAGGCGCGAACAGGTTTGGGTTTCGTTTCCTTTCGACTAAGGGCGTCAGCTACAATGTTAGCCTTTCCTGGATGATATTTGATTGCGCAATCGTAGTCGTTTAAGAGTTCTACCCAGCGACGCTGTCGCATATTCAATTCCTTCTGGTCAAAAATATGCTGGAGGCTCCTGTGATCGGTATAAATAGTGCATTTAGTACTGTACAAGTAATGCCTCCAGATTTTGAGCACAAACACTACGGCCCCCAGCTCCAAGTCGTGAGTCGTGTAATTCTTTTCATGGACCTTCAACTGTCGAGAGGCGTAAGCTATAACTTTCTCGCGTTGCATCAACACCCAACCGAGACCTTGAATAGAGGCATCACAATACACCACAAACTCATCAGTACCCTCATGTAGAGACAGAATCGGTGCACTGCAGAGTTTTTGCTTCAAAAGTTGGAATGCATCCTCCTGCTTTGTCCCTCACGAATATACGACGCCTTTCTGTGTTAGAGCGGTGAGAGGTTGAGCGATCTTTGAAAAGCCTTCAATGAATCTTCGATAGTACCCAGCGAGACCAAGAAATTGTCGCACCTCCGAAGGATTCTTTGGTGCTGCCCAATTCCTGATTGAGTTGATTTTAGCAGGATCCATGTGTATCCCCATTTCGTTAACGATGTGGCCGAGGAAGTGTACTTCTCGAATCTAGAAGTCACACTTAGAAAATTTCGCGTAAAGTTGCTCTTTCCTCAAGATCTCCAAAATAAGGCGCAGGTGCCGTTCGTGGTCCTCCTTGCTCTTAGAATAGATCAGAATGTCATCGATGAACACGATGACAAAATCGTCAAGGTATGGTTTGCATACGCGGTTCATGAGATCCATGAATACCGCTGGTGCGTTAGTTAACCCGAATGGCATAACCAGAAACTCGTAATGACCATAAAGCGTGCGAAAAGCTGTTTTTGGAACATCCTCTTCTCGAACTCTCATCTGATGATAACCCGATCTTAGATCAATCTTCGAGTAGAAGCTCGACCCTTGCAACTGGTCGAACAGGTCATCTATGTGAGGTAAAGGATAACGATTCTTGACTGTCACCTTGTTGAGTTCGCGATAATCAATACACATGTGAAAGGATCCGTCCTTCTTCTTTACAAACAACACCGGGGCTCCCCAAGGCGAAGAACTGGGTCGAATAAAGCCCTTATCCAACAGTTCTTGAAGTTGATTGGACAATTCTTGCAACTCCCTAGGTGCAAGACGATATGGTGCGTGAGCAATTGGAGTTGCTCCTGGTGTAAGATCAATTTGGAATTCCACCTGACGATGTGGAGGTAAACCTGGAAGTTCTTCGGGAAAAACGTCAGGAAACTCCCGTACGACTGGTATATCATCGACTTTCTTCTCTTCAGGCTGGGTATCAGTAACAAGTGCAAGAATAGCAGGGTAGCCCTTCCGTAAACATTTATGGGTTTTCATGGATGAAATGATGTTGACGGTTGCACCGCTTCGATGACCCTGAACAAATAATGATTCCCCGCTAGGGAGAGGTACACGCACGATCTTCTCCTTGCAAAGTATGTCTGCACCGCGTTTGGACAACCAGTCCATACCAATAACTATATCAAAACTACCAAGAGTGATGGGTAGAAGGTCAATGTCGAACACTTGACCTAGAAGATCGAGTTTACACCCTAAGAATACATGTGTGGCTTCTATCGACTTGCCATCAGCTAATTCCACTACATGCTTGTTTACAAGAGGCATAGGAGTCAACCCTAGCTGACGACTAAATCCCAAAGACACATAACTCCAGTCGGCACCAGAGTCGAATAACACAGAAACAACAATACCATTAACAGAGAACGTACCGGTCACGACGTTGCCATCGTTCCTTGCATCGCCTGCCCCAATAGTGAACGCCCTACCGCGAGCGCCATTCCCTCCGTTATTCCCATTGTTGTTGTTCCCCGCGTTGTTGTTGTTGTTGTTCTGGCGATTACCCCCATTGTTGTTGTTGGCATTCTGATTAAATTACGGGCAATCCTTCTTGAAATAACCTTCACTGTCGCACTGATAGCATCCCCTCTAATTACCCCGATTCTGCTGGGGTTGTTGCCTCTGCTGCTACTGGGGCTATTGCTGTTGTTTCTTGGGATGGGGAGCTCTACAATCTTTCGCCATGTGACCCATCTTGTCACACCTTTGACATGCCCGGCTACACTAGCCATAGTGGTGGAAACCACACTTATTGCACTTCGGTTGTTTCCCTGCGTAACCAGAAGTCTGACTGTGGTTCTGATTCTGATTAACTGAAGACGACTGACTAAAGCTGCGGCTGCTGTTGTTATCAGGCTTCTTTTGCGATTGATTCGAGTTTGTTGACTTATCTGCGTCGTTCCACTTACGCTTGTTGTCAGTGGTGGGGGTGGCAGTAGTAGTAGCAGTAACAGCGGTAGTAGCAGCAATACGGGGTGGCAGCGAGCCATGCTCCACCTCCTGATCAGTTATCTTGTGAGCCAGTCTGATAATTCTTGGTAGGTTGTCGAGATTCACTGCAGTGACTAACCCCTTAACTGGTGGTGCCAATCCCTTAATGTATAGCTCGATCCTGCGAGGTGGTGGTCGAGATAAATTGGGACACATGTTCGCCAACTCGTGTGACCGTTTCGTATAGGCCTCAATCTCAGATCCTTCCATCTTCAGGTTATAATACTCGTTTTCCAACTTTTGAATTTCATCCCGAGGGCAGTACTCTTCCCGAATCAGCTCTTTAAAATAATCCCATGTGGTCGTGTTTGCCATTTCGACGCCTAGCATCTGCACCTGAGCATTCCACCAAGTCAAGGCACAGTCTTCCAAGGTGCCAGAAGCAAACTTCACCCTGTCCCCTACTGGACAGTTACACATAGCAAAAACGGATTCGGCTTTCTCGAACCAACGGAGCAGTCCCACGGGACCTTCAACTCCACTGAAAGTTTAGGGCTTGCAATCCATAAACGTTTTGAACGTACACACAGGTGGATTGTTTTGGTTTTGGTTCACAGGTTGACCTAAAACAAAAGAAAGTACGTAGGAAAAAGAATCGGGTGAAATGACCTAGGACTATACTTCATCTGGTATGTATCGTACCAGCTTGCTGAGCTGCCAAGGCCTCAGCTACTCGTGTGTTAATCAGGTCGGTCAACTCTGCTTGAGTCATGTTGATGTTGCCACGTCCACCGCCGCGGCCACCTCCACGTCCACCATTACGTCCGCCACGTCCGCTCATGATTCTATATAAGAGGAGGGGACAAGTTTAAGAATCGAGATAAGGTAGGAGTCAAACCTCACGTTGACATCTACAAACTACAAAGTTTACATCAAACAACAGGGCGGAACCCTTCTCACACTCGTTAAGCCTTACTGGGACTCACATGCACCTCACGTTATTATTATGGGTGCACCCATAATAATAAGGCAATTTGAATGCTCATCTCAGTGCCTCTTAACTTGCGCTAAAAGTTTCCCCCACATTCAAACAGCAAAACAAAAGTATCGCATGATTAATAATCACAAAAGTCGAAGAGTAGTGTCACACTATCAAACTTCACTAAAACATGCAGCACAGGTAACCACATCATGGTATCTAGTATATAGTTTCATGCAAGCCGTGAGTGTGTGACTACTAAACAAGTAATGAATAAAGTAAACAGAGGACGAACCTTGCAATCTGGAACTGAGTGTCATGGTCGTTTTCGATACTGTTTGGTTATAGTCTGGTTTTATGAAAACGTTTTAAAACCTAGTTCACTATAACCAGTGGCTCTGATACCAAACTGTCACACCCCAAATATACCTCAAGCGAAAACCCCCGCGTGGCGTGTGAGGTACCAGGATCTAGCCACTAATCACATTGAACCATATACATATAAGATAAAATAAAACCTTTCTTTAAATGTAAATGTATAATTCAAACACCATTTGATAAAATCAACATGTTCAGCGGAAGCATAATAGTTTGCTTAAATAAAAGTGTTCAACAATGTAACATTGAGAAGCGTTCCAGATGCCACAACCCATAACCACTCCAGCTTCCCAGACAGCAAGTTCCATAAATGTGTACCTAAGGTCCTGTAAGCATGCAGAAAAAGTGTATCAGACAGGCTGGTGAGTTCACAGTTTGCTTTAACCGTGTAATACCAAGTAGTAATTTATGATTTGTTATGTTGATAATAACCCGATACCGCAGACGGCCCTTTTTGCCCTTCCCCAATGCTCTATCAAACATTGGTCATGATTTAAAGTTATTAGTTCATGCCCGTCCTATCCAGGTACGTTGTGAGGGTGCCAAACCTAATAGCGCTATCAACTAATAACCCCGTTGCCCTACAAGAAACTAACCCAGTAGTATGATGGGACTTAAGTGTAACACCCCGAAAATTTACGTCCTATAAGGTGTTGACACGTGTCATAGGTTTGAACGTGTGAAGGAATGTTCTTGAAGGACTAAAGTTGACAATCAGTGAAACTGTGTAATTATAAGGGTTCAAAGTGTCAACAATGAATAATTAGACTTTGCAATAACTCTACATGATGTTTATAACCTTACATAAATAGATCATGGATCATACGAAGCGAATTGTAAAAGAAAGTGAGAGATTACAAACTACAGGGGTTAAATGTGCCAACATGTTTAAGTTATACCTCTGAGTGACCTTTTAACAAACCCGAAGCTTTGTAACGATTAATTATGCTCACTAGAATGTACCACAAAAATTTCATGAAGTTTCGATATCGTATGAGCAAGTTGTGATAAAATTCGTGTACGAGGGTTATAAGTGTCAACGTTGAAATTTAGGGTTTTTCGGGTGATCACAAAGTTACCCGAGGGCTTCACAAAGTGGGTATAAGTTTTAAAGCCCCTATATGTTAATAACAAAGTCCCAAAATGCAAGAAAACATGAGAAAGCGACCTTTCGGGGGACCAGGGACTAAATTGCAAAATTTTCAAGGCTGATGACAGGCTAGCGGGGCGCTACACCAGAAGCGTAGCGGTGCGCTACCAGCCTAGCGGGGCGCTACACCAGAAGCGTAGCGGTGCGCTAGCACTGCCCAGCGACTGAAAGTTGACAGACAGCTGCCTGTTGCCACATAACCGACTTATGTTGGTCTTATCTTCACTTGTGAGTGTTCCTACATGATTTATAGCTTGTAGGACACTTGTGGATGATAATGTAACATCCCTAGACTTAGTTGTTGATCATCCATGAGGTTTGAAGTTGTTATAAGAAGTCACATTTTCCACATACATGCACATATCATCTTCTGGACATTTTCAAGAGCTCAAGACCTGATCCAAGCTTTCCAAAACATCCATAAGACTTGTGTAAGTACCCTTGATCTTCTCTAGTTCATTCATACTTAGTTTATGGCCTAGAAATCAAACCGTCGTAACTACGGTTTGACTTTTCGATAATAAATAATCGGTCCAGAGTTTAGTCGAATCAAAGGTTGTTATAAGTTGGTATTTATATGGTTGATAAACCCCTAAAAGGGCACTCACTAATTCGGATCCTAACTAGGTCGTTTATCGAGTCAAACCTCTCCCGAAAAAGTCAACAGAATGGTTATGTTTGGTTTAATGCATGATTAGCGACGTAAATGGCATATAGCCTATTTTATCATTTTTACCAACTGAAAATAAGTATAAAAAACTTGTATACGCTTGTTTGATTCGACAACTTTCTATTTAGAACCGATTCGGAGCCGAGAGACGCAAAAGTTTGACTTTTGCGTTGACCTCAGTTCTGACCCGATTTATATAGGTTTAGTCATGCCTTAAAGTTCCATTAGGACCTAGTTACATGTTAGTATAATCCTCTGCGTTTATACTACCCGAATCCGTAACTATCCGACGTTTCCGTTAAATGCCTAATAATGACCATAATGCCCTTATGACCGTAGAACGAGATTTTAGAAAATGTAAAAGTGCAAAAGTCTTTAATACTGATCATTGAACATGTCTGCAAAATTTCACGTCAATCGGAAGTCTAAATTAGGAGTTATGCTTAATGGCGTATTTATAAACAAGTTTACTAACTAAACGACGCCATTAGCGTAAAGCCTATCTAAACTCAGTTTTGACACCAAATCTTTTACCCACTGATGTTAAATAATATTTTAGGATTTTTAAAGATTTTTAATTATTTTTAGATTGATCATAAGCTTGGATTAGCGCCTTAATTCGGTTAATACCGAATTTACCCTTTTAGGCCATAAAACGAGTTTTACAAATTCAAATGGCGCCAATCCAATTGCTACTGATTTTAAATAATAATTATAGTATTTTGAGCCTGTTAAACTGACCTGGAAACTCAGAATTCTATTTTAAACCGTACGTCGCTTAAAACGGCGTTATACGCATATTATACGCGTAGTTTATGTTTAAAAACGTTTTGACACATAAGACTTAACATCAAATGTTATAACCTGTTTAAATAAACCATTTTACTGATGTAACCAGACCCGGTTCACAGAAACCTAATTAAATCCTTTTATAATCTTTAAAATGACCAAAATACCCCTACGGGGCTTATTAAGAGATTAAACTCGTTTGGGGCGTCACGGGTGATATCCTACTGATATCACAACTTATTTAAGGCATGTTAACTTAGGAAACCTGTTTAGGACTCTTACGGTTACCCGTTACGCTTCATACGCGTTCGGTTCGGTTTATGTAACTAGTTTGCATAAATTAGCTGAAACGGGTCAAACCTTATCGTTATTATCTCAAAATCCAGAATGTATTTAGATTACCCATATTATACAAGTCTTTAGACTTGTCGGGTCTAAATCACATTCTTTTCTGGTCTTCGCTTTATCATGCGTTTGAACCGTATCTTCTTCTGGAAAACTAACCGGTCTAAGTCAAGGCTTAATTAAAGACCCGTTAGGATTCTAATAGGTTATTAAAAACCTTCGTTCCAGATTTAGGAGCTCAGTAAAAGCTATCTGTACTTGCTGATTTGATACGGCTGGGATTGAATTTATATTTAAGCTCAGGTAAATACTTTTAACTTATTTCCCTATACGGGCTTGGGGTACGGTATATAAAATACCGCTTGGTCGGGACGTTGAATCTTTGATTGAATGAATGATAATGAAAGTATTGAGACGTCTCGTTTAATATTGTTTTGTTTACTTAAAGCCTTTGGGGGGTTAATGACCGTTGTCCCGGATATCCCTGGCATCATTCTACGAATGGCCACGACCTCAGCACCCGGCGTAGGCGTACGCCGTTGGTGTCTCATAATTATAGTGGTGTGTCGATTAATCTTTAACCCGGCTCGATCCGGGCTACTGAACGCATAAGGAACATGTAAATCTCTACAAGTATTATATATTTAAATAATTATTCCAAGTTATAAAATATTATTTGTGCCATGTGCATTCAAAACAATCATTTTCTTAAACCCTTTTTAAAATGAGTCAGTTGATTGTATTTACCAGTGTAAACTGACGTATTTTCCCAAAAAGGCTAAGTGCAGGTACTAATTGGAATTGGCTGGCTACTCCTAGCATTAATAAAGAGTCTCGCAAGCTTAGATGCCTAAAGTCTGTTGAATCATGTTATTTTATTTGCTATCCGCCTGTGGATCCTTTACTTCCGTTGTAATACTTTGATGTTACACTATTACGGATTTTAATATATTTATCCTTTTGCTTCCGCTGTGCATTTATATATTGTGTTGTTTGACTATGATGTTGCCAACCACGTCACGTACTCCCCTACCGGGCCCACCGGTAACACGTGGAAATTTGGGGTGTGACAGGTTGGTATCAGAGCCAACATTGAGTGAATTAAACACTATCCTTTGTGTTTAATCTCAATGACACATTTGCACATTCCTTGACCTTCTGAGTCTAGACTTAACATAGGAATACTCTCAATCCTCATCTGGAAATTTTTCTTCCAAATCTTTATATATTGGATACGTAGCCAAGCGAAGAAGCCATAATAGGAATCCTCCACACCTGAAGCCTTATATTGCTGACCTTCGTACAGCGGCTAGGATGAAACGTGCAACCAAGGAGAAAGCATTCAGGAATTGAATAAAGAAGAAACTCCTTTGCTAAAGATCATTTCCTCAATAGTCCTTATAAGGACGTATTTATCTTTTCAGTCCCTTCGAGGACAACATTATTCCTTTCAAGTCCCGCTTAGGGCAACTCTGTACTTTTATTTTTAAATAATGGATTTTTCCAATTTTCGTATTTAGTCTATTGATTTAGAAATCATAGCTTATATCATCCTATAAGATGATCATATTATAACCATCCCTTAGAAGGGAAGTGCCTACGGGCTATAACGTATTATCCATCTGAGACACTGACATTGTGATCTTTATGATTCCTTGTCTATGGTGGTGAGCTATGCTCAAGCCTATTAGCCTATATGATCAATGTGATCATGATTAATATGTCTCCGACATTGTGATCTTTAAGATTCCTTGTCTATGGTGGTGAGCTATGCTCAAGCCTATTAGCCTATGATCAATGTGATCATGACTAATATCATCAATATGATGATCATATTATTAACATCCTTAGTGACGAAGTGCCTACTGGCTATACTTTGTAATATTGTCAATACGACAATGACAGTTGTAACTCTTAGGGTTCCTGTCTAAGGTGGTGGGATATGCCCAAGCCTCATAGTCAATATGATCAATATTATCATGACTGCTATCAGCAGTGTGATGATTATTACTTTCTTAAAACATCGTTTTGTAATGTCAATTGATTTGCCTACTGGCCATATTGTATCGTCAATTATGACAATGACAGTAGTAGTCTTCGACTCTCTGTCCAGTAAAGGTAATGAAATATGTTCAAACCTTAATGCCTCGATTCTCTGAAATCATGGCTTATAAATTAAACTCGTCTACGTGACTAATCCTTTTGTACTATTACTAGATTATGATTTAGGATTAATAGTGAAAATCCTGAATAAAATAAATATCATCCTTTTCCTGCCAGTATAAATATAAAGAGAGAATCTTAAAAGGTTTGACCTAGCTTGAATGTCATTGAAGACCTAGCTAAGATGGTAAAAACCTGGTTAAAAAGAGATTCAGATCATTGTTAACATTTGAAAATGTTTTAACACTCCCGACAACAGTGATGCGATAAAATCACACTTGTCATCCTTACATTAGGAAATTTTTTCAAATCCCTTATTTAGCGTAAATGATTAATAGAAAGCATGGCTGGTAAATGTCGAGCATGATGTACGCATCAAAACATCCAATTGGGATGTGTACCTACGGGAAAAGGTGTATACATGAAAAGATAGTTTTTTTTTTTATTTCATAAATTCTTGTCAGGACAATGAACTATGAAATTATTCCGATCCAAAGGAATCGTCGATTATGTTTTAAATTTTCCCAAATGACAAGGCCCCTGTGCCATCAAGAGTCATTGGGAATAAACTCTTGTGCTATATAAAATGTCAGTACGACATTGACAGTCATGATTTAGGTCCCCTGTCTAATAAATACGAGGGATTTTATCCTGTTAAATGCCAAAGTTAGTCCATTTAAAAACCTAGGCAAAACATAATCAAATAAATCAAATACTATCTATTGGCCTATATGGTTTATTTACACCATGGCTAATTAGTCATCAAATTCGACAATTCACCATATAATTAAACCAATTATTACTACCTGGTTTGTAGCCTTCAAAGCTTCACCATGGCTGACTCCTCTGAAGCTCACCATCATCCAGTTAATCAGAATGATGAAGTAAGACTGAACATAACGAGCACCGAGTTAAAGGCTGTGTTAAATACAGCCATAAATAACGTTGTAGATCGTGTACTGAAGGATCACAAGCGAAAGGGCAATAATACCCCAATGCAAATTTGTAAAAAGGGTAAGACCGGTTTAAACTATAACCAGTCCAAGCCAAAGGAGGCTAAACCCGAATGTAAGATTTGCGGGAAGAAGAGACACTTCAGTAAATGTATATATGAACAGATCAGGGGATGTGGTATCTGTAAGGAGAGGAATCACAAGACCCATGAATGCAAGGGATTGAAAAACAACCGACAGTCAGGTGAAAAACCCAGATGTAAGATCTGCAGGAAGCAACATGTTGGAAAATGCACAATCGACCCACGTACTAATTTATGTGGAATTTTCAAAACCAAGGGTCACAAGGCCTTGGATTGCAAGAAACTGGAAGATGCGACCTGTCATGGCTGTGGCAAAAAGGGCCATATCAGTACTAATTGCCCTATGGCTGCCAAGGGAAAAGCAATTAAGTCTGGATCTAACAAGGGTAATCAGCGAACAGAGGGAAAGCCAAGGTGCTCGACTTGCCAAAAACGCCACTTTGGAAAATGCAGGCTTGAGATCCAGTCTCAATCAGGATCACCTGCATGTGGGTTATGCAAGTCTAAAGACCACAAGACGATAGAGTGCAAGAAGATAAAGGATGCAACATGCTTCAACTGCCATGATAAGGGGCACATTAAGACCAACTGCCCTAAGTACGCTAAAAAGCCTGAGGAAGGCAAGAAGACCAATGCGAGGGTCTTCAGAATGGATGCAAAGGAAGCCGTCCAGGATGACAACGTTAGCACAGGTACCTTTCTTGTAAATGATGTATAAGCTAGAGTACTTTTTATACAGGTTCAGATAGGTCTCTTGTAGACAATAGATATTGTAAATCTTTAAATCTGCCTGCTAAAACTCTAAGCGTTAAGTATGAAGTAAAAATTTTGGTCGATAATACCTCAGAGACTACTGCAGCAATATTAAATGGATATTTAATATCCATTAGGAATTACTCTTCTCCGCTGTCCTTGTTGCGTTAATAAGAGGACTTTATATAGTAATAGGAAAGGTTTGGTTGCCTTAAAAATCAAGCCCATATTGTGAGTGTTAAGAAGCAATTAATTATCAAGACTCCTTATGAGACAACTCTCATAATTACACGTATTCGTACGAGTAATTAATATTAAACATAAAAAAAAATGGTGGAACTGGCCGTCCCCGGAATCGAACCTGGGTCTAGGCCGGCCGCACCCTTTCGCGCGCCTAGCCAACTGAGCTAGGTGCCTAGTTTGTGAAACTTCCATTATTTATTAGATATAAGCACTTGTACAATAAACTTCCTTATCATTTATCAATGATAATTCCTGCTAAGTGTCCTGTTTTAATACAGGCAATAATAAATTTTCATGAACCATAAATTTAGCAAAATTTTTATTATCATCCACAAGGTATAACTACCAAGGAAACCATAGTAACCGATTCTTATAGTATCGGCAAGGAATCCTTCCGAAAATCTTAGACCACTCTTTCTTCGCATAGAGTACGGCAACATATGTTATTTTAATTATTTTCTCATTGTTTTTATCGCCTGCGAATGCCAAACTATGTTTGATAAAAGCATCATATGAGGATTGGGTATCTTAATAAATTCCATAGATTGCTTCCATGCCTGATCAGTATGGAGGTTTAATACATGGGACCACAAAGATATTCCGATAGTCATAGAGTACTAAAGTCAACTAATGGTATTCAAAGGAGATGTTCAGAATGGAATTGTCTAAGTAGGTGTTCCCGATAAAGGAGTTATTGGACTACTAACATAAATGTGTCACCTAAGTGACACAAACAATGGTGGATGAAGTGGAGCCTGAGATCTGTAAAAATCTCTGTAACCTCCTTATACCTTGATTATCTTCTCTTAATATCACCCTGTTTACCCCTGAGAGGCAGGTAGAGTTAAGGTTTAAATTCCGTTTAAGGCTGAGTTATTTTGAAATCTCCAAGACGGTTAGTACCATCATTAGAGAAATCGAAACCCTGATTAACTAAGTTTAAAATAGAGGGCTCATATAGCCTAACACAATATCCCGGGAATTCGGTATAGTCAAGTATGAAAGACGGTTCATTTTGCTTATGCATTATCACCGCCACCCTAATTAGGTAACGATTAAGAATTTGCCATCAACTGCCCAGGATCGTCGATCTGTTCGACTAACGGCAAGGATTAGCTATCCCCTACACATTAGCTAAGCAGTGGTTGGAATAACCATCTCACCTTAAAAATAAAGCTTTTCTATAATAATGGATATGTAAGTATTAAGGCTACTCCTTTGGAGACCTTGTATAGATGGAATATTAAATGTTTAGTATTAGATAGAGAATTGGTAAGTCCAATTAGCAAGATCTGAAAGTTGCCTGGGGGACAACAAATAAGATTATACAAATCCATAATCGATAGTAGGTTGCCAGTATATGGCAAGAAATCGAGGAGTTATGAAAATAGCAAACTTCCTAAGTTCTTGTTAAGGAATATGGATTAACATAAGATATCACCCAGGAAGGGTGTACCAAATTTGTGAAATTATCAGGCTAGTTAAGCTCTGAATATATAGAATCATTCGAGGGAAATCGAATGTATCAAGATCAGGTATCTTATAAGCTAAAACTTATTTAAGGAGTTTGACGGAGCTCAATATACATTGCACACTAGTGACAGAAGGAGGTGTTCCGCCAATAAGTCAAGAAGCACTAACACAAATTGGTATGTGGATATACGATGTGATAAACATCCTATATCGATTGAGGATCAACAGGTTAAGAAGCTTCGAAGGAAGCAAGTACCAATTGTAAAGTAAAATGGGATGCCCGTAGAGGTCCCGAATTCACGTGGGAGATTGAATCCACGATGAAAGAAAAGTACCCTTACTTGTTTCAGTAAATCTCGGGTCGAGATTTCTTTTAAGGGGGTGAGGATGTAACACCCCGAAAATTTACGTCCTATAAGGTGTTGACACGTGTCATAGGTTTGAACGTGTGAAGGAATGTTCTTGAAGGACTAAAGTTGACAATCAGTGAAACTGTGTAATTATAAGGGTTCAAAGTGTCAACAATGAATAATTAGACTTTGCAATAACTCTACATGATGTTTATAACCTTACATAAATAGATCATGGATCATACGAAGCGAATTGTAAAAGAAAGTGAGAGATTACAAACTACAGGGGTTAAATGTGCCAACATGTTTAAGTTATACCTCTGAGTGACCTTTTAACAAACCCGAAGCTTTGTAACGATTAATTATGCTCACTAGAATGTACCACAAAAATTTCATGAAGTTTCGATATCGTATGAGCAAGTTGTGATAAAATTCGTGTACGAGGGTTATAAGTGTCAACGTTGAAATTTAGGGTTTTTCGGGTGATCACAAAGTTACCCGAGGGCTTCACAAAGTGGGTATAAGTTTTAAAGCCCCTATATGTTAATAACAAAGTCCCAAAATGCAAGAAAACATGAGAAAGCGACCTTTCGGGGGACCAGGGACTAAATTGCAAAATTTTCAAGGCTGATGACAGGCTAGCGGGGCGCTACACCAGAAGCGTAGCGGTGCGCTACCAGCCTAGCGGGGCGCTACACCAGAAGCGTAGCGGTGCGCTAGCACTGCCCAGCGACTGAAAGTTGACAGACAGCTGCCTGTTGCCACATAACCGACTTATGTTGGTCTTATCTTCACTTGTGAGTGTTCCTACATGATTTATAGCTTGTAGGACACTTGTGGATGATAATGTAACATCCCTAGACTTAGTTGTTGATCATCCATGAGGTTTGAAGTTGTTATAAGAAGTCACATTTTCCACATACATGCACATATCATCTTCTGGACATTTTCAAGAGCTCAAGACCTGATCCAAGCTTTCCAAAACATCCATAAGACTTGTGTAAGTACCCTTGATCTTCTCTAGTTCATTCATACTTAGTTTATGGCCTAGAAATCAAACCGTCGTAACTACGGTTTGACTTTTCGATAATAAATAATCGGTCCAGAGTTTAGTCGAATCAAAGGTTGTTATAAGTTGGTATTTATATGTTTGATAAACCCCTAAAAGGGCACTCACTAATTCGGATCCTAACTAGGTCGTTTATCGAGTCAAACCTCTCCCGAAAAAGTCAACAGAATGGTTATGTTTGGTTTAATGCATGATTAGCGACGTAAATGGCATATAGCCTATTTTATCATTTTTACCAACTGAAAATAAGTATAAAAAACTTGTATACGCTTGTTTGATTCGACAACTTTCTATTTAGAACCGATTCGGAGCCGAGAGACGCAAAAGTTTGACTTTTGCGTTGACCTCAGTTCTGACCCGATTTATATAGGTTTAGTCATGCCTTAAAGTTCCATTAGGACCTAGTTACATGTTAGTATAATCCTCTGCGTTTATACTACCCGAATCCGTAACTATCCGACGTTTCCGTTAAATGCCTAATAATGACCATAATGCCCTTATGACCGTAGAACGAGATTTTAGAAAATGTAAAAGTGCAAAAGTCTTTAATACTGATCATTGAACATGTCTGCAAAATTTCACGTCAATCGGAAGTCTAAATTAGGAGTTATGCTTAATGGCGTATTTATAAACAAGTTTACTAACTAAACGACGCCATTAGCGTAAAGCCTATCTAAACTCAGTTTTGACACCAAATCTTTTACCCACTGATGTTAAATAATATTTTAGGATTTTTAAAGATTTTTAATTATTTTTAGATTGATCATAAGCTTGGATTAGCGCCTTAATTCGGTTAATACCGAATTTACCCTTTTAGGCCATAAAACGAGTTTTACAAATTCAAATGGCGCCAATCCAATTGCTACTGATTTTAAATAATAATTATAGTATTTTGAGCCTGTTAAACTGACCTGGAAACTCAGAATTCTATTTTAAACCGTACGTCGCTTAAAACGGCGTTATACGCATATTATACGCGTAGTTTATGTTTAAAAACGTTTTGACACATAAGACTTAACATCAAATGTTATAACCTGTTTAAATAAACCATTTTACTGATGTAACCAGACCCGGTTCACAGAAACCTAATTAAATCCTTTTATAATCTTTAAAATGACCAAAATACCCCTACGGGGCTTATTAAGAGATTAAACTCGTTTGGGGCGTCACGGGTGATATCCTACTGATATCACAACTTATTTAAGGCATGTTAACTTAGGAAACCTGTTTAGGACTCTTACGGTTACCCGTTACGCTTCATACGCGTTCGGTTCGGTTTATGTAACTAGTTTGCATAAATTAGCTGAAACGGGTCAAACCTTATCGTTATTATCTCAAAATCCAGAATGTATTTAGATTACCCATATTATACAAGTCTTTAGACTTGTCGGGTCTAAATCACATTCTTTTCTGGTCTTCGCTTTATCATGCGTTTGAACCGTATCTTCTTCTGGAAAACTAACCGGTCTAAGTCAAGGCTTAATTAAAGACCCGTTAGGATTCTAATAGGTTATTAAAAACCTTCGTTCCAGATTTAGGAGCTCAGTAAAAGCTATCTGTACTTGCTGATTTGATACGGCTGGGATTGAATTTATATTTAAGCTCAGGTAAATACTTTTAACTTATTTCCCTATACGGGCTTGGGGTACGGTATATAAAATACCGCTTGGTCGGGACGTTGAATCTTTGATTGAATGAATGATAATGAAAGTATTGAGACGTCTCGTTTAATATTGTTTTGTTTACTTAAAGCCTTTGGGGGGTTAATGACCGTTGTCCCGGATATCCCTGGCATCATTCTACGAATGGCCACGACCTCAGCACCCGGCGTAGGCGTACGCCGTTGGTGTCTCATAATTATAGTGGTGTGTCGATTAATCTTTAACCCGGCTCGATCCGGGCTACTGAACGCATAAGGAACATGTAAATCTCTACAAGTATTATATATTTAAATAATTATTCCAAGTTATAAAATATTATTTGTGCCATGTGCATTCAAAACAATCATTTTCTTAAACCCTTTTTAAAATGAGTCAGTTGATTGTATTTACCAGTGTAAACTGACGTATTTTCCCAAAAAGGCTAAGTGCAGGTACTAATTGGAATTGGCTGGCTACTCCTAGCATCAATAAAGAGTCTCGCAAGCTTAGATGCCTAAAGTCTGTTGAACCATGTTATTTTATTTGCTATCCGCCTGTGGATCCTTTACTTCCGTTGTAATACTTTGATGTTACACTATTACGGATTTTAATATATTTATCCTTTTGCTTCCGCTGTGCATTTATATATTGTGTTGTTTGACTATGATGTTGCCAACCACGTCACGTACTCCCCTACCGGGCCCACCGGTAACACGTGGAAATTTGGGGTGTGACATTAAGTGATAGAGAGTGAGTGTATTATCCAATGTTAACGTTTACTAAAAACCGTTGCATATCCCCTGCAAGGATATGCGTATGTGAAATCCGCCTCGCATCCCCTACAAGGATGTGGGTATTTGAAAACCGCCTCATATCCCCTACAAGGATATGGGTTTACGAAATCCGTTTACAAGTTTTGTCAGTTTGATTGTCCCCACCGGACGCATGCTTGTTTTGAGAGAAGTGAAATCACCTTGGTTTGCTCGGTATGATTAGTTACTTGATCACAGTTAATCAATCAAGCCTATGGTATTCATGTATACGAAATCAGTTTATGTTTGCATTGTACACTTATAAGTTTATAATCACAGTGTTCATTTAGAACAACAATCACTAAATAACACATTACAGTTATTCAAGCTCATGCAAAACTACACCTCATATGTACGTTTCTTATCAGCACCTAACAGTTATTTGTGCCATTCATATAAAAATCGATTTATATTTCCACAGTCATAACTAACATCCTTAACATGTAGTAACATAGACATCCAATACCATGCACATGCTAGACCACATTCTGTTGGTCAGGGAGGCGAAATTCCAAGATGTTTCGTCGACATGGAAGGTGACGAAAGACCAAAGTGTTTCGTCGATGTGGGAGGTGACGAAACATCCAGGTTATTCGTCATCATAGGGGTGACGAAATACTAGAGTATTTCGTCGAGTTGGGTTTTTCGCCGAAGATCTTTCTTCCTCACAGTTCGTCGTGAATAACCATAACCCTAATCACCCAGTTTTAGTTTATTCAAAGCTATACACACATCACGCCCAAACAACAACAAGATCAACAAAACCATACAGTGAACGTGACTGGATACGAGACATCCAATTCTTATTGTGCGGGTTCTAATCTATCGGATTAAACAGTAACATCTTATAACCCTAATTACGACCAATTCTTGTTACCATTCAACGTTTAATCACCCGAACAGATTTATAAGGATCTTTATCATACCAACACTAACTTTTCAGTTACGGTTTTCACTCATTAGTTTCCTATGATATGTCTCTATAACCGTAACTCATGGATTTCAATTCAAACAATCAGTCACAATCCAATTATTCAACAAATGAAATCAATTATGATAATGGGTATCTACACAAACATCATGACAGATAGATCGAGTCGGGTTATCGTAACTAACCGGATGTGAGATGGAACAAACAAGAACTTCGAGAGAAAGGTGATTTCCGTTGGATGCAAGGGAGATGAGAAGAGTGTCTAGGGTTTCGCGAATAGTTGCTTTACGTAATGATATGAGGTACTTATAATTGATCCGCACATGGGCCTCACCTGGGCCACAAGCCCAAACGACGAATAAGGGGTCTCGACGAAGAACCACCTTTCGTCGTGGGGTTGGTGACGAAACACCAAAGTTTCGTCAAGTATGGGTGATGACGAAAGTCATATGTTTCATCGAGTAAAGGTTGTGACAAAAGCTCTAAGTTTCCCCAATTATGAGGATGCATGCTAAGTTTATAAACTCACACAGTTCCTAAGTTTATTATTGACCAAACTATAATACAATACACCAAACATATCAAACATGAATAAGTTACAGTGCAAACGAATTATGAAAACACTTTGCGAAACGAGTAACGTGTCGAGGAAAGACCTTGAAAGCTCGAGTTGTCACATTGATCATCATATGATCTTGCTAGATCATGATTAGAAACATAATCTAGCAAGATGAGAGGATGAAGATGTTGTAGGATGATAGATCATCCACACATAAAGCATGAACTTGAAAGAACAAAATGTTTTCTTGAAAAATAATGATCAAAGTGAGTAGTTATACTTGTAGATCTAAAGATTTATGGATGATTTCTAAAGAAACCAAGTTAAGAATATGAGTTTTATTTAATCTTGGTTCTTACATAAACAAACCTTATTTTTGGTGGTTAAACAAGTGTAGAAACACTTGTGTAACAAGAAGATTTCATAAAGAAACATTTTTAGAAATGATGATTACAAGTTGTAAAGATCCATATTCTTTAAAAATGAAGTTTCTAAAGAACTAATCACACTCTAGAAGGTAACAAGGCTTACTAAGAACACTAGTAAGTTCCTACAAATTTTTGCAAATATTCAAGTTCATGAAGTAGTAGATTATACTTGTTTTTGGCAAAATTGGTAAAGTAAAGGTTGTTTATTATTGATTGTGAATTGATTATGATGATTTTTACAAAAGAAAATGATATGCTTGAAAGCATGGAAACCTCCATTTTTAGGGGAAACTATGGCAAAATTTTCTAAAAATCTAAACACTTAGAAAAATATTTCTAAACAAGTATTTACAAGTTTATTTTAAACCATGAATTGTTACATAAACTTTTCCATAATTTTTGGTTACCAAAATATAAATATTGGAGCTTGGTTTTTATAAATAAAAGTGACTAAATATGTATTTAGGAAATATATATTTAGAAGACACCATGTGTGTGATTAATTATATATTTAGTGTATTAGTTATATTATTTTAGGATTTGAAATAATATAACACATCAAAATACCAAGAATCACAATCCAAAATATTACCAAAATTCCAAGGAATAAATATATACAAGTGGTACACAAAATATTGGAGAAAACCGAACTATGGAATAAGACTTACAAAATATTCCGAAAAATCTATTCACAAAGTATATTTTGATAAATAATATTTTGGACCTCAAGGAAATGAAAATATGACTTTTGCAATTACTACAAGAATATATCATATTTTTTACAAGGGAGAAATATATTATTTTTGGGCATATATGAATATATATTTTTCTTGAAATTTTAGAAGATGTATCATTTTTAAGAAATATATATTTTCTTACACAAACACGAAATACAATATTTTTGAGGTGAAAGATATATTTTCTCGAATAAATATGAAATATATCATTTTTGGAGAAAAATGAGTTTATATATATATATTTTCAAAGTTAGGCATGAAAATATATTATTTTTGAGACTTATGAGAAAATACAATTATTTTTGCCAAAAGAAAAATTATAAATAATTTTTCTGAATAATATTTATTACAAAATATATATTTTGGAAATATATATTGGTGGACTTTTATTACAGATAATATTCCGGAAAAATCAATACGAAATTAAGTGTAAAAATACTTAATGAATACAATAAAAGTACTTATTCACATACGTACAAATACACACCGGAATACTACCCTAATACATGGCGAAAATATACAAGTATAAGAATACGAATACAAATACCCCCATCCTTGGGAAGGAGACACAAGTATAAATACTTGGGAAGTATTAAGTTAAAATAGTTGATTTAACAATTATTCCAAAATTTAATAAATATAAATTAAGTTAAAATATTAATTATTTTAACAAATAATTATATAACTTGGAATAATGTCGAAGACACAAAAGAAACGTAACTCAAAGACATTAATACTAAGTCAAGGCACGACTAGCTCGTCTAATAGATCATAGTACGTTGTAGGTAGTCGTGTTTACCCGAAGGAGCTTGAGTTACGGTTGTTGAAGACGCAAGACTGTGAGTTCACGTCCCCCTTTTCTTAAAATTGTTTTGTTTTATAACTTCGGGGGTGAAGTACATGTTACAAAATGATTACAAACAATTACAATTGGTATGGTTAGCTTTGGAAAGTACAGTAGATCATGTGAATGGGTAGGCGCACTCCTAAGACCATTAATCCTCGTGTTAGGACCGAGGGGCATGAGTGATAGATCTATTTGGGTGTAGTGAGCCCACACCCGTGTGGACCAGGGTGGCCCATGAGGTGACTATGTCTTACAGCCGGAGGCCCGGTACAAATCTGCTAGGTTTGAGCCTTCCTACGCCGTTTCACACATGTTAATGTATTCGCTACACATTAATTGATCTGTTCCTTACCGCTTCATACCAGTTTACAAATACACACATACTTACAAATGTTTCCAAGGATTATTCATACACACATACAAATCACATGAACTCGCTCAACTTTTGTTGATGTTTTCAAAATACATGTATTTCAGGTAATTAAGTATGGATCTGGCAGGTGTTTGGATGTTTCAAGTGAAGTTGAGAATAAAAGGTGTCGTCCTATATCTGAGGATTTGGATTGTGTGTCTTATCCTAGATAAGGCACACCTCCCAAAGCCCGGTTTTTAATCAATGACTTTTGTCGAGTCTTTGTGAACTCTAAAAACAAGTTGCATGGTTTGTACTCGAATTTGATGTCTATGTTTCAAACAATGTTGTCATGTTTTAAACTAAATTAATGGATGATCACCTTCGGTTTATATCACATAGTTGTTGTTATGATTGAATGCAATGATATTAAGCAAGTCACACCAAATTACGCTTCCGTAAAAGTCAGGGTGTGACATCGCGTGCCGCGAGGCCTTTGTTTCGACAGAAAGATTGCAGCCAGATGCTGCATTTTCCAGCCAAACCCATTTTTACGAAAACGAGCATAACTTGCTCATTTTTTCTATTCGATTTGACTTATGTTTCTTCCTACGTGATCGTAATTTAATTCTCCATCATATGGACTTAACATCCTACATTCGGATTAACAAAATTTTAGACCTTTAAGCCTTCGGCTTAAAATGTAGTTACTAACTTGTGACCCATTTATGTATTAATCAAACAAACATGTTGTTTGATCCCAATTTCTCATGAACCTTATATTTTCAATATTGTCTATCATATTAGGTTCAAATCCCGGGTTTATATACATTCTCAAACCCGTTTTAAATAAAATGCTTATTTTGACCCGATAAGGGTATTTAAGCATTTTTCCGCATAATTCGTACTCCATTACTTCCTAGCATCTTATTTCCACATTACTTATCAATCGATCTTCCACCACCGCAATAATTGTGGCGGATTTAATGTGGGGATTTATATAATTCGAGTTTTACCCCTTGGATCATTATTTTACGGCAAAGACTCCTATAGAGTCATTTGACCAAAGATTTATATCTTTCACTTTTCAAACTTATTCTAAGTATTTATTTAATCATAAAACTCGTTTCCAAACAACCTTTAAAGGTCGTTTGCACAATTTAGCTCACAAGGGCGTTTTGGTCCATTTTAGCATTTCATTTACGATGAAGGACTTTTGAAAGCATGTTTAACCCAAAATCCCTCTTTTTAGCTATGATTTAGTTTGAAAAGTCATTATGTTTTCAAATCACAATGACCATCATTTGAATCATTCGGTTTACTCATTAAAGTGACCAAATGTCTATTTTGACTTCATTTAACTCTCAATGAACCTTTCGTTCTAAATGAGTAGTTAACCTATTACACATACCTAGCTCGGATCAATATGTTGACCCGTTTCAATACCTTGCCTTAATAACCGCTAAGTAATATCGATGTAAATATCCATTCGATATTTATTCCTATAATCATACAACTCGACAAACCATGAGTCGATATTGTCAAAGGGTGATATTTTCACCTTTTGACCCGTTTGGTCTAAATGACCGTGTATCTTTGTGAGATGGATTTATTATCATCTCGTCTACATGACTCGCACCGGTTTACACCATATGGTCATTTTACTTATAAACCAATTTCTTAACTCTTTTGACCCATTATGGCTTACGCCATAAAGTGCCTTTCAAAAACTAACGGTTATCGTCACCGTGTGATCGAATTACCGTTTTACCCTTATTATTTATGTTGGTTTGCCCTATAAGGTAACCACCCGAAACTCTTTATTTTTTAGTCATTGCATGACTAAATAATCATATTAGCTCTTTTTAAACATTCAACATGGTTTATCATTATTGTCTTTTGTTTCGAACCGCACATGTCGTGTCGAAACATCATAATTCAAAATGACTTTCTATTATTCATAACCTATAAACCAATAGGTATTCAATAAATAGAGTGTAAGCTTTACTTAACTAGCATCCAGATTATGCTTTTCCTTCATTCTTGATTCGTTTGACCAGCTTCCTTCCCAAGCTTTCACCTAGCTCGTCAAGCGACAAACTATCATTGTAATTTGTAAGATGGTTAGACTAGTCATAATCATTCACGACTATTCTATCCTACGATCTTTATGTCGAAATTATCATTCGATCATATAAAAGGTCATTTTGACTTTTAAAAAGTCAAACTGCCTATTAACAAAAGTAATTACACGATGTAGCTTAACTACTCGTTTTATTACTTTGCCACTATACGGTAAGCATCCTTATTATGCTACCGTTTTAACTACTTATGAAATCAAGTTATTGTAATTGAATTTCATTCGATTAACACATGATGATATCAAACATCATTTTCACATACTAATCCCTTTCCTAGCAGGTATGATCATGTACTCAAACACACCATTTGTTCAAGTATTTCCTGATTACTATCAGATATAATGATTCTAATCATAATTATATCATCATATTTATCATATGATTAATACCCACTTATCCTAGTGTGGTAATTCATCAAATCATTCAATTCATAGCATCATATGTACAATTTTCACTTAGGGTTTTGTTCCTAAGCAAGTATGCATCACTATTTCAATCACAGCTTCAATAATTCATTCATAATTCGCGATTATGATGATTATTCAAATTTCACAACTTCACAAATCATCAAAATTTGACATACCTGATGATCCCCTAGCTTGGGTGATCATTAATTCACGTTTAATTGTGAATTTAGACTTCATTTAAGCCTTCAATTTGATGATTTTGTGGTGATTAGGGTTTTGAACTTCTGGGGAGTTCTTCTTGGTCGAACAGAACACACATATGTGTGTGTTTTGTTTTAAAGTTCTTTTTATTAAATAAACTTTCAAGTTTATCCACTTTGGCCTCTTATGTTTGGTTAGTTTATTATGTAGGCCACAACCCACTTAATTTCAATAACGTTCCCTCTAATTAACTAGGTTAAACATTCCTAGTTAACTTAGTGGGTTTGGGGAATTTATGACTCAGTTTATTTTAAGTCTCGTTAACTCGGGCCTTCTATAAACTTTATTTCACAAAAGCATTCTTTTTCCCTTTTTATTAAATATTAGATTTAGTAATATAAATCCTAATATTTTCTGGGTTAATTTTACCACTAACGGTAATTTACCCGTCTTTTAGTATTAACGTGGTTTGATTACCAAACCTGTTTTTGGGGTGCTACCTTGGCGTCGATCAAGAAGGGGTGCGACTCCAGGAGATGTCGATCCCTTTAGTTTGTAGGTTATACACTTTCATCTTTCCATCTTTGGCCCCTATACTTCATAACTTATCTAAATCTAATATAAACTGACTATTAACTAATTAGTCAACAACCCTTGTACTTTAGGATGTGAGGGATTAGAACTTCAATATCCCTGTCGCTGGAAGAGACCACAAAAACAACACTGTCACACCCCAACCGATAGCGGAATCATCGGGGCCTGGCACTGAGCGAAACAGATTGCTCATGAGAATCCATAACAACTATTAATGACAATATTTTTATGGTTCAATATCCCATACTATTAAACAAATAAAGCAAATCAGTCATTACAAATATTCAGTCTCATAAACAAATTCCATTCCGACAACTCAGATTTATTTGGTCAGTTTCTAGACTTCCTAACTTGTTGCACCACAACATCCAATTAACCTGTCACATACGTTAAAATAAAAGTCAATACATAAAGTAAAGGTGAGTACACAAGTTTGCATAGATATAGTATGAAAAGCGTTTACGCATAACCAGCATGTGACACGTAACGGGCGAAGCATGTAACTACCAACAATGATACAACCTAACCACGAGACTGCGTTGTAAAATATGCGCGACACATGTTCACGGAAGCGAACACGTGAAGTAAAGTAATGTGATCCCTAGCAACCCCTGTCACAACAGGTGCCGAGTCCAAACTTTAGTACTATCGTTGCTAGAGGCGGTCTAGTGTAACACTGTATAAGCATAGTAACAAGCATTCAACAAATCACGTATAGCATGCGGGAGCAGTTAGCGTTTATAAAGTGTTTGCATTGTGTGTTTTGTTTTGATATAGAACGTATGTAACACCCAAAAGTGCGTTAAACCAAAACGGGTTCGAGTATACTCACAGTATGTGCTTAGCAAGTAAACACAATCTGGATTGGATTGAAGGGAGCGTTGGATCAGCCTGCGTATGGGAACAAAAGCATAAGTCTTCCAAGTGCTGACACGGTCGAAATCAGAGTGTCGAGTGGGGTAAAAGGGAGCTAAGTGTTCAACAGTCTATCCGAATGGATGGTTCTAATCCATCAGGGCGGATGGGTTCCATCCGGATGGATGGCCATTCGGACGGATGGCCATTCGGATAGTCTGTGATTGTTTGCGAACCGTAAGATTTGAAGTTTAGTTAAAAGCGTTTAAACAACAGAAATTGCAAGGGTCAGGTCATCCGGACGGATGGCCATTCGGGCGGATGATATGTGGTTGAAGTTTTGTAAAATTTTCTAAGTAAAAGTTTTAAGTTAACGGAGACGGCGTGACGACGTGTCAAACAACAGAAAATATCAAATCCAGTTCATTCGGCCGGATGGCCCCCGCCCATTTGGACAAGCGAGCTGTTCTTGATGAAGATTCATGTTTGTCTTGTTAATCGGTCCATCTCTTCGGTGGAAATCAGTTTTCAGGCCGACTTTCGACTAAGGAACGAGTCGAGAGTCTAATTGAGTCCAGATTCCATCAATGTCGTGTGAAATCCGAGGAGAAGTTCAAAACTAGTAGAAAAATGTTAAAATCTTTCATAACTAAGTTGAAAAGTGTGAAAGTACTTTGAATCTTAGACCAATCTCGATTGAATGATGGTCCTCCACAGTTTTCCTAAGCAAAACGAGTGAAAACCACCTCGAGGGGTCTAAAATTAGTGTTTTCGAGAAAAAGTTAAGGTGTGTGTGTGATTTTGATGAAGAAGATGGAGTAGAAGTGATTTAGAATGAAGATTGGAGAAGATTTGAGAGAGTGAGAGCTTACAAAAATGGCCTTGAATCGCGTCTAAGACTTGGGGAGCGGATGGGAGTGTCAAAGTGTTGAAATGAGGGTGTACGGCTAGTATTTATAGGGGGAGGGCGAGGTTTAAGGCGGTGCGAGTGGCGGTGTCTGGATGGCTCCATCAGGACAGATGGTCATCGGGGAGGATGGCCATTCAGACGGCCGAGTTTGCGTTTGTTAGTTTCCAACTTTGTTTCGTTTGCTAAGCGTTGCGTTTTATCGAGTTGCGAGTGAGCGTTTGAGTGTATAAGCGTTGTGTTGATAACCACATAACATTCTAAACAAGTAACCACACAATTAACACACATAATATAAATAATCCGCGTTTTGAGTTTGCGTTGAAGTAACAAGCATTTTAGATAAGCGAACCTTCACTATGGGAATAAGAGAGCGTCGTAGTTTCTTGGTCTCTCGATCCATGATTTCTACTGGCTTTTCCACATAGTGTAGTGTCTTGTTTATTTGCAAATCTTCGAGAGGTACGTGTAGGTTTTCCTCAGCTAGGCACTTTTTGAGGTTCGAGACGTGGAAAGTCGGATGTACGTTGTTGAGTTCCTCCGATAACTTGAGTCGGTAGGCCACCTTGCCAACTCTTTCCAGAATCTTAAAGGGACCCACGTGTCGTGGCGCTAGCTTTCCTTTCTTGCCGAATCGAATTACTCCCTTTAAAGGTGAAACATTTAGGAGTACGCGATCACCGACTTCAAACTCAAGGGGCTTGTGGCGTTTATCAGCGTAGCTCTTTTGACGACTCCGGGCCTTCAAGAAATTTTCTCTTATTTGGAGGATCTTGTCAGTTGTTTCTTGTAGTATCTCAGGACCATTTGAATACTAGCGTGATAACTGTTATTGTATGAGAATTCTACTAAAGGTAAATGCGAATCCCAATTACCACCAAAATCTATAACGCACGAATGAAGCATGTCTTCAAGGGTGCGGATCGTGCGCTCAGTCTGACCATCGGTTTGGGGATGGAATGCAGTACTGAGATTAAGGGTCGTACAAAGAGCAGACTGGAATGTATCTAGAGACGCGAGGTAAATCGACCATCGCGGTCAGAGATGATATCACGAGGCGTCCCGTGTCGATAAATGCCTTCATCGGTATAGATTCGTGCTAATCGTTCTACCTTGAAGTCTTCTCGTATCGGTAAGAAATGGGCGGATTTCATAAGACGATCAACGATAACCTAAATGCTATCATGACCAAAAGGTGTGGGAGGGAGTTTCGTAATGAAATCCATAGCTATACTCTCCCATTTCTTCATCGGGATTTCGGGTTGTACGAGTAAGCCAGAGGGTCGTTGATGTTTGGCCTTAACTTTCGAGCAAGTTAGGCATTTTTAAACATATAGGGAGATATCCTTCTTCAATCCAGGCCACCAATACCTGGATCGAAGGTCCTGGTACATCTTGTCGGCACCTGGATGAATAGAGTATCGGGACTTGTGAGCTTCAGTCATCAAAATATCCCTGAGGTTGTTGCGACTAGGAATCCAAATGCGGCCGTGGTAGTGAAAGATGCCACTAGATTTGCTTATCAACTGGTTTTCGGAACCAAGTATCCTTTCTTCCTTCAAATTGTTCTCGAGAAAACATGCGTGTTGAGCATCACGAATGAAAGCTTCGAGGTCGTGTTGGGCTTGAACATTTCGAACACTAAGTAAATAGCTTTGTCGGCTAAGAGCATCAGCAACGACGTTTGCTTTGCCTGGGTGGTAGCGTATCTCGCAATCATAATCGTTGAGAAGTTCAACCCATCTGCGTTGGCGCATGTTTATTTCTTTCTGGTTCAAGATGTGTTGTAGGCTCTTATGGTTGGTGAAAACCGTACACTTGGTACCATAAAGGTAGTGTCGCCATATCTTTAATGCAAAAACAACTGCACTGAGTTCGAGATCGTGGGTTGTGTAGTTCTTCTCGTGGCTATTGAGTTGGCGAGATGCGTACGTGATAACCTTGTCTCGTTGCATAAAAAAAACCAAGACCTAGGTTAGAAGCATCGTAGTAAACAACAAAGTCATAGTTCCCATCGGGTAGCGCGAGTACGGGAGCGTTGCAAAGCATGCGCTTGAGAGTTTGAAAGGCATCCTCTTATTCGGTTCCCTAAACAAAAGGCTTGTCTTTATGCGTTAGGGAGGTGAGAGGAACGGCGATTTTAGAGAAACCAGCGATAAATCGACGGTAATAACATGAAAATCCGAGAAAAGAACGAACTTCAGAGGGAGATTTCGGTGTAATCCATGAAAATCGACATGGATTCCTTAACTCATAAAAATGTGACCGAGGAATTGAACCTCCTGAGCCAAAATTCGCACTTGGAGAATTTGGCGTAGAGGCGATTCCCTTGGAGAAGCTCGAGAACTAAACGAATATGTTGCGCGTGTTCGGTTCTCGACTTCGAATAGATAAGGATATCATCAATAAACACAATAACGAAGCGATCAAGGAAGGGTTTGCATACATGGTTCATCAAATCCATGAAAACCGCGGGTTCGTTTGTGAGACCAAAAGGCATGACCACGAACTCGTAATGGCTATAACGGGTACGAAAAGCGGTTTTAGGGATGTCTTTCTCTTGAATTCGCAGCTGATGATAACCAGAGCGTAAATAGATCTTAGAGAAACAGGTAGCGCCTTGTAGTTGATCAAAAAAATCGTCGATTCGGGGTAGAGGGTAGCGATTCTTGATAATAAGCTTGTTGAATTCCATATAATCGATGCACATTCGGAATGATCCATCCTTCTTTTTCACGAAAAGGACGGGTGCGCCCCATGGAGCTATGCTAAGGCGTATGAAGCCTTTATCAAGTAACTCCTGGAGTTGGCTAGAAAGTTCGCGCATTTCGGAGGGTGCGAGGCGATAAGGAGCTTTGACTACAGGGTTTACACCAGGGATAAGGTCGATACGAAAGTCGATATCGCGAGTAGGGGGTAGACCAGGTAAATCGTTAGGAAAGACATTAGGAAAATCACGAACCACAAGTACCTTTTCCATCGGCTTCTTTTCCTCCTCCGCTACTATAATGTGGGCTAAGAAAGCCAAGTATTCCTTGCGGAGATACTTGCTTGCTTGACTACACGACATCAACTTCAACCCCTTCGAGGATACTTCGCCATAAACACATAATTGATCACCGTTTGAAAGAGAGAAACATATCATCTTTTTGAAACAAACGACCTCGGCACGATTTTCACGAAGAAAGTCCATGCCTACTATGACATCGAAACTACCAAGTTGCATAGGAATGAGATCGATCGGGAAAACGTGATTGTTGAGTTCTAGAGTACAATCACGGAGAACGGAACTGACGGTGACGGTTCTTCCGGTGGTAACTTCTACATCGAACGTCGTTGGGAGGTTAGCGCGTTTACGTTTTAGGAGCTTTTTGAATTCAAACGACACAAAATAGTCATCGGCTCCAGTATCAAATAAACACGAAGCATAAATACTGTTAACAAGGAACGTACCATTGGCAACGTTGTTGTCAGTCTGAGCCTAGCAGACGTTGATATTGAAGGTTCTTCCACGGGCTGGTTGTTGTGGCTGCTGCTGCTGCTGAGGCTGCTGTTGTTACTATTGTTGCTGCTGCGGTGGTTGCTGCTGCTGGGGCTCTTGTTTCACGACGCGCTGCGGGCAGACATTAGCAAAATGGTTAGGGTCACCACAGGTGTAGCAGGTTCGGGCATTAGCAGCGGGCGCTGGAACTGCTGGGTTACCCTGAATAGCAAGAGGTTGAGCTGGTGGTGTTGGAAGAGCTTGACCAGCTTGCTGGTGGGGGCCTGAGTGGCAGTGAGCAGTGAAATGACCATATATGTTACAGTTTGCATAGAAACGACAGTTGACCCCTGTCGGATGATGATAAGTGCAAATAGGGCACAGAGGGTGGTTACCAGTGTAAGCATGCTGTCACACCCCAACCGATGGTGGAAAGATCGGGGTGCGACACTGAGCGAAACAGATTGTCCAGGAGATTCCATAACAACTATAATTACCAAATATTTAGCGTCATCTCCCATACCATAACATATAAAGTAATACAGTTATTACAGACATAGTTCTCAAAGACAAATAATTTTTCCGACAACTCAGATTTTTATTTAGTTTGTTTCTAGACTCCCCTAGCTTGATTCCACAAGGCAAGGCATAGCATGGCATCCTAAACACCTGTCACATACGTTAAAATAAAGTCAATACACATAGTGTAAAGGTGAGCATACAAGTTTAATAGCATATAGTAAAGCGAAAGCGTTTTACGCATAACCAGCATGTATCACGTGGGGTGCGAATCTAGTACGTTATCGACAAAGATACTATCAATACCAATGACTGGGAGTTCTAGAGTGCGCAACACATGTTCACCACTGCGAACACGTGAAGTAATAACCTTAACAACCCCTGAATAAACAGGTGCTGAGTCCAAACTATAGTACTATCATTGCTAAGGCAGGCAGACAATAATCAGTGTGTAAACATAAAATACAAGCATTCATCGAGTCACGTATAACATGCGAGAGTGGTTAGAGTTAAAAGTTTTTGCATTTCCTTGTGATTTGATATAAGTAACGTACGTAACACCCAAAAGTGCGTTAAGAAAAAAGGGATCAAGTATACTCACAGAGCGTGTTTAGTAAATAAACACAGTCTTGGATTGAAGGGAGCGTTTGAGTGGTTAGCTTGATCAGAGAACGATAGTGTAAGCGTTGAACAGTGCGTTAAACAGTGCGCCGAAAAGATGAGTGAGCGAACAGTGATCTGAGCGGATGACAGTCCGGACGGATGACCATTCGGTCGGAGGGTCATTCGAGTGAGTGGGTTTGTTTGTGAAATGTTTGAAGTTTGAAGTTTTCGTTGTATCATTTTAAAAGATGAGGAATATCTCTATATGTCCAGGCATTCGGTCGGATGGTCATTCGGACAGATGTCCGTTCAATCGGATGAGGATTCGAGTGAAAGCTGATATTCCTTGAAGTTTTGAAAATTGGTTAAGTGTTTGAAGTTACAAGTCAGTTGGTCGAATAGTCGTTCGATCGGATGGTCGTCCGATCAGACGACTATTCGTTTGAACGACTGTTTTGTTTGAAATTCAGTTAAGTCAAAAGTTTTACGGTTTAACCGAGATGGTATGACGACGTGTCAAAAAACGGAAACCACATCAAGTCCAACTCATTCGATCGGACGGGAATCACCCCGTTCGGCCAGACTCAAATGTTCTTGACGGGGTTTCATGTTCAACCCGTGAATCGGTTGTCTCTTTGATAGAAATCCATTCTCAGCTCGGTTCTCTACTAGAGAATGAGTAGAACACCTGAACAAGTCTGGATTCCATCGGTTTTCAAGTAAAAATGAAGAATGTTTGAAAAAATAGTTTAAAACACTTGTTAAATGTTTAGATTTAGACGAAGTCAGTGTAAAATCATGTAGAAATCTGTTAGATTCGAACCGTTCTTGCTGAGATGAAGTCATACTCTAAAGTTCATGACAACCCGTGATGACGTCACCCTAGAACAGCCCCAAATCAGGCGATTTCATGGTTAAAATGTAAGATTTGATGGTGAAAATGGTGAGAAAGTGTGTAATGGAGATGGAAGTACAAGATTTAGAGTGAAAACTTACAAGAATCGTGAGAAATCGAGAGAAAAGGGCTTGAGAGTGCACTGGTCAGACGGAGCTGTCACATCAATGAACAGTTGATGTGACAGGAGGGGTATTTTTAGGGGAAAGAGGAGAACTCGGCGCCGCGTTTGCCTTCCCAACGAACCTTCACTATAGGAATGCGTGAGTGTAAGAGTTTCTCGGTCTCTCGGTTCATGATCTCGACTGGCTTTTCCACGAAGTGTAATGTTTCGTCCACTTGTAGATCCTTAAGAGGGACATGTAGATTCTGGTCGGCTAGACACTTTTTGAGGTTCGAAACGTGGAAAGTCGAATGTACGTTACTGAGTTCCTCCGGTAGTTCGAGTCGGTAGGCCACTTCGCCAATTCTTTCCAGAATCTTAAAGGGTCCAACATATCGAGGCGCTAGCTTTCCTTTCTTGCAGAATCGGACCACCCCCTTCCAAGGTGCAACCTTTAGGAGTACGTGATCACCAACATCAAATTCAAGGGGCTTGCGGCGTTTATCGGCGTAACTCTTTTGACGACTCCGAGCTTTCAAGAGATTGTCTCGTATCTGGAGGATCTTGTCAGTCGTTTCTTGTAATAACTCAGGACCGGTAATTTGCGCATCTACGATCTCGTGATATCCAATAGGCGATCGACATTTTCTTCCATATAATGCCTCAAATGTTGCCATTTGAATGCTAGAGTGATAACTGTTGTTGTACGAGAATTCGACTAAAGGTAAATGCGAATCCCAATTACCACCGAAATCTATAACACACAAGCGAAGCATGTCTTCAAGGGTTTGAATCGTGCGCTCAGTCTGACCGTCGGTCTGGGGATGGAAAGCAGTACTAAGATTGAGAGTAGTACCGAGACTAGAGCAGATTGAAAAGTTTCCCAGAGGCGCGAAGTGAATCGACCATCGCGGTCATAGATGATGTCACGAGGTGTCCCATGTCGACATATGACTTCGTCGGTATAGATTCGTGCTAATCGTTCGACCTTAAAGTCTTCCCATATCGGCAGAAAGTGGGTGGATTTAGTAAGACGATCAACAATAACCCAAATGCTATCGTGACCTGATGGCGTGGGCGGGAGTTTCCTAATGAAATTCATAGCTATACTCTCCCATTTCCACATAGGGATCTCGGGTTGCACGAGTAAGCCAGAGGGTCGTTGTTGTTCAGCCTTGACCTTGGTACAAGTCAGGCATTTCGAAAAGTAGAGAGCAAAATCCTTTTTCATTCCAGGCCACCAATACCTGGCACGCAGGTCCTGGTACATCTTATCGGCACCGGGATGAATAGAATATCGGGACTTGTGGGCTTCAGTCAACAATATCTACCGAAGATTATTGCGACTAGGGATCCAGATGCGATCGAGATAGTAGTAGATACCATTCAATTTGGTGACAAGTTGGGTTTCAGCACCACATTTCTTCATTTCCTCTCTCAAGGTATTCTCAACGAAGCATGCGTGCTGAGCATCGCGAATTAGAGCTTCGAGGTCGTGTTGGGCTTGAATATTACGAACGCTATGCAAATAGCTTCGTCTACTGAGAGCATCGGCAACGACATTTGCGTTGCCTGGGTAGTAGCGAATCTCACAGTCGTAATCGTTGAGAAGTTCAACCCATCTGCGTTGGCGCATATTCAGATCCTTTTGGTTCAAGATGTGTTGTAAGCTCTTATGGTCGGTGAAGACCGTACACTTGGTACCATAAAGGTAGTGTCGCCAAATCTTTAACGCAAAAACAACTGCACGAACTCGAGATCGTGGGTTGTATAATTCTTCTCGTGGATCTTGAGCTGACGAGAGGAGTACGCGATAACCTTGTCCCGTTGCATAAGAACACAACCGAGACCGAGGTTAGAGGCATCGCAGTAGACTACAAAGTCGTCGTTTCCATCGGGTAACGCGAGCACAGGGGCGTTGCAAAGCATGAGCTTTAGGGTTTGAAAGGCTTCCTCTTATTCGGTTCCCCAAACAAAACTCTTATCCTTGTGCGTAAGAGAGGTGAGAGGAATGAAGATTTTAGAGAAATCGACGATAAATCGACGGTAGTAACCTCTCCAATCTGAGAAAAGAACGAACTTCGGAAGGGTTCTTAGGCGTAATCCAACTTTTAACTGCTTCAATCTTCGCGGGATCGACGTGAATACCTTGACTATTAACAATATGACCGAGAAATTGAACCTCTTCAAGCCAAAATTCACACTTAGAGAACTTGGTGTAGAGGCGATTCCCTTGGAGTAGTTCAAGAACTAAACAGAGATGTTGCGCATGTTCGGATTTTGACTTAGAATAGATCAGGATATCATCGATAAACACGATGACGAAGCGGTCGAGAAAGGGCTTACACACACGATTAGATCCATAAAGACTGCAGGGGCGTTAGTAAGACCAAAGGGCATAACAACAAATTCATAGTGGCCGTAGCGAGTGTGAAAAGCGGTCTTAGGTATATCTTCCTCCTGAATTTATAACTGATGATAGCCAGAGCTTAAATCGATCTTGGAAACACAAGTAGCACCTTGCAATTGATCAAACAAATCATTGATTCGAGGTAAAGGATAGCGATTCTTGATAGTCAGCTTATTGAGTTCCCTGTAATCGATGCACATTTGGAACGATCCATCCTTCTTTTTGATGAAAAGGACAGGTGCGCCCCATGGAGAAGTGCTTGGGCGAATGAAGCCTTTATCAAGCAATTCTTGTAGTTGACTGGAGAGTTCACGCATTTCGGATGGAGCGAGACGACAAGGCGATTTAGCGACGGGGTTAGCTCCAGGAATGAGGTCTATACGAAAATCGATATCACGAGACGGCGGTAGACCAGGTAAATCATCTGGAAAGACATTAGGAAAATCACGAACCACGAGCACCTTTTCCATTGCCTTCTCTTTCTTTTCCTTCTCCGCTACTACAATGTGTGCCAAGAAAGCTTTGTATTCCTTGCGGAGATACTTGCTTGCTTGAACACATGACATGAGTTTTAGTTCCTTCGAAGCGACTTCACCATAGACACAGAGTTGATCACCGTTTGCAAGAGAAAAACGAATCATCTTTTCGAAACAAACAACTTCAGCATGATTTTCACGTAGAAAATCCATGCCTACTATGATATCAAAACTACCAAGCTGCATCGGGATAAGATCGATTGGGAAAACGTGATTGTTGAGCTCAAGAGTACAATTACGTAGAACGGAACTAACAGCGACGGTTCTTCCAGTGGTGATTTCTATGTCGAACGTCGTTGGGAGGTTAGCGCGTTTACGGGTTAGGAGCTTTTCGAATTCAAACGATACAAAACAGTTATCGGCTCCAGTATCAAATAAACACGAAGCATAAATACCATTTACGAGAAACGTACCATTGACAACGTTGTTGTCAGCTTGTTCCTGGAGAACGTTGATGTTGAAAGTTCGTCCATGGGCTGCTTGCTGAGCTAGCTGCTGCAGCTGCTGCTGTTGATGTTGTTGCGCTGGTTGCTGCTGTGGCTCTTGCTTCACCACTCGGTTTGGGCAGACGTTTGCAAAGTGGTTAGGATCACCACATGCGTAGCAGGCTCTTGCATGAGCATTGGGAGCAGGAGCTGCTTGTTGACCTTGAGGAGTGGAAGTGGAGCTGGCAGCGCAGGAGGAGCTTGAATTGCTTGAACTTGTTGACGAGGATCAGTGCGACAGTTCACGGTAAAGTGTCCGTAGATGTTGCAGTGGACACAAAAACGACAAGCGATCCCAACTAGATGATGGTAACTACAAGTAGGGCACAGAGGGTGAGGACCAGTGTACGCAAGTTTTGCAGGAGGTGCGTTGGTTATGGGAGCGGCGACTTGGCGATTCTGGTTCTGAGGTTGAGCAGAGATAACATTGAGAGGAGCGGCAGTGACAGCACGGTTCTTATTGTTGTTGTTACTCTTGCGCTTGCGGCATGAAGACTTCGAAACTTGAGGTGAGGCGGTTTTAGCAGCGGGAGTAGCAGTGACTTGATGGAGACTTTTGGTGGTGTTCTTGAAGTAACCAGCCTGAACTCGCTTGTCATTAATCTCTGCAGCGAGCTGGAAGGTCTCCTCGATGGTAGTAGTCTTGGCTGCTTGGAAAAAATCGGCAACACAATCAGGTAAAGCGCGAATATATTTCTTGATTGTGATGTCGGGAGTTGAGACTTGGCCAGGACGGATGATGCTGAGCTGTTTAAAGCGAGCAACAAGACCATCATTGTCGCCACCTTCTTGTTTGATATGCCAGAACTCGTCTTCCAGCTTCTGGAGTTCATGTGGGGGACAGAATTCTTTCATCATGACTTCCTTCAATTCTTCCCAAGAAAGTCCATAGGCTGCTTCGTTCCCACCCCTGTTGTGCTCTGTTGTCCACCATTCCAGTGCCCTAGACTTGAAGACTCCAATAGCGTTAACAGTGCGGAGGTTGTCTGGACATCCACTTTGACGAAGAGTGACTTCAATCGTGTCAAACCATTGAAACATTACGCTCAGCCCATCCTCGCCAGTGAAGTCTTTGGGTCCACAACCTTTAAATTGCTTGAAGCTAAAAGTAGCTCGCGGCGAGTCGGTCTTTGACTTGTCAGAGGACTTGCTGGCGACCTCATTGATTTCACTGTGACCTTGTCCATTTCCTTGGCGACTAGCGATGCAATACGTTTGTCAGCGTGGTTACGGCGGGTAGCGCGAGATGTGTGTGATCCAAATGACGACATTGTCTGCAACAGACATCGTGATAGGATTCAGACACGATTTTGATTAAATCGAGTATAGTCTAGCGTATCTCCAAAAGCTACTTTATGTAAAGCACAGGAACACGTCCACACATAGACACATAACCACGTAGGCACTTAATCCACATAAGCACGTAAGCACAGAAGCACATAAGCACGTAGTCCACATAAGCACGTATTTTGCACGTATTCATCTTCCTATTTTGCACGTATTCACCTACATATTTTGCACGTCTTCACCTATCTTTCACAGCTGCGAAAAGCGATCGAGAGTTGCGAGAGCGAGTAGCGATTAGCGGGTAACATAATATGCGAAAGTCTGCGATTTGTTAGTGTTGTGTGATTTGTGTGTGTTTGCAGAGTAAGAAGTGTTGAACCGAAACCATCATTATAGAGCACAACACTCTATATCTCAAAACTCCAACAAAACATGTAACCACATAAAGACTCATAAAATTGTTAACTCATAAAATCAACGATTGCGGGCTTGAAAAATTGTAAGACCGTAACACGATTTAATTGAAAATACACAGCGGAAAATATGAACCTTAAAATTTCTTTCTTTATACATGTCCTAACATACTTAATAACCATTTAAGGATAACTCATTTAAAACAATTTCATCATTCATCTTTTAATTTATATATTTCAAATATAACATGTGACTACGACCAAGTGACCATCCTTCCATACAATCCACGTTCTTTGACTCGATCTTCACCCGCTTGTCCCTTGTGATTAATGGTAATGATCTGTGTAACCTGTGGTCACCACATACATTCACATTATTAGTACTTGGTGACATTAAGCGTAATCTAAAATACGTAATTAAACAGCCATATCACGTTCCATTCTTAAATGCATGTCATCCGGGTAACTCCCTGACTTCCAATTTTACATTTCCGTGTCAATCCTTTAATGATCTAACAATGATGTATCTGCACTTCATTTCATTCTCCATAGCAACTTGATTAGTACCATTTATATTTGTACGCATGAAACATGCATTTGAATGTACAAAATATATTCATTAGTACATACTAAATCTAAAATGTGTGCTTACATATTTTTTATCCAAACCTTACATACACCTTGAAATTCTATTACATTCGGACTTACTAATAGAGCCACCTATAAATTCGTACTACATATACTCAATGTAAATTTTATTTATATACACATGTACAACCACAATCATTCAATTTCCTCCAAGCACATTACTTTGTTAGGCACACCATTTTCCGTATATACATCATTTTTCGTATATAAACATGCTTACATATTAGTTTCGTCCCTTAACACGTGACATTCTTTGTTTGTTTGACCCGTTCATGACGGGTAAACACTTTGACCATTCTTTCACTAAAGCACTCTTTGTTCATTTGACTCGTTTATGACGGGTAAACACTTTAACCAATCTATTATATCATCATTCTTAATACTATTTTAAATCATCATGCTGTACTAATTAATTATGCTGCTGTAATTCAACATTTTCACCCTTTTAACTTTCGAATCAGGTTTTCAAGTAAACTAATGAAACGTAGCTTATTGAAATAGCTCTCCAGGCATATAAAGAACGTCTCCATACGATGTATACATGAATTTATATGAATTTTACAAAAACAGGACAGCAACACGTTTTGCTTCAATCAACATGCTGTACTAATTAACCATGCTGCTGTAATTCTGCATTTTCATCCTTTTAACTTTCGAACCAGGTTTTCAAGTAAACTAATGAAACGTAGCTTATTGAAATAGCTCTCCAGGCATATAAAGAACGTCTACATACGATGTATACATGAATTTAAATGGTTTTTCTAAGATCCTGCTGTCATAGGAAATATAATACGAATTTTAATTCCGGAAATCATTTACTAATGCATGGTAAATTTTGCTTACACTCGTACCGGGTCGAAATGACCCGTTCTTACTTTCTTTAAAGACATAGCAACCAAAGATACAATCTAATGGGTTTAAAAGGCGGACATACTAATAATTTTATATGCATTCTTAAAATAGAAGTAAGACTAACTTACCTTTGCCCGTAGAAAAGTCGTCACCATTTCCACTTGTTTGCCATGTTGTCTTCCAGCTTTGCCATTCCTAGCTTGGAAACAAGTTTATTCCTTTAATCATTAGACTATACCTTGTGGTTAAACAAGCCATTCAGATATATTGATAATAATCCACATACTTTTCTACTAGATTATTGACTATATAGTCAACCCGTTCAACCCATTTATGAAAATACTTTTACCATCCATTTTCATGCATATAGACACTTTAAACACACCTTAACAATCCTAACCATTCATCCAAAACAACATTTAGTGTTTAGGCAACGGGTATATGGACAATCATTCATGTTAAGTTCATCATACACATTCTTTTCACTGCTGTACATTCTGTACAGCAGCTGTTCTCGCCCCATTTTCGCATTTATACGATCTGAATTAGCTCAATATGTTCACATACAAAATGTAATACGCTCTGATAGCTTTCCAACCATATATGATATGCCTTCAACCAAGCTACGGTTGATTTTATATGAATTTTTCAAAACAGATACACAACAATAATTACTTCCAATCAGCTTTGCCAATCTTTTGGAATTATGAACCAAACTTAACTTTAAATCCTCAATTCATGTTCATAATTTATGATAAGCATCATAAACATGTTAGAGATCATATGATACAACAATTCTCACAAATTTCTACATATAACATGAACCACATTGAAACTACACATGCTTAAATGTATGTGTGCATTAGCTAATAATTTAAGCATTTCATCAAACACTTGGTGTGCATACTACTTTCTAAGCACATAGTACAAGTATCCTATGCTCATTTTCCCTCTTCTTGTTTTAATTAGCCAAATACAACTAAACTTATAACAACCATCCTAAAATATTTCCGATACCCCTAATATATTTACAATATCCCGTATACGATAAATAGCCCTTAAATACCTTTAATTTTATAAAATAAAAATAAAAACAATCCAGGTGTCGCTCGCGGGCCGCGAAGACTCTCTCTTCGTGCTACGCGGGGCGCGACAACTAGGCTACGCAGCCTCACCCGGTGCTGCCACGTGGCGTGATCGTGTCAAGTGTAAAACCAACGAATCAGCATAGCTAGAACCTACATCCCTACGTCGCAGGCTGCGAAGCCCTTATCTGATCCTTACGCGGGCCGCGAGAAAGTCAATTTCCAGCCCTATAAATAGAAGCCATCGACCACAGTCCTAACTCGCTCAAACTTTTTCTTTCTCTCTCGAATTTCTATAGCGTAGAAGCTATAATTGGGTATTATACCCCCTAACTAACGAAGTTCTGCCCCGTTGTAAGTATTATAACCCCGGCTACGTATTAGACACGCTGCCCGATTGATCTAGTGCTCCGTAACGGCTGTCGAGGTTCTGCCCGACGTAGTCGTTGGAGTTCTGTCTCGGGGAGGGTATTACTATTGTAAATATTGGGTTATTATACTAACGCGTGTGCATTGTTTAAATTATTAGATTATAATGAGGAAACCACCAGGAAAAGTCTAAACTAGCAATGTGAGTAATCTCCTTTTTGTAAACCTTTTTGCAAACTGTTTTTACGAAACCTCAATTGTTTTACATTATAATTAACAGTGATTGAGTATTTGTAATTCTACAATTATCGTCGGTATGTTGGGGTTTTGTATACAAAATTTGTTACTACACTGTGAGTAGTAACATGACCACAAGTCGGGTCGACAGTACCGTGGGTGGTAATTAAAGTAGAATAATAAACAAATGTAATTGCTGATTGCCCTCAATACTGTACAAGGATAAAATCTGTTGGGATTCACTCACCAGTATTTCCCACTGACAAAATGTTTTTAAACGCGTTTCAGGTAACAAAATGTGAAAGCCAAAATAGAAGCCAGCTGGAGAGCACTGAAGGCTTGGAGAAATGTGGCTATAAAAGTTACCTAAATAAAGAAAGATGTTTTATTCAATAAATAAGGTTTATCCTTATAAACGTGTTGTAATGAAAACTTGGGAATTTCCCATGTGTTTAATATTAAGAAAATATGGTGTTTTACTCTGATAAAATATTTCCTAACTACGGTCCTGATGAAATTTCCGCTGCCAAATAATGATAAACACCGATACCACCATCTCTGAGTAGGCCGCGGCCGCCCGCCTCCCAAGGCAGGGGTCGGGGTTGCGACAGAATGTGGTATCAGAGCTATGCCGCTGATTCTAGCCAAAGAAGTGTTCTGCTGACACTAAAATCGTCAACTTTGTTAGGAAATAATCAATGAAACTATGTGCATACGTGTAGATTATTATTTTGTGTTATTTGACAATTTGTTAGTTTACAGTATGATTGATCAAGGACCTTCGGACGCTTACCGTCAACTGTCCAACTCTCCTAGGAACGAAGGAACCTCTTCGCAGTCAACCCCCTCGGGGTATTCGGGTGACACCGAAGAAGGAATTTTCGTGTTCAAGGCTCAATCTGAGGAGCCATTCCCTCCTAAGAAGAGAGGATGGTTCAGCAGAGGAGATCATGAACATAGAAAAAGGATGAAGAAGTTTCAACAACAGCGGGCCTTAGCAGCGGCCAATAGAGAGATGAATATTCAAACCCATGATATACTTAATAGGAGATTAGCTAATTTTCACATATTAGCTACTACCGCTGCAGACCCTAATCTAGATCAACTCATAGCACCCCAGTCTTTACCACTATTTCCTACACAACCTATGGAAGTTGAACTAAACCTAGCTAAGATTCCTAGGGTATCTGCACCCCCTCCACCAGTTTACGACCCTTGGTTTGATGACCTCAGGGATTACCAACCCCTTTACCCAATAGAGGAGCACATGCAAGACCTAGTAGGACCCTATCCCGACTTGGATCCCCTAGACCCATATTATGATAATGACCAATACATCAGGGAGATTTTAGAGAATCCATACCCACAAGAGGAACCGATGCCACAATACCCAGATCCCATACTAGTACCCGCACCACCCATGAGCACTGAAAATGTGCAAGAACTCCGAACCTTTAGTGAGGAGATACTAGAAGGAAGTGAGAGGATGAGACAGATAGGGGAACGACTCGTCTGGAAATATGACGAGCGTAATATGGAATTTTGGATGGATCCACATTAAGTAGTAATAGTAATAATAATAATAATAATAGTATATATATATATATATATATATGCGTGTATGTTTGAAAAAAAATTATAATAGTTATAATATATATATATATATATATATATATATATATATATATATATATATATATATATATTGTAGTACAGGCCATCTTGTGGTTAGTGATGCATACTAGTATTATACTTTAGTTTCAGTTGTATTTGTACTAAATATGGATACAAAAGAGTAAGTCGCAATGTTCGACGATTTTGGATCAATATGTTTGTTGTGTGATTGTTTGCATTGGATAATATAATATGATATTAATATTTGGTAATTGTTTAAAATCCAGATGGCCGACGATGCAAATCGAGAAAACCAGAATAATGAAAATCAGATAAATAACAGTGCTATTCGACACATTGTAACCCAAGAAATTAGAGATGCTATGCCAGCTATCATTCAAAATGTTAGGGAAGCAGAAATAATAATAACAGTAATAATGGAAGTAAGCGAACACATACTGAACCCGGTTACAGCGTGAACAATGGACAATTACTTCAATTGCCAATTCCAAAAAGAAGAAGAACCATGTCTTATGGTTGCTCTTATAAGGAATTCTGGTCCTGTAAACCAATAGAATTCTCTGGCAATGAAGGAGCCATTGCAGCTCTACGCTGGTTAGAAAAGACTGAAACAGTCTTAAAAATGAGCAAGTGTGCAGAAGAGGATAAGATAATATTTGCTTCCAATCTGTTTAAGAACTCAGCTCTGGAATGGTGGAATACTATTCTCCAGACTAAGGGAAGTGACAGGATCTATAGTATGGAATGGAATGAGTTTAAGAATATGGTTGAAAGGAAATTCTGTCCTCCTAATGAAAAGGAACATATAGCTAATAAATTCTTAAATCTTAGAATGACTGGAGTAGACAGCAAGGGTTACACTACTACATTCTTTGAATATGCTAGAATAGTGCCAACCCTAGCATCACCAGAACCAGTGTTAATATCCCATTATATCTGGGGATTAATTGGTGAAATTAGGCATGTAGTCAAGGCAGCTAGACCACCAACTATAGAAGAAGCTGTAGAACTAGCGAATACCTTGACTGATGAATTGGTACGTACACAAGAAGAAAACCAAAGAAAGAACCTAGCCCAAAGGCTTACCCAGGAAATTCGCAACGGTAATTCCAGCCGTGGGAAAAATATAGGTTCTACCTCTACACCTTACTGCAAAGCCTGTAAGAAAAAACATTCAGGAAGATGCTCCACCTACTACAACTACTGTAGGATACCAGGACACAAGGAGGAAGATTGTAGGAATAAACCTAGTAATGGAGTGTGCTTCAACTGTGGAGAAAAAGATCATATCAAGCCGAATTGTCCGAAACTAGCTCCAGCCATGACCAACAAGACTACCAAGAATGCTAGAGCATTTGTTCTGACTGCAGAAGAAGCCAAAATGATTCCGGACGTGATCGCCGGTACGTTTTTAGTTAATGACGTTTTTGCTAAAGTATTATTTGACTCTGGTACGAACCAAAGTTTTATTAATACTTCATTTTGAAAAATTCTCAATCAACCATTAACTAAACTCCAACAAGAATGTTTAGTAGAAACAGCAAATGGAGAAACCATTAAGATTACCGAAATCTTGCAGGGAGCAAGAATAGAAATTTTAAACCATAAGTTTATTGCAAATCTTTACCCAATGAATCTGGCAGGATTTGACATTGTATTAGGAATGGATTGGTTAATAGCCAATAAAGCCAGTATTCTATGTGATCAAAAGTCAATACAAGTAAATTCACCCAAAGGTGAAAATATCACAATTAAAGGAGATAAGCCATCTAGACACACAAAATTCATCTCTGTGATGAAAACTGCAAGTTGTGCAAGAAAAGGATCAATAGTGTATATGATTTCCATAATCATTAACACTAAAGGAAAGGAATTAAAAGATATTCCTGTAGTATCCCAATTTTCAGATATATTTCCAGAAGAACTACCAGGGCTACAGCCGGATAGAGAAGTTGAGTTCAGAATTCATCTACTACCAGGAACAACGCCAATTGCCAAAGCACCTTACCGTTTGGCACCTGCAGAAATGCAAGAGTTAAAGAAACAGTTAGACGAACTTTTGGAGAAAGGATTTATACAGCCAAGTTCTTCGCCTTGGGGAGCACCGATCTTGTTTGTCAAAAAGAAAGACGGATCAATGCGTATGTGTATTGATTATCGTGAATTGAACAAGGCCACGATTAAAAATCGATACCCATTACCAAGAATCGATGATCTGTTTGGTCAATTGCAAGGAGCTCGATTTTTCTCAAAGATCGATTTACGCTCAGGATATCAACAATTAAAGGTACACGAAGAGGACATTCCTAAGACCGCTTTTAGAACAAGGTATGGCCATTATGAATTTACTGTCATGCCATTTTGTTTAACCAATGTCCCAGCCGCATTTATGGACATGATGAACCGAATATGTAAACCATATTTGGATAAATTCATAATTGTCTTTATAGATGATATTCTCATTTACTCTAAGAGTCAAGAGGAATATGCAGCGCATCTGCATGCACTTTTAAATTTACTGAGAAAAGAGAAGCTTTATGCTAAATTTTCAAAATGCGAATTTTGGTTAAAAGAAGTGCAATTTCTTGGACATTTAGTTAACCATGAAGGAATTCATGTGGATCCCACGAAGATTGAAGCAATTACTAAATGGAAAACCCCTGAATCACCAACCGAGGTTAGAAGTTTTCTAGGATTAGCCGGTTATTATAGACGATTTATCCAAGATTTTTCTAGAATAGCCATTCCCTTAACTAAGTTAACCTGTAGGTTTGTTAAGTTTGAATGGGGACCAAAACAAGAAGAAGTCTTTAAAATTCTTAAACAAAGATTAACCAACACACCCATACTAGTGTTACCAGAAGGAACTGAAGACCTTGTAGTCTATTGTGACGCTTCTAAGTTAGCATATGGATGTGTGTTGATGCAACGTCAAAAGGTTATAACCTATGCCTCTAGACAACTTAAGAATCATGAAGAAAATTATACAACCCATGATTTAGAATTATGAGCTATAATTTTTTCCCTTAAGATATGGAGACACTATTTATATGGAAATAAATTTGTTGTCTTCACTGATCATAAGAGTTTAAGGTACATTTTTGGGCAAAAAGAGCTGAATATGAGACAGAGGCGTTGGATGGAATTTCTTAGTGATTACGATTGTAATATCCAGTATCATGAAGGAAAGGCTAACGTAGTAGCCGATGCTTTAAGTCGAAAGTATCATGAAAAGCCAAAAAGAGTACGTTCTCTTAAATTAAATATGCAGATAGATTTAAATGAACAAATTAGAGTCTCACAAGAATCAGTAATCAAGGATGATACTGAAAGATTAAAAGGTATGATTAAGGAACTATAACAAGGAACAAATGAAATTTGGAGATTCCATAAGAAAAGAATGTGGATACCTAAACTAGGAAACCTACGCCACCGAATATTAGACGAAGCCCATAAGTCTAAATATACGATACATCCTGGAAGTGATAAGATGTATCAAGACTTAAGAAAGAATTTTTGGTGGATATGAATGAAAAAGGATATAGCAGCATATGTTGCCAAGTGTTTAACCTGTTCACAAGTCAAAGCTGAACATCAGAAACCCTCAGGTTTGTTGCAACAATTGGAAATGCCAGTATGGAAATGAATTGGTAACAATGGACTTTGTTACCAAATTACCCAAGACATGAAAAGGTAATGATACAATTTGGGTGATTGTTGATAGACTAACTAAATCTGCTCATTTCTTACAAATGAAGGAAACATTCGGTATGGAATAGTTAGCCAAATTATATGTAAATGAAATAGTTTCATTACATGGTATTCCTTTATCAATTGTTTCTGATAGAGATAGCCGTTTTACTTCTCATTTATGGGCAAGTTTCCAAAAAGCAATGGGAACCAAGCTAAATCTAAGCACCGCTTATCATCCACAAACGGACGGACAGAGCGAAAGGACAATTCAAACAATGGAAGATATGCTTAGAGCTTGTGTAATTGATTTCGGATGAAGTTGGGACGATCATTTACCATTAATAGAATTTTCTTACAATAACAGCTATCACACTATCAATGCTGCACCCTTCGAATCACTTTATGGACGAGAGTACCGAACCCCAGTCTGTTGGGCAGAAATCGGAGAAAAACAATTGTCTGGACCCGAGATTGTACAAGAAACTACGGATAAGATTATTCAAGTCAAGGAAAGAATAAAACCAGCATGCGATCGACAAAAGAGTTATGCTGATAACAGGCGAAAGCCATTGGAATTCCAAGTAGGAGACAAGGTATTATTAAAAGTTTCTCCTTGGAAAGGAGTGGTAAGATTCATCAAAAGAGGAAAGCTAAGCCCTAGGTATGTTGGACCTTTTAAGATTATTAGAAGAATAGGACCTGTAGCTTATCAGCTACAACTGCTAGGGGAAATGGCAGGAATACATGACGTATTTCATGTATGCAATCTCAAAAAGTGCTTAGCTGATGAATCATTGATAATACCTCTTAAGGATATAGAGGTAAATGAAAAGCTTAAGTTTATAGAAAAGCCTCTACAGATTGAAGACAGGAAAGTCAAGAATCTCAAGCACAAGAGACTAGTTCTAGTCAAAGTGAAATGGGATTCCAAGAGAGGACCAGAATACACATGGGAACTTGAATCAGAGATGCAAAGAAAATACCCACACCTGTTCCAGTAGACCTCGAGGACGAGTTCTACAAAAAACACAGGGTGGTTACTTGAATATATACCGGCTGCTTGCTGCAAAACCTTACCTTAATTAAAGGTTTAGCAGCTGAACTGATTGCAATTTGACAACTCACCTCACCGGCCCTATACTTTTGTGCACTTTGGTTTAAAGCGTGGGGTCCTAACCCCGTAAGGGGGGCAGGCAACTCGTGGTTGCTCCCCCTCCTTCCTCCCTGGCAGGGAGTTTTAGTTTTTGGCGCATCCCCCTACTTCACTCGAGTTGGGTTATTGTTCTTAGGTGTATGATGAAAGGTGTTGTGCAGGGGGGAGGCCCTGAGGGTGTTAGGCCTTGCCCCTTCAGGAATTTCCACTCTTGCAAAGATGGTTTTGTAGGGTCCAAAGGATACGCGAGACTGCTCTCTCACTTCCAACGGGACCACCTCAAATCAGATAACAGGAAAGATACTTTACGGGATGCGATTGCTAAGGATCCCGACTTATATGAGGACGTGGGAGAAACTTTGAAAACGCTTAACAACTGGCTGTGCGGGGAGTGCATGGTTGTGCATGCTCTTAGCCGGGGGTGTCATCATGTTGATGACCTTGTTAAATTCGTCCCTAGCTCGAGGGGGACCGAGGACTTTATTGTGGGGATTCCCAAACCACAAGTTTCGGGAGGGGGGGCTTCAGGGGAAGGCATTGCCTCTGTCGGTGTGGATGGCTCCCTTCTGGAGCGGGTTTTTTCTCTTCCCATCACGACAGTCAAGAGCATTCCTCCTAGTTGTCGAATGGCGTTCGCGCAAGCTTTAACATCGGCTATGCGGAAGGTGATTGCTACCCCTGGGTCGGTTGAATATTGGGTTAAGCTACTCTTGTTGCCTCGCTGTACTTTAAAAGTTGTGTGCCCTGCCAATAGGCAGGAGCGTCGGTCCGGGAACAGGAAAACGTTACAGTGCTTTAGCATCCAACGGGCTCTTTCTGTCTGGAAAGACGGGGAAGGGATTAGCGAGCTAGTTGCTTCCCTCTTTCAGGATGTAAAGGAGAAAGGGGCGGTAAATGGGTCCGACCGTCGGGAGGGCCGAACCAATGTTAAGCAGTGCCTTCGTAAAGTGGCAGATGGTCATTTCACAGCTGCGGTCAAGGTGTTGTCCTCTTCTGGCGTTGCCCCCTTTGGGCCCTCCACTTTGGAGGCCCTCGCGGAGAAACACCCGGTTACGCCTCCTCCGGTTGTGCCGGCAGACACAATCCCTCAGGCACCCTTAACTGTTGATGCGGAGTGCGTTTTGGGGTGCATTAAGTCATTCCCCAAAGGAACTTCATGCGGGAGAGATGGGCTCAGGGCGCAACACTTACTGGATAGCTTTTATGGAGAGGGGTCCTCAACTTCCTCGGGTTTAGTTTTAGCCATCACCGGGGTAGTCAATGTCTTCTTGGGGGGGTTATGCCCCAGGTCTCTTGCTGAGTTCGTTGCCTCCGCTCCTCTGACCCCCTTGCTGAAACCTGATGGGGGGATCCGTCCTATTGCGGTCGGGGCCATTTGGCGTAGGCTGGTCTCCAAGATAGCGATGAAAAAGGTAGGGAAAGAGATGGTTAGGTACCTGGGGATCATCAATTCGGGGTTGGGACACCAGATGGGGCTGAAGCTATCCTCCATAGCGCGAACAGGTTCCTTAACGCCTTTCACGATGATGGGGCCTTCGCCGTGCTTACCGTTGACTTCTCCAATGCTTTCAACCTAGTGGATCGCACAGCTCTTCTGCGGGAGGTTGGGATTCGATGCCCATCTATATTTCCGTGGGTACATTTTCTTTATGGGCAAACCGCTAGGCTTTATGTGGGTAATGACTGTATTGGGTCGTCCACGGGGGTCCAGCAGGGGGATCCTTTGGGGCCTCTATTGTTCGCCCTTGTCTTGCACCCCCTCACACAACGTATACGAGACAGTTGCACCCTCCCCTTCCACGCGTGGTATTTGGATGATGGTACTATTATGGGAAAAACATCTGAGGTAGCAAAGGCTCTGGCTATCATTCAATCTGAGGGGCCACCTTTGGGGATTCGGCTTAATATAAAAAAAACAGAGGTATATTGGCCGTCTTGCAATGGAGAAAAATTGGAGGCGAGTTTATTCCCGAAGGAGATTGGAAGACCAACGGGGGGCGTGAGACTCCTTGGGGGAGCTGTGAGCCGGGACCCTAGTTTCATTAGTGCTTTGGCTGCGCGGCGAGCTTCCCGGGCAGTGGACCTTATGAGTAGCCTTTCGCAACTCCGAGACCCGCAAAGTGAGCTTCTCCTGCTGCGCTCTTGCATGGGTGTCGCCAAGCTCCTTTTTGGTCTGCGAACTTGTCAACCTGTGTTTGTAAAGGAGGCGGTATCCTTATTCGATAAAGGGCTACGGGGGGCTATAGAGGACATTGTGGTGTGTGGGGGTCCGTTTTTTGGGTATTTTCAGTGGCGGGTTGCTTCTTTGCCCTGTAAGATGGGGGGGCTGGGGCTTCTATCGGCCATGGATGTCTCCATTTACGGTTTTGTTGCCTCGCGAGCTCAATTGTGGGGGCTGCAAGATCACATCTTGCGCGAGAGTGGGGTTGTTGGAATGGATGGGGATTATGACATGGCTCTGGGGGAGTTGCATAGACACCTCCCGGATTTGGATATTGGCGGTTTCGCTAACAGGGACACCGCCCCACCGAAGACCCAGAAGACTTTGGCGAGTGCTCTGTTTTGTCGTATCGCTCAGAATATTGGATCAGATTTCTGTACGACCCCTCGTCAGAACGCCGTCCTAGAATGCTTGCGGGGCCCCCACGCCCAAGATTTTCTATCGGTCATCCCCATCGAGGGCTTAGGCCAAAAGATGTCAGCCGTTGAATACCGTGCTATCTTAAAATATCGGCTCATGATTCCTATGTTCCCTGATAATGAGCAATGCCCGATTTGCCGGAAAGCTTGCTTAGACCAATTTGGGGAGCATGCTCTGCACTGTAAAGAACTGCCAGGTTTTAAGTATAGGCACGACTGGGTGCGGGGTGTCTTGGGGGACATCCTCAAACGGGCGGGGATCTCGGTGAAGAAAGAAGCCCCCGTAAACTTTTTAACAGATCCGAGGGAAGGAAGATCCACATTGCGCCCCGCGGACGTTTTAGTTTTCGGGTGGGATGCAGGTAAACACGCTTGTGTTGATCTTACCGGGGTTTCCCCCCTTGTAGGCTTTCGGGATACAGGTTTTGTCCCTAGTCAGGCGATTGCAAGGGCGGCAACGAAGAAAATGGACAAACATGCAAAAGCCTGCGAGGATAATCAACATTCATTTATCCCTTTTGCCTTTGATACCTTTGGCTCGCTAGCCCCAGAAGCCATCAGATTTCTTGAACGGGTCCAACGGGTTGTTCACAGCAACATTTCGTCTCCTAGAGATCGGGGTTTCGTTTTTACTAGGTTAGGTTTCGCTATTTAAAAGGGGGTAGCGGCGCAGTTTGTTGCCCGCTTACCGGCTATCTTGGTGTAATTTGTTTGGCCTTATATATAAAAGCATTTCTTTATGTTTTTTAAAATAAAAGGGTTTGATATTGATAATCCCGGTAAATATCCCATCCCATCCCATCCCATGCATAAAAGTTTTAGTCTTGTATATATATAAAATTATCCCTTCGTGTTTCCTTGTAATAATACATACATTATATGCCCAACAATGTTTAGTGTAGAGGTTGAACTTGCATACGTAGCACTAATTTACTCCATTGGATCCATCTCGGTAAGCTCTTATGCTCCAAATACCGACACCGAGTTATGTGCTAATATTACTTACTACTTTTTTGCGTCATTTTTTCCTGGTCAATTATGAATTCACTTACACGTCCTTTCTCTTTCCAGCGAAAACTAGAAACACCTAATTAACAAATATATATTTCTCTTCTTTTCACATGAAAATAAATGGGAGAAAATATATCTTATTTTTCCCGACACCTTACAACCAACCAAACGAAAGAGACTAGAATGATAAGATAAGACTACCCATTTTCTCACCTGGCCTCAATATTTTTATAAACTTGGAAAAATTATTTTCTTTACAAGGTATGGTAGGAAGGTGCCTCGTCTCTATCCGATCCAAGAGTTAAAGAGTTCAAATTCTAAATGGTTATTGATCGAGAGTAAAAGTTAGGATTATCATCATCATTCGTTCTTTCAAAAATCAATTTCTTTACACACAACGATATATAGCTGTTAATAAAATAAAATTGATTATTTATGAATTAATTTCAAAACTTTAACCTTTCTTTGATTGCCAATGTATCGTTAAGAAAAAATAAATAAATTATTTTGTGTGGATGAAATTGTTTTAATGTGCATCATGAGTTTTTTTTTAAAACAAACATGTAGAATTTTTGGGAGGGCCAGGTTTGAATGGAGTATACTTTCATGGTGGCTTTAAATCAGTGGCGTACAGTGGCGACGCTTGAGATTTCCGACCGGGGGTTCGAAAACGTATATACCAAAAAATTTCTATAAAACGAGGGGTCGAAAACGTACGTATATACCAAAAAATTTCTATAAAACGAGGGGTCGAAAAAGTATATACCCAAAAATTTCTATACGAAAACTACATACTCTCTACTGCTGAGCGAAAAGTTTGGGGGGTCGATCGCCCCCTCCCGCCCCCACTATGCTTCGCCAATGGTGGCGGACATAGAGTGTTAATAGGGGTAGCACGGGCTACCCCTCAACCCTGTCTCCGTAGTGTAAAAATACCCCTTAATTCCATTTTCATAGTGTAAAAATACCCCTCAATTTCGTATCTGTCATATAAAGGATACCCCTGATCCTAAAAAAATTAGGATACCCCTAACTTTTTGGGCTAGTTCCGCCACTGCTTTAAATGAAAGACGATCGATGGATATGACATGATACCATCCTGTTGTAACCTGTGGATATATTATATAGTTAAGGAATGAAGTCATTGATGTAAAAGATTGTCGTTATCAATAGTGAAAAATAGCTATGTGACCACCATCAAATTACAAAAGACATGAAAGAAGAAAGATTCCTAACATGTCAATTAATGTAGGCGGTACTAGTACTCACACTTCAATCTGCCAATAATTACACTACAAAATATAACTGTTCAGTTTGTCTATCAACATACGTGTATCAATGCATGCATGGCCTTTTTTTCATTTTATCTTTTACATGAATTACAAACTACTATATTACAAGAACAGTAAAACAGTCAACATATCAAACAATTCGGAACCTATACAACAGAAAGATGCTAACAATGAGAAGAGAGAATACAGCATGGAGTTCGCATAGGTTTTTCTAGCATAGTCTTATTACTCTAGCAAACGAAATAATCATGACACAACTAACTATAATACTAGAAAATAGTGACACACTTCAAAATCTAGCAACTTCTTCCACCAGTTCTACGTGTGCATGTACGATTCCATGAAATCCGCTTTTTAATCTAGCTTTGAGTGGCCAGAATAACCATTAATGATCAACAATGGTGACTCTCCAATTAGACTGGACGGTATGGGGGCCGGCTTAGGCCCGGCGCCGGTCCCCCACACCGCCCCCCTCCCTTCCGTTCCGTCGTCCCCGGCTCCCCACAGACGGAGAGGACGGGCCTCTCTCCTCTCTCCTTCACTCACATATACCTATACATACATACATGGCGGTGACGTGGCGATGACGTGGCGGCCCATCCTCCACCCCCTAGGTCCATCACCCTCAAGTCCTTCCTACGTGGCGGTGACGTGACGGCCTATCCTCTTGAGGATGGGACTCTCCATACCCTGTAGTCTTAGCATTCCAAGATTGTTAAATTATGTTTTCTGACACCAATCTCCATTCTTCCACAGCAGGCATCATGAGAATATTTTTTTAATATTATTACCTTTATTTTTTTATAGTGGTTATTATTATTTTTACTATTTCCATATTATAAATTAGCAACAATTTGTTGCTTGATGGTGTTGTACCTCATGCATTTGATTTTTCACTTTTAACCCAAAGGTTTTACCTTTTGCGTTTTAATCCTTTTTCTTTTTTAACTTTTAACCCAAAGCTTTTCATCTTTTACAATTTAACCGCAATAATTTTTTATTTTCAACTTTGGTCCCCCACAGTTTTCATCTTTCGCAAGTTTTTCGTTTTACATTTCGTTCTAAATTATGCGAGTTAACACATCATAACGTGCGTGTGAGGTTCAACGTATTTTCGTCATTTTTTTCTGTTTGACAGGCGTATCGTGACGAGTATATTTCCCCGTTTGACGGATTCATCGCAACGCGCGTGTCCTAGATCGACTTATTTATTATTTTTTGTGTTTTACGTTACATTCTAACTTTTTCGCATTAACACACCGCAACGGGCGTGCGTGGTTCAATGATTTTATGTCTGCTTTTCATCCAGTATAATTTTTTCCTTTATTATTTATTTTAGTTTTACGAGTTTTTCTGATATTGGTGGTCGCTAGCAGTGATGTGACATTGGTACTACTTGACACGGTTACATGCATATTTTTATGTATGTGTTTCGATTGCTCTATTTTTGACGTAAATATTTTCTAGAAACGAGTCAGATCAAATATTTGCGTGCATATTTTTATGTGTGTTTTGCTATAAATTCGAGTTTGTCTACGTTTCAACGTAAACTATTTTGGAAAACGATTCAGGTCAAATACACTTTTGTTTTTGTGCTTTTTATGTATGTTTCGTAAATTTTGTTTCGAACCGACTGGAGTCATATTTTACTCTTTCCTTTTTTCAAAAGGTCTAATTAATCCGTTTTGATTACATGTGTCGGTTTTTCCTTTATACCCGCTAATGTTTTCCATATATGAGCTGGGTCACATATAATACGTTATGACCGTACGGTATAAACTCGATTTACTTTACGTTTTGATCCAATCGCAATACTTGTATAGGTCACACCGAGCACAATCAGATACGTCAAAACGTGCATTTTCATATGATTAACGCATAACATAACATTTAGACTAATCCATTCTATATTTGTGGTGTACGCTCGTTAACTTTAATTCTTATTGTAATTCAGATGTGTATGTATATATGTATGTCTATGTATGTATATATGTATGTCTCTCCGTGTAAAATTTGTCTATGTATGTGTAATGTGTGTATTTATATGTATGTATATATTTGTATATACGTATGTGTCACTCTGTGTACAATTTATCTATGTATGTGTATATGTGCATGTGTGTATGTATTTATATGTGGGTGTATGTACTTGTATATGTATGAGTGTAAATTTGTGTATGTGTATGTATGTATGTATGTATTTCTATATGTATGTATGTATGTATGCATATTTGTATATACGTATGTGTCTCTCTGTGTACAGTTTTTATGAATTTATGACGTTTACACCAACCTTATTCACCCCAAATTGAACCTTACTCAGTTATAGGGATGAGCATGGTACCGAACCGGTATCAAAAAACATGGAAAACGAGTACCGGTACCAAATATAACCGGTACAGTACCGGTATTTATCGGTAAATCAACTAAATCATCGGTACTGTACTGGTACCGGTACCGAAAACCAGGGAAAATGGGTACCGGTACCGATACTATACCGAATATAACCGACTCAGTTTGATATCGGTACCCTGTATCGCCTAGGTTGGTGTTTGTAACAATCCGTACTTCGGTTGTTCCTGTTTCGATCGTATTTCTTTCATAGACACTTGTACTTTTGGGATTCGATTAACGTTGCGGGTTAAACTATATTTTCAACGCATTTTAAACACATATTACAACGATTACTTAATCGCGATTATCGCATTTAAACGCTACTTATAACGCTTACTACTTAAAACGCCTGTTATCGCTTGTGACATCGCTTATCTAAAACGCTTGTTACTTCAACGCAAACTCGACGCAAACTTGAAACGCGGATTATTTATATTATGTGTGTTAATTGTGTGGTTACTTGTTTAGAATGTTATGTGGTTATCAACGCAACGCTTATACACTCAAACGCTCACTCGCAACTCGATAAAACGCAACGCTTAGCAAACGAAACAAAGTTGGAAAACTAACAAACGCAAACTCGGCCGTTCGAATGGCCATCCGCCCAGATGACCATCCGTCCTGATGGAGCCATCCGGACACCGCCACTCGCACCGCCTTAGACCTCGCCCTCCCCCTATAAATACTAGCTGTACACCCTCATTTCAACACTTTGACACTCCCATCCGCTCCCCAAGTCTCAGAAGCGATTCAAGGCCATTTTTGTAAGCTCTCTCTCTCTCAAATCTTCTCCAATCTTCATTCTAAATCACTTCTACTCCATCTTTTTCATCAAAATCACACACACACCTTAAATTTTTCTCGAAAACACTGATTTTAGACCCCTAGAATGTGGTTTTCACTCGTTTTGCTTAGGTAAACTGTGGTGGAGCATCATTCAAACGAGATTGGTCTAAGATTCAAAGGATTTTCACACTTTTCAACTTAGTTATGAAAGATTTCAACATTTTTCTACTAGTTTTGAACTTCTCCTCGGTTTTCACACGACATTGACGGAATCTGGACTCAATCAGACTCTCGACTCGTTTCTTAGTCGAAAGCCGGCTTGAAAACTGATTTCCACCGAAGAGATGGACCGATTAATGGGTCAAACATGAATCTTCATCAAGAACAGCTCACTTGTCCAAATGGGCGGGGCCCATCCGACCGAATGAACTGGATTTGATATTTTTTGTTGTTTGACATGTCGTCACGCCGTCTCCATTAACTTAAAACTTTTACTTAGAAAATTTTACAAAACTTCAACCACAGATCATCCGCCCGAATGGCCATCCGCCCGGATGACCATCCGCCCGGATGACCATCCGCCCGGATGACCATCCGCCCGGATGACCATCCGCCCGGATGACCATCCGCCCTGACAATTTCTGTTGATTAAACGCTTTTAACTAAACTTCAAATCTTAAAGGTTCGCAAACAATCACAAACTATCCGAATGGCCATCCGTCCGGATGTAACCCATCCACCCGGATGGATTAGAACCATCCGTTCGGATAGACTATTGAACACTTAGCTCCCTTTTTACCCCACTCGACACTATGATTCCGACCGTGTCAGCACTTGGAAGACTTATGCTTCTGTTCCCGTTCGCAGGCTTATCCAGCGCTCCCTTCAATCCAATCCAGATTGTGTTTACTTGCTAAACACACACTGTGAGTATACTTGAACCCGTTTTCGTTTAACGCACTTTTGGTTGTTACATACGTTCTATATCAAAACACAACACACAACACAAACACTTTATAAACGCTAATCGATCCCGCATGTTGTACGTGATTTGCTGAATGCTTGTTACTATGCTTATACAGTGTTACACTAGACCGCCTCTAGCAACGATAATACTATAGTTTTGACTCAGCACCTGTTGTGACAGGGGTTGCTAGGGATCACATTACTTTACTTCACGTGTTCGCTTCCGTGAACATGTGTCACGCATACTCTGCAACACAGTCTCGTGGTTTGGTTGTATCATTATTGGTAGTTACATGCTTCACCCGTTACGTGTCACATGCTGGTTATGCGTAAACGCTTTTCATACTATATCTATGCAAACTTGTGTACTCACCTTTACTTTATGTATTGAATTTTATTTTAACGTATGTGACAGGTTAATTGGATGTTGTGCTGCAACAAGTTAGGAAGTCTAGAAACTCACCAAATAAATCTGAGTTGTCGGAATGGAATTGGCTTATGAGACTGAATATTTGTAATGACTGATTTGCTTTATTTGTTTAATAGTATGGGATATTGAACCATAAAAATATTGTCATTAATAGTTGTTATGGATTCTCATGAGCAATCTGTTTCACTCAGTGCCATGCCCCGATAATTCCACCATCGGAGCCATAACTATAGGGAATTAGGTCGAGTCATGTGACGGATTGGTATCAGAGCCATAACTATAGAGAATTAGGTCGAGTCGTGTAGAGTTGACCTAGTCTATAGTCAAAGTACCAACATACCAGCTTTGTGCGAACCCCGTAGGGGTTTTGTACAAGCCCACTTTTGATACTCTCATTCAAACTTGCGAAAAACTACATCTTCGTGCGAACCCGCATACTATAGCTTAGTGCGAAGACGACCTTTCCTAAGGTTGAAAACTATATTGCCTTTCCTAAGGCTGACAAAATACACACGTTTTCGAAAACACTCGCATAACACCACCGAGTGATTGGGTCAAGATTAGGTGTGAAAACCAAGAACTCTCGATAAGATCACTCACTCTACGCGTATTTTTACTCTCAGCACGAGAATCTTCGTGGAGTTAGGAGTGACATCTATATCTCAACGGGAATCTCCCATTCTATCTCATGGTTGTTTCAACCACAATTAGGAGCGAAGATGTTAAGTTAGGGGTGAAACCCACATCTTAATTACACGTTCTGTTCCCTACTTTGATTTTACAAATCTCACCAAAGTCCCGACTATTCCGACGATACGAGTCACGTAGTAACTGGAAGGATTAGTGCTGTTCACCGTGGTTCGGTGAGAACACAGTCTATTAGGCCAAAGCATGTACTCGAACTCATTAGGAATAATCGAATCACTTTGGGTAGTTGATGTCTAACACCCAGGACACTCCCTCTGATTTCTAGCTTGCAATCGCCAATTTTATGCGCCATCGATTTTATGTGTTTATATGTTTCGATTTTTGGAGACTTTACGTTTTCTGCTCCTCGCTTTACAAAATGCGCACAACTCGCACAGCTCCCGTAATCTAAAATGCTAACTAATCGCGAACGAACTAAGAAGCCTCATACGCTACACTCCTCGCTTATGCTACCCGCTATCGGTCGCAACTCTCAACCGCGCTACGCAACCTTGAAAGATGTAGGGGAATACGTGCAAAATATGTAGGTGAATACATGCAAAATATATGAATTATGTACCTATGTGTATACGTGCCTACATGGATTATGTGCCTACGTGACTGTGTGTTATGTGTACGCAACACTAAATTTTCAAACATAACCCGATATAATCGAATCTCGTCTAATTCATATGACGACGTCTGCTACAGAATTTGCACTCGACAATGTCGTCATTTGGATCTCACACTCACCGCGCTGCCTGACGAAACCATGCTGACAAGCGCATTGCTTCACTTGTGGCCAAGGAAATGGCTAAAGTCATACCTCAGATTGTCAGTGAAATCAATGAGGTCAGCAGCAAATCTTCTGTCGAGTCAAAGAGCAACGCGCCCAAAGCTCCTTTCAGTTTTAAACAGTTCAAAGCCTGCGGTCCTGCAAACTTCCCTGGTGAAGATGGACCAAGTGCTATGTTCCAGTGGTTTGACTCTATCGAGGTCACCTTCAGGAAAAGCGGATGCCTAGAAAATCTCCGCACTCTGAATGCTATTGGAGTATTCCAGTCCAGGGCGCTGGATTGGTGGATCGCTAAGCGCAACAGGCGCGGGAATTATGCAGCTTATGGCCTCTCCTGGGAAGAGCTCAGGGAGCTTATGATGAAGGAGTTATGTCCTCCTCAGGGAGCTCAGGCTGGAGAATGAATTCTAGCACATCAAGCAGGAAGGAGGTGACAATGCTGGTCTCACCGCTCGTTTAAAGTAGCTGAGTATCATCTGCCCTAGTCAGGTGGACACGCCTGATAAGACAATCAAGAAGTATATTCGCGCTCTCCCCGATTGCGTAGCAGACTTTGTTCAAGCAGCGAGACCAGCTACTATTGAGGAGACTTATCCGCTAGCAGCCGAGATCAACGACAAACGAGTCTTGGCTGGAGCTTTCAAAACCCCAACTAAGAGTCTGAATCAAGCAACCGCAACTCTCGACACCGACAATGCAGCACCTCAAGGTTCAAAGTCCTCACGTCAGAACCGCAAGCGGAAGAAGAACAACAACAAGAACTATGCTACTATGGCCGCTCCACTCCATGCAGTCCCCGTACAACCCAGCAACCAGAATCATCAAGCTACTGTTACCAACGCACCGCCTGCTAAGCATGTGTAACAACCCGAATTTCCGAAGTCAAGGTCAAAGTACAAGTCAAAGTCAAAGCCAAGGACAACGTCAGGTTTACGTTCAGATCTGACATTTCTTGCTTAATTATTGCTTGTACTCACAGACCCGATAATCGATATGTGTTAACTAACGCTATTTTAAACTACAATTTGTTAATATGTGAAGTAACAATGCGATAAAAGTAACTAAACGCTATACTAAACGCTATCACATCGCTACCGCATCGCAATTCGAATCGCAGTTATGGATATTGTTTTTACGTGTGTATGTTATTATGTGCTTTACTTGTGTGTGCTTATACGTTGTGGGATGTTATTCGCAAACGCAATCGCAACTCTATCGCATCGCATCGCAACACGAAACGCAAGTTTACTCTACGATTATTAGGTTGGTTATGTTATTTGTGTAACTAATGTGTAATACTATCGCAACTCGCTTAAACGCAACGCACAACGCACGAAACGAAAGTTGGAAAACTAACTCGCACGCGACGTCCGACCGAACGACCATTCGATCGAATGGACATCCGACCAGATGACCATCCGATCGGATGGCCATCCGATCGAACAGCCATCCGACTAAATCGCTCTACACCGCCTTTCTCCTCTTTCCCCTATAAATACCCCTCATGTCACATCAACTATTCATTGATGTGACAGCTCCGTCTGACCAGTGCACTCTCAAGCCCTTTTCTCTCGATTTCTCACGATTATTAGGTTGGTTATGTTATTTGTGTAACTAATGTGTAATACTATCGCAACTCGCTTAAACGCAACGCACAACGCACGAAACGAAAGTTGGAAAACTAACCCGCACGCGCCGTCTGACCGGACGACATTCGATCGAATGGACATCATGCCTTGACTACATGCCTCTCCAATTCATCTATCAAGGTATTTGCTAGTTCTACAGCTTCTTCTATAGTTGGTGGTCTAGCTGCCTTGACTACATGCCTAATTTCACCAATTAATCCCCAGATATAACAGGAGATTAACACTGGTCCTGGTGATGCTAGGGTTGGCACTATTCTAGCATATTCAAATAATGTAGTAGTGTAACCCTTGCTGTCTACTCCAGTCATTCTAAGGTTTAAGAATTTATTAGCTATCTGTTCCTTTTCATTAGGAGGACAGAATTTCCATTCAACCATATTCTTAAACTCATTCCATTCCATACTATAGATCCTGTCACTTCCCTTAGTCTGGAGAATAGTATTCTACCATTCCAGAGCTGAGTTCTCAAACAGATTGTAAGCAAACATTATCTTATCCTCTTCTGCACCATTACTTATTTTTAAGACTGCTTCAGTCTTTTCTAACCAGCGTAGAGCTGCAATGGCTCCTTCATTGCTAGAGAATTCTATTGGTTTGCAGGACCAGAATTCCTTATAAGAGCAACCATAAGACATAGTTCTTCTTTTTGGAATTGCCAATTGAAGTAATTGTCCATTGTTCACGCTGTGACCGGGTTTAGTATGTGTTCGCTTACTTCCATTATTACTGTTATTATTATTTTCTGCTTACCTAACATTTTGAATGATAGCTGGCATAGCATCTCTAATTTCTTGGGTTACAATGTGTCGAATAACACTGTTATTTATCTGATTTTCATTATTCTGGTTTTCCCGATTTACATCGTCGGCCATCTGGATTTTAAGCAATTACCAAATATTAATATCATAATATATTATCCAATGCAAACAATCACAAAACAAACATATTGATCCAAAATCGTCGACATTGCGACTTACTCTTTTGTATCCACATTTAGTACAAATACAACTGAAACTAAAGTATAATACTAGTATGCATCACTAACCACAAGATGATCTATACTACAATATATATATATATATATTATAATTTGTTTTTCAAACATACACGCATATATATATATATATTTATTTATACTATTATTATTACTATTACTATTACTACTTAATGGGGATCCATCCAAAATTCCATATTACGCTCGTCATATTTCCAGACGAGTCGTTCCCCTATCTGTCTCATCCTCTCACTTCCTTCTAGTATCTCCTCACCAAAGGTTCAGAGTTCTTGCACATTTTCAGTGCTCATGGGTGGTGCGGGTGCTGGTATGGGATCTGGGTATTGTGGCATTGGTTCTCTTGTGGGTATGGATTATCTAAAATCTCCCTGATGTATTGGTCATTATCATAATATGGGTCTAGGGGATCCAAGTCGGGATAGGGTCCTACTAGGTCTTGCATGGGCTCCTCAACTGGGTAAAGGGGTTGGTAATCCCTGAGGTCATCAAACCAAGGGTCGTAAACTGGTGGAGGGGGTGCAGATACCCTAGGAATCTTAGCTGGGTTTAGTTCAACTTCCATAGGTTGTGTAGGAAATAGTGGTAAAGGCTAGGATGCTATGAGTTGTTCTAGATTAGGGTCTGCAGCGGGAGTAGCTAATATGTGAAAATTAGCTAATCTCCTATTAAGTATATCCTGGGTTTGAATATTTATCTCTCTATTGGCCGCTGCTAAGGCCCGCTTTTGTTGCAACTTCTTCATCCTTTTCTATGTTCATGAGCTCCTCTGCTGAACCATCCTCTCTTCTTAGAAGGGAATGGCTTCTCATATTGAGCCTTGAACATGAAAATTCCTTCTTCGGTGTCAGCCGAATACCCCGAGGGCGTAGACTGTGAAGAGGTTCCTTCATTCCTAGGAGAGTTGGACAGTTGATGGTAAGCGTCCGAAGGTCCTTGATCACTCATACTGTAAACTAACAAATTGTCAAATAACACAAAATAATAATCTACACGTATGCACATAGTTTCATTGATTATTTCCTAACAAAGTTGACAATTTTAGTGTCAGCAGAACACTTCTTTGGCTGGAATCAATGGCATAGCTCTGATACCACCTTCTGTCGCAACCCCCGACCCCTGCCTCGGGAGGCGGGCGGTCGCGTCCTACTCAGAGATGGTGGTATCGGTGTTTATCATTATTTGGCAGCGGAAATTTCATCAGGACCGTAGTTAGGAAATATTTTATTAGAGTAAAACACCATATTTTCTTAATATTAAACACATGGGAAATTCCCAAGTTTTCATTACAACACGTTTATAGGGATAAACCCTATTTATTGAATAAAACATCTTTCTTTATTTAGGTAACTTTTATAGCCACATTTCTCCAAGCCTTTAGTGCTCTCCAGCTGGCTTCTATTTTGGCTTTCACATTTTGTTACCTGAAACGCGTTTAAAAACATTTTGTCAGTGGGAAATACTGGTGAGTGAATCACAACAGAGTTTATCCTTGTACAGTATTGAGGGCAATCAGCAATTACATTTGTTTATTATTCTACTTTAATTACCACCCACGGTACTGTCGACTCGACTTATGGTCTTGTTACTACTCACAGTGTAGTAACAAATTTTGTATACAAAACCCAACATACCGACGATAATTGTAGAATTACAAATACTCAATCACTGTTAATTATAATGTAAAACAATTGAGGTTTCGTAAAAACATTTTGCAAAAAGGTTTACAAAAAGGAGATTACTCACATTGCTAGTTTAGACTTTTCCTGGTGGTTTCCTGGTTATAATCTAATAATTTAAACAATGCACACGCGTTAGTATAATAACCCAATATTTACAGTAGTAATACCCTCCCCGAGACAGAACTCCAACGACTACGTCGGGCAGAACCTCGACAGCCGTTACGGAGCACTAGATCAATCGGGCAGCTTATCTAATACGTAACCGGGGTTATAATACTAACAACGCGGTAGAACTTCATTAGTTAGGGGGGTATAATACCCGATTATAGCTTCTACACTATAGAAATTAGAGAGAGAAAGAAAAAGTTTGAGCGAGTTAGGACTGTGGTCGATGGCTTCTATTTATAGGGCTGGAAATTGACTTTCTCGCGGCCCGCGTAAAGTTCAGATAAGGGCTTCGCGGCCCGCGACATAGGGATGTAGGTTCTAGCTATGCTGATTCGTTGGTTTTAGACTTGACACGATTACGCCACGTGGCAGCACCGGGTGAGGCTGCGTAGCCTAGTTGTCGCGCCCCGCGTAGCACGAAGAGAGAGTCTTCGCGGCCCGCAAGCGACACCTGGATTTTGTTTTTATGTTTATTTTATAAAATTAAAGGTATTTAAGAGCTATTTATCGTATACGGAATATTGTAAATATATTAGGGGTGTCGGAAATATTTTAGGAGGGTTGTTATATCCTCCCCACCGTGTTTTTTTAATGATTCTCATCTATATTATCTTCTTTCTTTCTATTAGTTCCAAGATCCCATCTCTCATTGGCTTCTTCCACTCATCTCAAGATAACCAACCCCCTAGCTCACTTTGCCCTCTCTCTTTCTGGTATCAACATGAAGGTAATTCCTTTTTTGTTGTTGCATTCTTTTTTTTTTATATATATATAGATGGGATGGTGTTTTACAAGCTATATTTTGGCTGTAGTTCTTCGGTTGGATGCAAAGCAAGTTCAATGAGCACAAGAACTCGGGAACCGCCACTTCAGCTATTCGTATGTATCATATATACCTAGCTAGTTTTTTATTTGATGCAAAAGGTGTTTGTTGTTATTGTTATTGAGATCCCTATCATCAAAGCTTGTAGCGTCTTTGATTTGCATGAGTATTTTCTCTAATATATCTTATTAAAAATAGAATATGGAGGCCTTTGCCCCATCAGTGGCGGATCTAGGAATTTTTTCTTTTTTTCTAAACCGAGGAGCTTCCTGGATCCGCCATTGTGCCCCATACATGATAAGATGGTTGAGACGACAATATAGTGGAATTGATTTGCATTTGATCATTCTTCTTCTTCTTCACTTGGAGGGTACAAAAGTCAAAGAAATGATGTACTCAGTTGAATTTTGGAGATCATAAAGTGGGTGCTTGCTTGTCGATCAAAGACAAGTTTCTTAAACTACGAATTAAATGTTGGAATGTTTACTGCGTGCATGCAAAGTGTTCTTGGTCTTCCTTAAATCCCACCTATATTTTTATTGATTTTCACAAGTGTCTGTACTTGAGCATCCAAAAACTTTTAGATTAAAGGACCTTGTTTGTTGTTTGCTAAATCATACTGCAGTATTATTTAAACAAACAATAACCTAGCTATCTATCCATCATGCAGATCACATGAAGCAAGAAGAATCTCACGATTTTCCTCGTGGGTTCCTGGCAATAGGAACTTTTGGAAACAATGATTTACCAACAGAAAATGAAGATGATCATACTACAGCAGCAGCATCATCATCTCCAGATCTATCTGAATTCACACCTGAAGAAATTGGAAAACTACAAAAAGAGTTGACAAAACTACTATCCAAGAAACCTAACAAAGTAGCAGGAGAAACAACTACTGATCTCCCGTTGGATAGATTTCTTAACTGCCCATCAAGCTTAGAGGTTGATCGTAGACTTTCAACCACAGTCATCACCAATCCAGATGATAAAGAAGAAATTGATCGCACAATTAGAGTGATTCTTGGCAGATGCAAAGATATTTGCATGGAAAACAGTAAGAAAGCAATCCGGAAAAAGTCCATTTCTTTTCTCTTGAAGAAGATGTTTGTGTGCAGCAGCGGCCTCCCACCAATGCCGCCTGCCTTGCATGATCGACTTCCAGAATCAAGAATGGAGAGGGTAAGTAAGCTTAACTTCATTATATATTTTCTTCAAGAATATATATTATTCCAATTTCAATCTTTCTTTTTTTCCAACGAACAACAAAAGCTCGATCACACCGGTAAACCCAATGGTAAAAGGTCACCCACAACCCGAATGTCCATTGCCGGTAAAACCTCTAGCTCAACACACAGCATTTTTGTTCCATACCAAACTCGAACCCCTGACCCTCTACTTTGGAAGGGCATGGATCATCTGCCAGCTTCTTTCCTATTTTATATTTTTGACAAACATACTTTAGTATTATTAGATTAAAAAACCAACTATTTTAGGGCATATGTAAACTACTATTTTTGGTAATACTACCAAAGTTAAATAGAAAAACTGATAGTTGGTACCTACATTAATAAAACAAATATAACGTTGCTAATTACCTTAAATACAAAATTTGAAAGTTTAGTCTATTTTATCAAGGAAGAAAAGTAGGTTACCAAAAACATAAATTGTATAAAATTTAACAAATTAACAATCATGAACCTAATAACGATTGAGATTATAAATAAGTTTCGTTGTTAAAAAAAAAATAGAAAAGCTAAGGGGAGAAATTTTCATTTCCTTTTTCCTATTTTGCAAAACTTTAAAAGCTTAAACAATCATTTTGGGGACACACACCAGTTAAAGGCCAAAACAAAAAAGATGAAAGTTCAAATCAGAATATTTTGAAAGTTTATTCCCTTTTTCCTGTGTAGAAAATGTTGTTAACCAATATTTAGTTATGTTTATATAGATAATTCTGATTAATGTATTAAGTGCAGTTATTAAGGGCAATGCTAAAGAATAAGATGAACCCTCAGAATTCTTCTCGAGCATCATCTGCAAAGAAACTAATCGGTAACCGCCAATCAGCCAAGAAGGGGAAAGGTAAAGCAACAGAAAAAGATGATGAAGATGCAAATGATGGATCTAAATGGGTCAAAACAGATTCTGAATGTAAGTTCATTACTAACTGATAAATTACTAGCCTGTTACTCACCAAAAGCCAAAAGGGTATACAATTCATAACTGCAGTTTCTTATTCAAAGTTCATTTTTCAGATATTGTCTTAGAGATATGAGCATGAATGTCTGGAGATTGATCGAAACGAATCACATATTCACATATATGATATTATTAAACTATTTGAATACTGGCCTGCAACAACACTGAGCCGGACTTGCTTAAGATCGAGGAGGAGAGAGTGACGATTGGACCATTGCCTTGGTGCAAATGAATCAATAATTATGTTTAAATTCAGGACGTATAGCTTTAAGCCTTGTTTTCTTTTATTGTCCACTCTTTATGGTTGGATGCATGTTTATGGGTTCAAAATACTTTGTTGTACGTGTTATATTCTGCATGTCTTTCTGGATTACAAAGATTAGACATTGAAAATAATATATCTTATACAAGTGGTATAGATGTGTGTGTAAAATCTATAGACTGTTCCATTTGTGGAAACAAATTAGCTTAGTTCATGATAAAGGTAACATTAACCGTGTTATATGCAACTTACAACTGTTACCCTTGATTGTTTGATACAAAGTTTAGAGTCAATTATGTAATTTTTTTTTGAACGGCAAATTTGGATCACTGACGGACCACTGGACTATCATCGTGCCACCAGCCTAACAATTATGTAATTAATTGTTAAAAGTCTATGTATGTGCCATTTATGCATTAGTCAAGTGTCAAAGGGTTGGATAGTAATATTTGTAAATTAGAAACCGCCACTACTTTGTCGTTTATATATGTTGATTAAGAATGCGGTGTTTCATGAAATATTGCGTCGATCATGTGGTGTGTTTAAATACGGCCGATTAAACAATCAATAGACGGGTGATCGAATATTAATATTTAGTTTTAGGGTTCATATATTTCTCCTTGTTCTTATTTTTTTGTTCTTAATTGAGGGTTGAATTCATGATCGCCTGGGTATCAAAATCGAGGCTCAAACAAGATCAAGATCATTGTTTAGAATCATCATTTAATTAAGATAGTTCCAGTCGTAAAAGAAGAAAAGCGTTGGGTTGTTCATTGTTGGGAAACATAAACAAAATCGAAGTTCATGTTGTCTGTTTATCAAATTCAAAATAAGGTACCAAAACCGAAGTCATATGTGTTCCTGCTTTATCACGATCGAAAAACAAAAGTCCTTGAAGTGATTTTGTTTGTCTGGTTGTCACTGATTCAAGAGAGATTGTGGACTATTGTTGTTATTTGCCGACTAGGAACAAAAGACGAACCTGACATGTGTTTCATAGTTGAAGACAAAGGGTGTCGTTCAATAACTCAAGAAAATGATCATGGTTGGGTTATCTTAATTGCACTTGGATTCTGAAAGAAAGAAACACACAAGTAACTAAAACTGAAAGAAATGGAGGTTATAAATGTTACAATTTTTCATCACTAACAATTGAAGGAAATTCAAAATTAGTTTCAAGCCTTGTTATAGGAGATGTAATCGTAGGTTTCCGCCAAGATGATGACATAATCGAAGATCACATATCGGATGGCTAGGAGGGAATTGCGGTTAATCTCATAAGGTTAAAATTGATTCATGGCTCATCGAAGAAAGTCTTCATTTTCGACACAGATAACACTAACCCCGCCTCAATCTTAGAGAGTCAACCCACAATTATAATTGAGAGTTCCAAACTAGAAATCAACTGATTAAGGGATCGTAGAAGTCGGATCACAATCATACTCAAGTCGTCCTGAAGACGCAATCGGGGATTTAGACAAGGGTAAAGGTTTCAAAGATCACACTCATGCAGGCCAAAAAGGAATAAAAACTGATCTTGCTAGCATGAAGATGATTAATGGATCAAAACAAGGATGCAATCCAAGTCGGAATCACAAAAAGAATAATCAAACTTGGATTAACAATTATGATTTATGAGGTTGATTGTTAGCCTTAATCAATCATCTTAAATTTAAGGAATATATATTTAAAATTCATGTATATAAAAAAGTAACATAATTACCTCAAACATCTGAATTTTTTGTTGTTTGTATAAAATGTTGTCCTCCAAGTACTTCCATGTGTTCCCCCACACATAGTCTGGCATGGAAAGTGTACCAGACAATAGCATTGTTGCAAATAAAGAACGAAGATAACTTTGCGGGTCCATCAAAACTTGCTCCTTTAACAATTGCCTCAACGTATTCCATGTCATCATCCAAAAGTTCTACCGCGTAGCATAAGTCTCTAAAAGTGGGAAATAATTGTCCATTTACTGTTCGAATTTCTTCAAATGATCTTCATCCTTTTACTTTGTTTAGTAGAATTCTCAATAATAATAATAATAATAATAATAAGCTTAACCTAAAGCAGGAAAAACCGAATGAATTATCCCAATCACAAACCTATTCCTAATCCGAGGTTGCCAAAATCTTTTATCTAGTTTCCAAACAAACTTGAATGGGAGCTCAACATATGTAAGTTTGCGTGCCTGATAGCTTGATTGTTTCATCTTCATCCATGCTAAAAAGATTGAAGAAGCAACATATGGTTTGCTTAAAACATTATTTATATCATTATCGACACCATACAAAACATTTTGTTGACCATGTAGATGGAATGGTAGCCTCATAACCGCAAGAAATTTCAAGTGAACTTCGTTAGCAAATATTCTCCAGCATGCTTCACAAGCAAAAATGTATCTACAATCGTAATATTCCTAAATTTTGTCTTTTTAATTATGTTGGTTAGTTTTATTAATATCTTGTGACACAAGGACTGAAGATCTATCTAGACATTTGTTGATATTGAACAGATAGTTGATTGAACTAGCTTGATTACAACATTCTACGTGAATGTGTGCTTGATATCTTTTCAGTACCATTTATCATACGAAAGAACACTTCGGTTATCTAATGTAACACATTGTGTTGACCAGGTAGATGGAATGGTAGCCTCATAACCGGAGGAAAATTGAAGTGAACTTCATTAGCAAATATTCTCTAGCATGCTTCACAAGCATAAATGTTTCTATAATCATAATATTCCTTGATTTCGCCTTTTTGATTATGTTGGTTGGTTTCATTGTTATCCTCTGACACAATGACTAAAGCTGTATCTAGTCCTTTGTTGATATATTTGAACAAATACTTGGTTAAACAACTTGATTACACCACTCTACGTTAATGTGTGCTTGATATCTTTCAGTACCCTTTTATTATATGGAACAACACTTCGGTTATCTAATGTAACACCAGACTTTATAAGAGTGTCACCAAAATCTCTTCTTCTATACACCGGAAAGCCATCAAAATCAACTGTAATGTAAGGTGTGAGTTTTTTGAGAAAGTTTTTGGAACACCTATCATCAACCATGCAAGGACACTTCAAGTTGGCATTACCACAAGAGACATGAATCATAAATTCGGTCACAAGCGAATAAAGTTCTGGATCTTCATTTTTGTTAGGAATTTCAGCTGAAATAAAGGGATCAATATGTTCAACAGTTGGAAGTTTGTAATCTACTTTCATGAATAAACATATGTGTGCGTGAGGCAGTCCACGTTTTTGGAATTCGACGGTATAAACATCCACAGTAAAAAAGAATTTTACAAAGCATACAAAAATTAAAAAAATAAAAATAAAAAAGATGTAAGGATAAAGATAAGATACATATAATATTAAATGAAAAAAAAAAAATAAACACACCTGCATTAATGTTGTCAAAAAATGAATTGTCCTTAAATCTTTTATTATTGCATCAAGTTTATGTTTAAACAATCGACACAATATATCAAGCTTGTCTTCAAGCCTAATGGTTTTATTGTTAAGATATTTTCTTATTTCCAGCCATTTGGGATTACATGTTATAGTTATAAAGAAGTCCGAATACCCATACTACTTACATAAACACATGGCATCTAGGTAGTTTTAGACGAGAAACATTTTTTTATTTGAACAGGATGAACAAGATAAATAATTTTAAGTTTTTTTAAAATATAAGAAAATGCATAAAATGCAAAGTTTATTCATCTCTCTTGAAATTAAAAAAAAAACTGAATAAAGCTTATTTATAGAATCAATGTGTAAGTTATATTAGGTACACGTGTATAAGCAAAACCTTCAAAAGTTAAAAAATAGAGTAAATATCAGTTTTCGTCCTGTGGTATGTTCATTTTAACTAGTCCCATCCGAAAATCTAATTTTTAACAAAACCTTCTCTATGGTTTTAATTCTTTAACGCTTTCCATCCAAATCACTAACCAAGTTTGATTTTACATTAACTCATTCTCACACTAAAGGGCAATTCTGTCCATTTGCATTTCTTCCCCATTGTTTACTTAATTAAATAAAACACTTGTTGTTTTAATAGAACCCTAATCGTCACTTTCATCCCCAAAGCAAAGCAAAGCAAACCTTAACCTACGACCGATCAATTTCATCCCCAAACTCTACATACGATCGACAGCCCTAAACATACGATCGTAATGGTTCTTGTTGAGTGGAAGGCTCATGAGGAAGGTGAAGAGATCAACCCATTTGAAGCTTATGGTATGTTTAAACCTTAAATTTTGGTATATAATTACGTTATATGTTAACCCATTCTGACCTTTGATACGTTTGTAAATCGCAGCTAATGAACATACTATGTTTACCCTACAAATATTCCACGCATGAGAGTTTGTGAAATTCCCAAGGAGGAAGTATGTGAATGGTAAAGTCACCTTCTTTGACTATGCAGATTCTGATGAGTTCTCTATGCATGAGTTAAACATAATCTTCCAAAAACCATTAGGTTACCCATCAGATGAGGTAATGCACTATCATTTTAAAATTCTTGATCAAGACTTAGATGTTGGTCTTAGATGTGTTGGTAATGATAAAGATGTTCTAGACATGATACAATATGTGAGCAAGTTTAAAGTGATACAAATATACACTGAACACTGATACAAATATACACTAAACACTTTGTCTAAAAAGGTTCTATAATTTTGTAAACAGGAAGAGCAAAATGTGATATACTCTTGAACAATCTGTGTGAAGTCTTTAATAGGAAACATGTAGGAGGTAGGGACAAGCCTATCATTACCTACTTAGAGTACATTAGAGTGTACATGATGAAAAGGATTATGGTGGTGAACAAAATGATTTCTAAAGCTAAAGGTCCCCTGACACCAGCTGCAACTGATGCATTCAATGAAATAAAACATGATGCTACATATTACACTGTCACCTTGGTTGGTATGAAAAAATATCAAGTAGGGGCCTCGGGGAATAACCAGGTTGCAGTTGATATGAACAAGAAAACATGTTCTTTTTAGGAAATAGGAGCTCACGGGCATGCCGTGTAAGCACGTAGTAGTAGTAATATGGAACATGGCTCAAAATGGTGAAAACGTAGGCATTCCTGAAAAATGGGTATCTGAGGTATATTGGCTTGATACCTGGAGAAAATTTTATAAGCATACAATTGAACCTGTTAATGGAAGAGACTTTTGGACACCATCAACCTGCCCAACAGTTCTTACACCTCCAAAGCACCATACCCAAGTTGGTAGGCCAAAAAAGAAGAGGAGGAAGTCTGCAGTCGAGTTGGCTGATAAGGTTGGAAATGATGGTAAGCTAACCAGAAAAGGGGCCTTTGTCAGCTATTGTAAATGTAAAGGAGTAGGGCATAATTCTAGGTCTTGCAATGGTCAAGGAAGTTCACAATCTATTCCTCAAACTCAAGCCGAACCAAAGATGAAAGGTAACGTGGCAAAAAAAACTATCGTGACTTGTAAGGTGTGTAAAGAAAAGGGGCATAACTCTAGGTCTTGCAGCTCAAAGAAAGTTTCTGGAAGACGTCCACCACCAACCAAACTCATGTTGTTTGTTTTGGTATTTTGGTTATCATTTGAACGTTGTTGGTTATGTTTAGAACATTCTCGATTTGGTTATCTTTTGAACCTTTTTGGTTATGTTTCGAACATTATTCTTTTGGTTGATATCGGATGGTGATATGTAATATGTTATGTTGGATGATGATATGTAATGGGCTAATTGAAACTGTAGTTTTAGCTTTCATCTTTTAAAGTGTACGTTTTGCTTTGTTTTTTTGGATCTGCACATTTGCAGCACATTAGTCAAATGGGTCGAGTTAATACCTTTTGTCAAATGCAGCACATTAGTCAAATGGGTCATGCTTTGTTTTGTTTGAAACTGGACTTTTCAAAGTGCACTTTTCGCTATTTAAACTGCACTTTTTGAATCTGCACTTTTAAAGTGCACTTTTCGCTTTGTTTAGAAATTGCACATATGCGATTAGTGAAATGGGCCAAGAGAACCAATTACAAAATACTGAATTCGAAAGTCAAAACAACCATTTTTCATTCAGTATAGTGATTCTACATTAGTATAACCAAATTGACCTTTACACTACAAATCCAAAAGTAGGTCAATTTGCTAAACAAAATACAGCCAGTAACCAAATTAATTCATTTGGTTATAAAGTACATAAAAAATAACAACCAACTCAAAAACAAAATTAATTGAAGCGTTTTAATTTTTCTTGCCATTGTCCAGTTCTTTACTTCATTTTCATTGATATTCCTTAACAATCCTGGTATGATTTAAGAGGCTCTTGCACAAATTGGAGGATCGGCCCAGGTAACAAACACACAATTTTTGTAACACCCTTACTAAAAACTTTTACAGTTTAAAAATAGTACAAAATAATGTAATTGAGTTCGTCGTTTAAAAGTTACGACGTAACACCGTGCGGAAGCTTTAATCCCGTGTGTTCGGTTCTTCGTTGAGCTTGATCTTCACCCATCCTAAGTTCAAATATACATACACTATAAATTTATCACAAACGTTAGTATATGAGACCCTAGAACCCGTCAAAACGAACCCGAAAGCTCAAAATCATCAAATAAACAAAATAAAAATTTTGTTTGGAAGTCGACCGTAGGCTACGGTTCACAGACCGTAGCTTACGGTTCACCATATTACTTCAACCAGAACTTCTGGACCGTAGGCTACGGTCCAGGACCGTAGCTTACGGTCTGATCAGCAGATTTTGTTTATTTTCCGTTTTTAGTACGAAAACCTTCATAACTTTCTATCCGTCTGTCCGATTTACGTGATTTTTTTTTCATACGCGTTCGTAATTTAATTCTCCATCTCATGGAGTCAAAATCCTACATCTAAATCACAAAATTTTAGATTTCAAGCTCTCGGCTTGAAATTCAATTATAACACTTTTTGACCCGTTAAGGGTATTTATGCACTTTTAGGTTTAAATTACGCTCATTCCTTGTATGCCTCATAATTCCCACCCATTCATATTGGTTAGTCTTCTACCACAACTATAATTGTGGTGGATTTAACGTACTTAAATACTTATTCCGAGTTCTATACCTCGGATATGTCATTTTATGGCAAGACGCACTTTAAGGCGTTTAACCCTAGAAAGTTTATGCCTACAACTTTTATATTGTGACAACTGTCAAAATTCCATGTATCCGTACATTGATTAAACAGTAATTAGTGCCTTAATGACTATGCTGGTTTAAATTAATGACATGAATGCTTTCTGATTATTGTCATATACATACAAGTGCATCCCCTATTGCATGATAACATATCATTATTGCATGCAACACTGTATTGATTCAAATGATGCACGAAACAAGGATAACACAATTATCAGACAAATCAGAAAATGCTGACGGGAGTTCAGTACATAGACAAACATGGTATTGAGACACAGAATGGGCCAGAAACCAAGAGTTACACTAGTATAGTGTGTAAGGAAATAAGGATCATAAAACTGCCTTCCTAGTGATAGTTTAAGTGCCGGAAAGTGCCTAAAACTCACATAAACTGCAGAATTCTGCAAAAATCAGCAAAAATCAGCATTTAAACAACTAAATATTATGCAGAATTATGGTTAAATGGTCCAGAATACTTCCCTAAGTGTCGGGAATCAAAACTGTCACAAAAGGTAACATAAAGCACACTAAACTGCGTAGTTTAGCACCTTAACGAACCGGTAACCAACCGAACAACCGGACACTACCCGAAACACCAAATTTTCACTAGAAGCATTGTTTTACCATTTTCGAGCTAGTTATGGTCCTCGAACATCATAACACATCATATAATGACATAACAACTTATACACTAACTAAACCCCTTAGATTTCAACTAACTAACTTAACCTTCCAGTACCAACTAACTACACCCCCCTCCATTTACGGTTACATGAGGGTGGCCCCACCTTGGATTTTATTTGAGTTGTTTGTTAGATTATGTTTAACCTTTTGAAACACAATACACACTAGTTAAACACTTGTTGGGAGTTCAATGTTATAAACCACAAGACCATCCATTCATCATAATCTCACAACACATAACACCCTCAAACTCTCCTTTCCTCTCCCTCCCACCTTCGGCCAAGAACAAGCAAGAGCACCACCACCATTTTCACTTCCTTTTCATCCACTTACAAGTCATATAAAGGTGTAAGGAACTTAACTAAGGAGCTAGGAGCCATTGTTGAGTGAAGGATCTCTCCCACAAGCTTTTAACCACCAAGATTAGCATCATCTTCATCTTATGTTCTTCCCTAGCCTTGTGCTAGTAGTAAGGCCCTTCTAATCCCATTTTACATCTTGTTATGTTGATTAAAAGATGATATATGTAACTAAGCATGAAGAACACTAAAGATCAAGAACATAATCTTTAACATAAGACTAAAAATCATCATGAACTATGTTGTTTAAGTGTTTATATGTTTCTTGATTGTTGATTGTTTGTGTTAATGATGTTAAACATCATATGAAACTTGCTAGATTGTGATTAAACACGTGATCTAGCAAGTGCGAGGATGATTATGTGATAAATCAAGATGATCATCCTTATGTGTAAGCATGAACTTGAAGTATGAAGTGTTTTCTTGAATGATGATGATCAAAGTGTAATATAAATCATGTAAGTGGATGATTTCAAAACTAGTTTTCTCAAGAAACTAAGTTAAATTACAAGATTTGCTTAAACATGGTTCTTAAAGAAACTAATCACATTTTTAGTGGTTAATCAAGTGTAGAAACATGTTAATGACAAGAAAAATTCAAGGAGAAATATTTTTAGAAAATCTTGTTACAAGTTGTAAAGATCTAAAATCTTCAAGAATGATGTTTTTAAACAAATAACCACACTTTAAAGGGTAACTAAGCTTACTTAACACCACTCTAAGTTACTACAAATTTTTACAAAATTTCAAGTTCATGAAGTAGTGTAAATAGCTTGATTTTGGCACATGGTAAGTATTGTTTGATTTGTTGTTGATTGTGGTGATTTTTAAAAGAAAATGATATGCTTTGAAAGCATGGAAACCTCATTTTTTAAGGGGAAACTAAGGCAAAAATTTTCTAGAATTTAAACACTTAAAAAAATATTTTTAAACAAGTATTTACAAGTGTATTTTAACCATGATCTTTCAAATAAAATTTGCCATAATTATTATTACAAAAATTACAAATATTGGAGGTTGATTTTTTGATAATAAAAGTGACTAAATATGTATTTAGGAAAATATATATTTAGATATCACCATGTGTGTGATTACTTGTATATTATGTGTAATAGTTATATTACTTTAGGACTTGAAATAATATAACTCACCAAAATACCAAGAAATATAACACAAAATATTACCAAAATTCCAAGAAATAAATATTTAGTTTATACCCAAAATTTGGACAAACCGAACAAGGAATATAAGCTACATAATATTCCGGAATTAAATTCGTAAGTATATTTTGATGAACGGTATTTTGGAAACCAAGAAAACGAAAATATAATTTTTATAATTATTACAAAAATATATCATATTTTTTACAAGAAGAAAATGTATTATTTTTTAGTAAAGAAAAATATATATGTTTTCTTGAATTATTAGAAAATAAAATATTTTTAGGAGAAAATATATATTTTCTTAAACAAATTTAGTATATATTATTTTGGGAGGAAAATGGATTTATAGATATTTTCTAAATTAATCTTGAAAATATATTATTTTTGAGGTTTATATGAAAATATAAATATTTTTGACGTTTATATGAAAACATCACAGTCCCAAGGCGGTCATCAACAGAATCAAGGAGGAGTTCATCCAGTTAAGGCAAAGGGGTGAAACAATTGATAAAATCATGGGTATATTCATGGATAAGCTGAGGTTCTGTGATGAGCTAGTGACTACCGAGGAGCAGAAAATATATTATTATAATATGTTAAGTGCTGAATATCGAGAGTTTATGACTCCTTCCAAGTATGAGACACTCACCGGGATTATAAATACGGCCCGGGAAAGAGAAATTGAACTTAAAAAGAAAATTGAACGAGGTGAACGAAGGGCAGTGGATGTTAATCTGAGCCCCACAAAGAAGGCTCGAACGACTGAGTCGGCAAAGAAGACTGATGCGAAGGGTGGATCACTGAGTTGCAAAGTGTGAGGGAAAGGGCACAAGGGTGAGTGTCGCTTTAAAGACAAACCGTGTCCCATATGCAGGAAGACGGGGCACACCGCGTAATTATGTCCGGGAAAGGTCTCTGTATGCTACAAGTGTTACCAACCGGGCCATAAGAAGTCCGAATGTCCGGACTTGGTTGGAAAGAAAGACACCAAAGAATCTCCAACAGAAACTCTGAAGGCGAAGGCCAAGTCCTTCCAACTATTAACGGCTAAAGCGAAAACAGAACCCGATGTGGTCTCAGGTATATTCACAATAAACTCGATTCATGCACGTATATTATTTGATACGGGTGCGAATAAATCCTTTATTTCACATGGATTTATTCGACATCCTTCATTTGTATTGACGAAATTATATGTGCCCTTAGAAGTTGAAATAGGGGATAACAAGAGTTTCATAGTGTGTGATATCTGTCAAGGCTGTAAATTGAGCATCGATGATGAAGAATACTCGATAGATCTAATCCCGATGTCAATGGGAGAATTCCAAGTGGTGGTTCGAATGGATTGGCTATCCCGACACCACGCAAAAGTCGTGTGTTACCGTAAGGAGATAAAGTTAACATCTCCGAGCGGAAAACACGTTACAATCTACGACGAGAAAGGAGGCAATCCTGTGATATGCTCGATGTTAAAAGCTCATAAGCTCATGAGGCACGGATGCAGAGCGTTTATGATATACGCGAATGAACCGGGGAAAAAACTACCAATGATTGGAGACGTACCGGTGGTATGTGATTTCGAAGATGTGTTTCCGGAAGACTTACCGGGAATACCACCTGAACAGGAAGTAGAGTTCGGAATTGAATTGGTTCCGGGCGCAAAACCCGTAGCAAAGGCGCCGTACCGACTCGCGCCATTGGAGCTACAAGAACTAATGTCGCAGATTCAAGACTTGCTCGATAAAGGATTTATAAGGCCGAGTATGTCTCCTTAGGGCACACCGGTGTTATTCATGAAAAAGAAAGACGGAAGCATGCGAATGTGTATCGATTACCGAGAGTTAAACATACTCACGGTGAAGAATCGATACTCGCTTTCGAGAATAGACTATTTATTCGACCAATTACAAGGTGCAAATTGGTTTTCAAAAATCGACCTTAGATCGGGGTATCACCAGTTAAAGGTCAAAGAAGAGGATGTACCGAAGACGGCTTTCCGCACGCGGTACAGACATTGCGAGTTCCTCGTGGTGTCATTCGGGTTGACAAATGCACCCGCGACTTTCATGGATCTCATGAACTGGGTTTGCAAGCCTATGTTAGATAAGTCGGTGATCGTGTTTATCGACGACATTCTAGTGTATTCGAAAAGTGAGGTAGATCACGCGCATCATTTGCAGGAGGTGTTAGAGACACTCAGACGAGAAAGGTTGTATGCGAAATTTTCAAAGTGTGCCTTTTGGTTACGAGAGGTACAATTCCTCGGCCACATCATATGTGCCGATGGAATATCGGTAGATCCGTCAAAGATAGAGGTCGTGGCAAAATGGAGCCCTCCGAAGAATCCTTCGGATATTAGAAGTTTCTTAGGGCTTGCGGGATACTACAGGAGATTCATTCAAGATTTCTCCAAGATTGTTTTCCCGTTAACTAAATTAACTCGAAAAGAGGAAAGATTCATATGGGGCGTTGAACAAGAAAGGGCATTCCAAATTCAAAAGAGAAGCTAACTCACGCTCCGGTATTAACGTTGTCGGACGGAGTCGAAGACTTGGTAGTCTACTCGGATGCGTCATATTTGGGGCTCGGATGTGTTTTGATGCAACGAGGCAAAGTGATAGCTTATGCCTCGAGACAATTAAAGGTACACGAAAGGAAATATCCCACGCATGATCTCGAATTGGCGGCGGTGGTGTTTGCGTTAAAAATATGGAGGCACTATTTATACGGGGTAAAGTGCACCATATTTACCGACCACAAGAGTTTAAAATACTTCTTCGATCAGAAGGAGTTAAACATGCGGCAAACGCGATGGTTGGAAATGGTAAAAGACTATGATTGGGAGATACATTACCACCCCGGGAAGGCCAATGTTGTGGCGGATGCCTTAATTAGGAAAACAGACTATGTCCCCATACGAGTGCGGTCGATGCAGCTTGTTGTAACCTCGGGTTTACTTGAACGAATCCGAGAAGCATAAGCCGAGGCAGTAAAAGAGGAAAACTTGAAAAAGGAAAGGATAGTTAGTCAACTGAAAGATTTGGCAGATTGTAACAACGGGTTAAAGACTCGGTTCGAAAGAATATGGGTCCCAAATTCATGTGGAGTCAAGATGCTTCTACTTGACGAAGCTCATAAATCCCGTTATTCTATCCATCCGGGGGCAACCAAGATGTATAATGATCTAAAGCAAAACTATTGGTGGCCTGGAATGAAGAGGGATGTTGTAAGGTATGTGGAGAAGTGCTTGACTTGTTTACAAGTCAATGCGGAACACCAAAAGCCATATGGAAAACTGCAACCATTGGAAATTCTAGTTTGGAAATGGGAACATATCACCATGGACCTGTTGACCAAACTGCCTAGGACGAACCGAGGATTCGATGCTATATGGGTGGTTATGGATAGATTGACGAAGACTGCTCACTTTATTCCTATACGTGAGACATATACTTCGGAAAAGATGTCTGAGGTGTATACAAACGAGATAGTGGCACGTCATGGGGTGCCGGTATCTATTGTGTCGGACAGGGATACCCGGTTTACTTCACACTTCTGGCGAGATTTCCAAGAATAGACGGGAATGAAACTTTTTATCAGCACTGCATACCATCCTCAGACGGATGGACAGAGTGATAGAACGATACAAACACTGGAAGACATGCTGAGGGCGTGTATTATTGATTTCGGGGGCAGTTGGGATGTGTATTTTCCGTTAGCAGAATTCTCTTATAACAACAGTTATCATGCCAGCATCGGCATGGCTCCGTATGAGATGCTATATGGTAGGAAATGTAGAACCCCGGTGTGTTGGGGTGAAGTGGGTCCGCGTGAATTGGCCCATAAAGATGTAGTTCAAGCCACTAACGAGAAAATTGATGTGGTTCGAGCTCATTTGAAAGCGGCCCAAGACAAACAAAAGTCTTATGTGGATAAAATACGGAAACCGATTGAATTTCAGGTGGGCGACATGGTTATGTTAAAAGTTTCCCCATGGAAGGGCGTTATCTGATTCAGGAAAAGAGGGAAACTAAGCCCGAGGTTTATCGGGCCATTTAAAATCATTGAACGGGTTGGAAAGGTAGCGTATCGCCTTGAATTGTCGGACGAATTGAGTGGAATCCATGGCACGTTTCATGTGTCACAACTACGAAAATGTCTAGCGGAGGAAACGGCTTATATCCACTACGATGATATCAAGGTGGACAATAGCCTTAACTATGCGGTAAGGCCAATTGAGATTCTAGATCGGAAGGTTAAGAAATTGCGGAATAAGAGAATTGATCAAGTGAAGATCAAGTGGGAGCACAGAAAAGGATCGGATACTACATGGGAATCCGAAGAGGAGATGCGACGTCTCTACCCGACATTATTCGGTATGTATTCCGGTTTCGAGGACGAAACCCTTTTAAGGGGGGTGGATTTGTAACACCCCGAAAATACAAATCTGTTACTATAAATACGATGTTGGTAAATAAACAAAATGAATAAACTAGGAATAAAATAACCTAGTTAGGGGAAAAGCCTTGTAGTGACATGCTAGTGGGTTAAAGCACCTAAGATAAAAACCTGATAATAGATGGGGGACTAAAGTTGTTAAGTTTGAAACTTAACTTATTAAAAACAAAATAAAAACACCAAACACACACTTTGAGTGTGTGTCTGGGTCGAATAGAACACAAGGGGCGACCAAGAACCTCCATCAAACCCTAGATCACACAAATCTCACAAATTGAAGGCACAAATCAGTTCCAAAACGAAATCCGAGCTTAGATTGGTGATCTCCACTGTAAGGGGGGGTCATAAGGTATGTGAATTTTATAGGAAATCTCTATTTGAATTTTTGGATGAACTTAGAGAATTCGAAATTTGTTGTTGTATGAATGTTATATGGATGGAATAGAAATAATATTGTGTCTAGGAGTGAACCCTAGACAATTATATGTTGAAATCATGCTTAATTCTTGTGAATTCCATGAACACCAATGAAGGTAATTAGTGGGTTTTGTGGGAACTTGATAAACACTAGGATTTTGGTTGTTGTTCTAGTGTAATCTGATTTTTATGAAGTAATTTTTGATTTATTGATGTTAAAATTTATAAGAAATTGTCCGATTGATGTTAATTTTGGCTATATAACAAGTTATGAGCTTGATAATGAATTGTGTAAAATTCTGCCCTTAAAGTGTTTGTAAAAATGCCTAAGAGAAGGCTAAATGTTGAAATTTGAACAAAAACGCATACTTGTACTAGTTGGTGAACTATGCGTTATATGATAATAAAAGAGTTCTAAACGGTTTGCGGTTGAACTCTATAGGAAAGGAAACTGGAACGTCAAGCGGACAAGCTGGTGGTGACGCACGTTTGAAGGGTGTGTTTTGAAGGTATGTAACTTGTTCCGTTACATTACGCAAATTAGGTATTTCCATCGTTCATAGTTGTGGTTTAGTATAAAGATTGGTATTAGTTGAAGTGACGTTGTTCGCTACTTGATTGAATGAGTTAAAAAGTGATTAGAAAGCGTTTGGTAGTCATTAGAAATGGAGGATTCCATAAATGAGCCAAACGGGTCGAATAATTGTTTAGTAGTAGTAAAAACGTGTTTTGAATAGCATTTGGCGAAGACGCATCACAAAAGCGTGAAACCATAGATTTGGTAATGAAACACCGGTGATCGTAAGCCCCGGATGTTGGGGTAAATACGCCTTGCGGTCATAAAATTGTTAGTGGTTAAATTAGCGCAAGTTTTATCGGGTCAAATAAATACATTATGCATTTATAGACTTCTAGCCTATACATTCTATTTTTTATACAATGATTATGATAGACGCGTCGGTAATTTTATTACGGACGCATAGGAAAAAGAATCACCTAAAATGGACTTTCAGATCAAAAGTTATGAATGTTTGAAGTTAAAATTGTGCCAAACTTAAGAGCTGGAAATCTGCAGCTCAAAATAAGCAGCAGTCTATGAAAAACAGGGTGTCGCGTCACGCGACACCAAACTAGGTTCATCGTCGCGTAACGCGACGTCAGTCGCGGGCCGCGAAGGCTAATAAGGGGTTCGTCGCGGGGCGCGACAGACCCAAATGTGCAGAATTTTGTTCCGTTTTCATTGTTTGATTTCAGAACTTGTTTATGTCGCGGGGCGCGACAGACCCAATTGTGCAGAATTTTGTTCCGTTTTCATTGTGTGATTTCAGAACTTGTTTATGCCCATTATAACGTTATCAAAACTAACTTTTGATGTGGTTTTGACCTTAGGTGATGTTGATCATGTTCCGGATGACAATCAAGCAACATTTTAAGAACCGAACACTATCTTTTGAAGCTTTCGCACTTGTTTAATCTTGTTGAAACAATGTTTTAAGTTGTAATCACTTAAATTATGATTTTTGGGATGTTAAACTAGTTAGTAGTTTACTGGTAAGTTGACACTATGAAACTTCTATTTCGTATCTTTTAATGAATTGAAGTATTTTGGGTTTAAAAATGTGTATATTATATTAAATTCATATAATAACGAGAAAGGTGTTACAATACAGTCACGTAGAACAGAACTGACGGTGACAGTTCTTCCAGTGGCAACTTCTACGTCGAAGATTGATGGGAGGTTAACGCGTTTACGGTTTAGGAGCCTTTCAAATTCGAACGATACAAAACAGTTATCGGCTCCAGCATCAAATAAACACGAAGCATATATACCATTTACGAGAAACGTACCATTAACCACGTTGTTATCTGTCAGGGCCTGGCGGGCGTTGATTTTGAATACTCACCCGTGGGCTGCTTGCTAAGCTGGCTGCTGTCGCTGCTGGTGTTGTTGCGGTGTTGGCTATTGTGGCTGTTATGGCTCTTGCTTCACCACTCTGTTTGGGCAGACATTTGCGAAATGGTTGGAATCACCACACGCAAAGCAGGCTCTTGCGTGAGCAGGAGCTGCTTGCTGTCCTTGCAGAGCTGGTAGAGCAGGAGCTTGAGCAGGCGCTGGAGCTGGAGCTTGGCGAGGACCGGTACGGCAGTTAGCGGTGAAGTGGCCGTACAGGTTGCAGTGAACACAGAACCAGCATGCGATACCAACCGGGTGATGGTAAGTACAAGTAGGGCAGAGCGGATGTGGGCCAGTGTATGCACGCTTTGCTGGCTGTGCATTGGCCACAGGCGCCGCTGCTTGGCGGTGTTGAGGTTGCGGTTGGGCAGGTACAGTTTGGAGTGGTGCGGCAGTAACTGCACAGTTCTTGTTGCTGGAGCTGCTTTTCTTTCTCTTACGACGTGAGAGCTTTGAAGATTGCGGTGTGGCGGTAGTTTCAGCGGTGGGAGTAGAAGTGACTTGATGAAGACACTTGGCAGCTTTATTGAAATAACCAGCCCTGACTCGTTTATCGTTGATCTCAGCGGCGAGCAGGTAGGTTTCCTCAATAGTTGTCGTCTTCGCAGCTTGCACAAAATCTGCAACACAATCCGGAAGAGCACGAATGTATGTCTTGATCGTAATCTCGGGGGTAGTGACTTGACCTGGACAGAGAGGCTTAGCTGCTTGAAGCGAGCAGTTAAACCAGCGTTATCTCCACCATCCTGCTTGATATGCCAGAACTCGTCCTCCAACTTTTGGAGCTCGTGGGGAGGGCAGAACTCGCGCATCATGATGTCCTTCAACTCATCCCATGTCAGCCCGTAAGCTGCATAATTCCCTTGTTTGTTTCTCTCGGCGGTCCACCAATCTAAAGCTCGGGATTGGAAGACGCCGATAGCGTTAATAGTGCGAAGGTTTTCTGGACAGCTACTCTGCCGCAGGGTGACTTCGATTGAATCAAACCATTGAAACATGGCCGTATGCCCATCTTCTCCGGTAAATTCTTTCGGGCCGCAGCCTTTGAACTGCTTGAAGCTAAAAGTGCCTTTAGGGGTATCTGTCCGGGATTCTTCTGAGGATTTGCTAGCGTTTTCGTTCAGCTCACTAACAATTTGCGGAATGACTTTCGCCATCTACTTTGCGACGAGAGAGGCGATTCGCTTGTCAGCGTGACTACGTCTAGCAGCTCGGGAGTGGTGTGTACCGAATGACGACATTGTCTGCAACAGACATCGTCACAAGGCTCAACACAGTTTCGATTACCCTAGTATAGTCTAGCGATCTCACCAAAAGCTACTTTATAAAGCACAGGAACACATTCAATCACTTAAGCACACATTCACATAGGCACATAACCACAGAACAGATAAGCATGTAGAGCACAGAAGCACATAGTCCATGTAAGTACATAAGCACGTAGAGCACAGAGAACACAGTAATCATGAGGGCACACTATATTTTGCACGTATTCACCTTCTTATATTACACATATTCATCTATCTTTCATAGCAGCGTAAGCGATCGAGAGTTGCAATTGCGATTAGCGAGATTGCGAATAACACAGCATGCGATTTGTTAACGTGGTGTGAGCTGTGTGTGGTTTGGCAGAGCGAGAAACGTGAAATCGAAACCATCAGTACCACCGTACTATTTATCTCAAAATGCTAACAAATAAACACATAAAAGTTCCACATAAAATCGACGAATTTCAGAGTTAGCTGCGGCGAAATCCAGAATCGAAACACATATAAAAATCGAGGATAGATTGTCTCGGCTTGATAAACATCGACTACCCAAAGTGATTCGACCATTCACAAGGATGCTTTCAAGGTCCTTTTTGTCCCAATAGACTGTGCTCTACCATCGACATGCGGTGAATGGCACGCATCCATTCGGTCCTTTCCATAACTCGAGTCGTTGGAATCCATCAAGACTTTGGTGAGAGTGTTGAAAAACCAAAATAGAGGGCGAAACGAGTTATCAAGATTCGGGTTTCACCCCTAACTTAACAGCTGCATTCCTGTTTGCGAGATAGAGAGAGAAAATCTGCGTCGAAGTATGGATTTCACTCCTAGTTCAACGCAAATTCTTGTGTTTGTAGTAAAAAGTCGCGTCAAGCAAGCGATCTAGTCGAGAGTTTGCGGTTTTCACACCTAATCTCGGCCACATCACTTTGCTTTCGTGAGAAATTTGAAATTAGTGTGAGTTACCAGCCTTAGGAAAGGCCGACCTTGCGCGAAGTGGTAGTATGCGATGTTCACGCAAGTGTGTAGTGTATAGCGAGTTCAAACGAAAATAGAAAGTAGACCTGTAAAAAACCCCCACCGGTTTGCAGAAGTCGGTCTGTTGGTACTTAGACTATAGACTAGGTCGTTTCTAAGAAATCGACCCGGACTAGGTCGATTCTAAGACATCGACCCGGACTAGGTCGAGTCTTGCCTAATTCCCTATAGTTATGGCTCTAATGCCAATCTGTCACACCCCAACCGATGGCGGAAACATCGGGGCGTGGCACTGAGCAAAACAGATTGTCCATGAGTGTCCATAACATACGTTATTACAAATAACGTCATGTCCCATACCATAACATACCCAAATAAAATAGTTATTACAAATAATTGTCTCAAAAACAAATACTGTTCTGACAACTCAGATTTAGCGTGACATAACTAGACCCCTAGCTTGATTCACCAAAGCACAGAATTCCTAGCATCTTAAACACCTGCCACATACGTTAAAATAAAGTCAATACACAAAGTGTAAAGGTGAGCATACAAGTTTGATAGTAATAATAGAGTTCGAAAACGTTTACGCATAACCAGCATGTAACATGTTTAATGCGAAGCAAGTAGGTTATTGACAATGAAATATGCACAGACATGTCTGCGAGTTGTAGAGTGCGCAACACATATCACCACTATGACACGTGAAGAAATACCCTTAGCAACCCCCGTCCACGACAGGTGCTGAGTCCAAACTATAGTACTATCGTTGCTAAGGTGTCAGGAAACAATCACTGTGTAAACATAACATACAAGCATTCATCGAGTAACACGTATAACATGCATTAGAGGTCAGCGTATAAAGGTGTTTGCGTTGTGTGATCGATGTGATTTAGCATAAGTAACGTATGTAACACTCAAATGGATCGAGTATACTCACATCGATGGTAGCTAATGGATTGAAGGGAGCGCTAAAGTGAGCCTGATTACAGAACGAGTACATAAGCGATGAATGGCGCGTAAAATGATGCAAAGAATCAAGTGACGAATAGTCATCCGATTGGATGACAATCCGAACGGATGGTCATTCAATCGAATGACAATCCGTTCGGATGGCCATTCGGTCGGATTGACATTCGTTTGGAGTGGGTGTGTTTGTGTATGATGGCTTTGAAGTTTTCGTTGTAGCATTTTGAAAACAGAGAAGTATCTCTACCCTTCAGGTCGTCCGGTCGAACGGTAGTTCGATCGGATGGCGATCCGTCGGTTAGACCTTTCTCAGAGAACAAGTTCACAACAGGATTGTCATTCGATAGGATAGCCTTCCGATCGGATGGCAATCTGTTAGAACTGATGATCTTTGAAAATTGATAAAAAGTTTAAATATTGGGAACCATGAGTCAATCCGATCGGATTGTCGTTCGATCGGATGGCAGTCCGATCGGACGGCAATCCGTTTGGGTGACTGGTTCGTTTTGGAAATTCGTTAAGTTTGAAATTTTAGCGGCTTGATCGAGACGGTATGACAACGTATTGAACAACAGGAACCCTACCAAGTCCAGACTACCTAATCGGATGGGAACCACCCCAGTCCGATCAGCTAACTGTTCGTGACGGTTTGTTCTTATTCAACCTAAAATCGGTTGTCTCCTTGATAGAAATCAGATCTTGGACCGGCACTTTGATGTGCTAAAAGTGGTTAAATAAAAACTACTAAAATTAACCTAATCTAGATACTCTAAGCTTTAAATTTATAAACTTAGACTCGATCTAAAACTAAACCACGAAACCGGCAAGTGTACCGATCAATGCAGTATAGCTACAGTAAGTCCGAGTATCGAACCCACAAGACTCTCTAATTACGCTAATTAGACTCTATCTAGACCTAGACTGACACAGACTCTAACTGTATAATTGGTTGGGGGGGGTACTGAAAACTAAGGAAATCTATCGAACTAAACTAATAAACTAGAATTAAACTAATACGAACGAAGACTGAGAGGCTTTTCTTATATGGAAAAGGAGACCACCTAGACAAGAATCCTGGATTGTTTTTAAAATAATTACCGATTAAGTTAAATGCATGAATTATGGAACCGGGATCTTAAAGTACTAAACCTATTAAGAACCAACTAAGCCCCTCGACCCTTCTCAAGGAGAAACCTGTGGAACTACCTAGGCTGTTAATCCTACCGGCTATTAGACGCCTTTCCAGTTGTCTAATTATTGTATAAGTACCCTAATGTTGACCTACTCTTTTCCAATCATAGATCTAGGGTAGTTTGAGTTATTAAACTTGACTTGATAGACTAGTAAAACCGACAGGTCAACTAAGACACGACCTTTTCCAAGGACTATCTAATGCAATTCGCCGGGTAAGACCTACCAATAGCCCCTCACTTTCCAGGTATTAGGACTAGCAGAACACTAAAACCTAGCAAATTACTAACAATTACTTCTAGGGGTTATTGCGCAATTTCTCCCTAAAGAGTTAAGATTTCTTACGTGATATAGACACTCACCAAAATCCTAAACCCTAGTATGACTCTATGTTGTGATAAAGACCGTCACTAAGAATCATACGAAGCAAATGACAATAATAAACCAAGTTAAAGTACGCATGTGCATCAAATCAATAAAACAAACTCTTTACTAAACACAATCAATCTATAATATTCATGCAAATAACGAAAAAGGTAAATACTTCATATCAATCCATTCATCAAGTCTATGTGGCTTGAAAGTTCAGCCGAGCAACATAGTCTTAAAAACAAATAAACAAGGTTTAAAATCTGAATTCATTGACATAGAAACAAATAACTAAGAAAACAAGAAAGAACCGAATAAATAAAACCCGTTTAATTCTTGATCTCTAAGCTTCCTGCTTCAACCCAATGATTCTTGATCTTTGAACCCTTGCCAATAATCTCTGAAAATTCGTCGATCTGCTCGTCGCCTCCACAACTTGTACTTCGTCTCCCGCACGTCTGATGTCCCGCCGTGATTATATTATCGTCCCACTATATATGTATGTATATAATGCCCTCTTTTCGAAAACAATAATAGGGAACCAATCCCTTTTCGGCCCCCCTTCGAAAATAAATAATGGCAGCCCACCAAGGTCCTCTAATTTTCGTCCAATGAGGTTTAATATGGACTCTTCCTAAAAGAATTAATTGGGCCGCCACTTTTTCTTTTTATTCTGTTCAAGATCGTGCCTCCAACTCTCCAAGATATGAGAATCAAGTTGACTTCAACTCCAAAAATATCCCCATGTGCAGCCCAATCTCAATAAACATTCTATCTTTTTATTTTCTTTTATTAATTATATGTGTGTATATGATATAAGTTGAGATAGTGGCCTCAACCCATTCATGGAAAATAGCTGCAATTTTACTTCGGTCTCTGGCACCATACTCTGCCCAGCTGACTGGTCATTTTCATATTACTCTTTTCCGTTCCATTTGCACCAGGACCTGCCAAAACACAATATAATATAATATAATACTAAAACTAACTAAAAAGAATAAATAACTATACAATAATTATACAATTTACATGGGACAAATATGTGTATTTTACCCCACATCACACTTCGCTAGAGAACGAGTAGAAGGCCTGAACTAGCTCCGATTATATCGGTTTTGAGTGCATAGAGTGTAAAAGTTTGTGGGGAAAAGTAAGGAAATCATTCTTTCAACTCTTTTACACTTGAAATGTTTAGATCTAGGTGATATTTGTGCTAAAAACATATGGAAATCTCTCAGATCTGAGTTGTTCTTGGTGGAATGAGGCCAAATCTTGAAGTTCATGAGAACCCCATGATGACATCATCCTAGAACACCTCAAATCCGCTGATTTCACGGTTAAAAGTTAAAATTCAAAGGTGAAAAAGATGAAGAAGTGTGTTTAGATCATAGATGTACAAGATTTGGGAAGGAAACTTACAAGAATTGCGAGTAATCGAGAGAAAAGAGGGCTTGAGCGCGCCGGTCGAGTGAGAGTGCTGTCACATCAATGTTTGAGATGTGACAGGGGTATTTATAGGGTTTCCAAAAGAGGAAAGTGCGCACATGGAACGGATCGGATGGCACATCGATCGGATGGCCATCCGATCGGATGGCCATCCGTTCGGATGACCATTCGATCGTGTGGTCCGGCGAGTTAGATTTTGGCGTTTCGTTCCTTGCGTTGAGCGTTGTGATGCGTTTCGTGTGAGCGATGCGATAGTATTACCCATTAGTTACACAAATAGCCTAATTACTATATCTAACATACAATCATCATAAGTAACTTGCGTTTAGCGTTTGCGATTGGATTGCGTTGCGATGGGGTTGTGATTGCGATAGCGATTAAACACCTCAACATAATTATAACATGCACAAATAACACATAATAGCACACACACGTAAAACAATATCCAGAACACAGAATTCAAGTTGCGATTGCGATTAGCGATTAGCGATAAGTCGATTAGCGATTATATTGCGATAAAACCTCGATTGTTATAGATACTCCACATAATACAACTAAAGCAAACAAATAATAGAATTCGATTACAAGTCAAGAAGCACAAATCAGTAATTAAGCAAGGAGTGACATATCGCAATTAGCAATCTTTTATTCCTTTGACTTTCAAAAATGCCGGTTGTTGCACCAACATCATCATATCATAAATACCCACTTAGTACACATATGGGTAATCACCAAATCCTTAGTTTTATCAATAATTCTTCTAGTTTTCAACTAGGGTTTTGCTTCTAAGCCTGAATTCAACACAATATCACTCATACATTCAACATCCATTTCCGAATTTTGATTATGAGTGTTCATCATAGATTTCAAGACATCATCAAATTACAAAATTTGGCATACCTTACGATCCCCTTGACTTGGTGATCGGTTATACATGTTTATGCATTTGATTCGGGTTAGATTTGACCTTCAATTTAATGCTTTTGTTGAAATTTGGGTTAGACCCCTTTTCCTTCTCCCCTGGTCGATCGAACTAGAACACACACTTTTGTGTGTGTTTTAATTTAATATTTTTTTGTTTTATAAATGTTTTAATTAAAACATTTTCCTATTTACCCACCTTTAGTCCCTCATGTTTTTGGTTTGTTATTAAGTAGGCCACAACCTACTTATTTCTAATAACATTCCGTCTAATTAACTAGGTTAATTATTCCTAGCTAACTTAGTAAGTTCGGGGAGTTAAAAACCCGTTTTATTTTAAGTTTCGTCAACTCGGGCTTCTTAAAATTTTGTTTTCTCAAAGCATTTATTTTCCTTTTTAATTAATATTAGGATTATTTGTTTAAGTCCTAATATTCACCGGGTTAATTTTACCACTAACGGTATTTTACCAGCTCTTTGGTATTAACGGAGTTTAATTACTAAACCCGTTTTCGGGGTGTTACAAATTCCTCCCTGTTCAACAAGAATTTTATTGAAATGATAAAAAATAAAGCCATAAAAACTAAATTAAATATGCAAATATACACTTACAACACAAGAATGGAACCGACGACCTGGATTGGATCTAGTCCACGATGTGAGAAGTACCGTTCCAGATCCACATTTGCAGATGACATTTGCGTTGGCCATTGGAAGTGGATCGATGAGAGAGAGAGAGAGAGAAAGTCTAGGGTTTTATAAAAAAAAAAAAAACCCAGTTTCATTTTGGATATAAATTGGGGAAGAAATGCAAATTGACATAATTGCCCTTTAGTGTGAGAATGAGTTAATGTAAAATCAAACATGGTTAGTGATTTGGATGGAAAGGGTTAAAGAATTAAAACCATAGGAAAAAATTTGTTAAAAATAGATTTTATGATGGGACTAATTAAAATGAACAAACTTCAGGGACGAAAACCAATATTTACTCTAAAAATATATCCACCAACTAGTTTAATATCTTGTTATATGTACATAACATACACATTAGTATGCAATAAGTAAAAATGTTAGAAAAAATAAGCCACTAAAAAAAAACTAGTTATTTTTTTTAGGGAATAATTGAGTATTTTGAAATAAACCCTAATTTAATGATCCAATATTTTACAATAAAATTTGGTCATTACAAGATTTGAAAGTCTAATCAATTATTGTTTTTTTTTAAATGATAAATCACATTCTTTTAACTTCTAACTATACCAGATTATAACTTTTTCTATTTTTTTTCTTTATACATATCGAACATGAACCTTCACTATCTCAAAAAGAAAAAAAAAAAACTTTATCCAACACCTACCTGAATACTGCTAAAACCAAGGGTGGAGGCAAATAATGAGGGGTACTGCCTCTCAACTTCGTCTTCGTGGTGTAAAAATATCCTTCAACTCCGTCTACATAGTGTAAAATTTTTGTCTTTTTATACAAAAGATACTCTCAATCTAAAAAAAAATTGAAATACTCCTGAATTTTTGAGATAGATCTGCCACCGTAAAAAACAAACTCTGACTTGTACCAATCTGATATGACCTGTAGGAATCTAGTAATGTTTCTTTTTTAACAAGAGGGGTTGAACTTAAAGTAGTCGATATCTCAAAGGACCGATGGGGATAAAATTGTGGAACCAAAAGACTATAGTTGATTCAGTAGTCAAACATTACACCTATCTTCCAAACGCCCCCAGATTTGGGGATAGTTAATCTAGGGTTTATAGATAGATCTGAAATAACAAATTAGCATTCTCTCTTGATGTTTTACGATTCGAGAGTGTGTATTGTTTAAAGATTCGGTGATTATTACAGGTTTTAGTTTGTATAATATCGCCGCTGATTCGTCTAGGGTTTTAATTTTGCTGTTCATCACTGGAAATTGGGGAATTATAGTAGTAGAAGATAAAAGGTTGTCAATTTAAGATCGGGAGGCTGCTGCCGATGCAAGTTTGTTTAGTTTAACGAAGAAATATTGGTTGATTTCTCATATACCGAAAACTTTTGAGTTCAATGTCGTGGGCAGGGCCTGAAGATATTTATCTCTCTACTTCTCTTGCAAGCTATCTTGACAGTAAGCTTTTTTTTTTTTTTTTTCTTTTGTCAGATGTTTTCATTATCCTTTTGTGCATGTTTTATTTTTGTGGATCTTGTAGATGTCATGTTTGTAATAGGTTTTACTTAAATCACTATGCAAGGATGTAATTTTTATTTGCTTTTCTCATTGTTGTGCTTGTGAACCGATAACTTGTATTTATGTAGGGTTAAAGTAATGTTGAACCATGTCTTTATCCAATAATGTTCACATTTTTTGTTATGGGAAAGATGGTGTCATTATGACATGAAATTTCTTCAACCAAGTGGTTGAGGGTGTAGTGTAGGGGGTGTGTATTTGCCTTATCAAAGTAAAAAAACGAATAAGTTTGTATCTAGCATCCACATTTTTAGCATGATCTGTTTGCTGCATGTGTGTGTGTGTGTGGGGGGGGGGGGGGGGGGGGTTTAGTAGCATTTGATTTACTTTTGATTATCTTACTGTTGACTTATTAAGTGTCCATGAACATGTTTTCATTGGTCATTTATTCAAAATACGTGAACTCTCAGTGACTCCCATATATGAAATATTGACTTGGAAATCTTTCTTTGACTGGTAGACCTTGTACATCTTTGGTTTCATAGTGTATCTGTTTAAAAGGTCTAGCAAGAATGCAATATGTTGCCATTGGTCTTGGACTCTTGGTTCAAACCACAAGTTCTTCATGACTTCCATACATACAAATTAGAATATTACAAATCAGAGCTTTTTGATAGAGGTCTAGTAGCTTTTCCTGAAACCCTTTACTCGAAATACAATGATTTGTGTTTTTATTTTATGTTTCAAATCATCATCATCATACTCAGTAAATCCCACCAATAGCAAAGCTAAGGTATAGTCTGAGGAGGGTAAGATGTAGACAACCTTACCTCTACCCCGTAGGAATAGAGAGGCTGCTTCCAGTGAGACCCCCGGCTTGATAGTAGTTTTGCATCAAACCTTGGACACAAGGCACATCTTGGTTTAAAAAAGCGGTAAGCGCACAAAAGCGATGAGGTCTAAAACCGATTTTTTAAAAGCGAAGCGCAAAAGCGGTGAGCTTTTCGTACGCAAAGCGCAAAGTGATTATATAATTTATTTTATATATCCCATAAGTTTTTAGCATCCAATACCTATGATTTAGCTATAATTAAGCTTGTATATATGTTTTAGAATGAAAAAACATAAATGTACAGCCTAAAAAGCCTGTTGTACAACACTCAGCAGCACAGAAACACACCATGTACATAAGGCGCGCGCCTCACCTATGCCTCAGGTCAATTTTTAGGCTAAAAAGCGCGCCTCACCTGCGCCTTTTGTACATCGTGCGCCTTGTGTCACTTAAGGCGATTTGGTTGGCGCCTTGGGTCGCCTTGCGCCTAGGCGCGCTTAAGGCGCGCTTTTTAAAACCAAGAGGCACATAACACTCAGCAATTTAGACAAAGGCCAATTAGTGCATGTACCCCCTTGTCTTTCGGCTATCAACGCCACCACATGATGCATGATTAACCATCCCCCTCTTTTAACGTCATTTTCACGAAATTAGTAAAATAACGTTAAAATTAGTGCACTTTCACTTTTGCCCCCGGGCGCCCACACATATATACATTATATGCGCATGCCACAAACAGGGCGTCTTTATCTTTTGTTTCAAATAAGTGTTCTAAATAGTGAATAGACCTGCTGTTGTGACAATTAAATTACCATGAGTGCTGTTGCATTTTTCTTTTTCTTTTTTTCCTTAGTGATCTGCTAGTTTTCATGCAAATATAAACTTGCGACAATTGATAAGGAGTTTGGTCATTAGTCAATTACAACTGATAACTTTTTTACATTATTATATTGTATACTAACTTAATTAAAAATTTATAACTACTTTGCTTTTAACTATCTCGAGAACTAAATATTGTTGGTCCTTAATGCACACTCTTAATGACCCATCTTTTTTCATGCTTAACTAATTTAGCATTAGGCCTTTGCTCAACCGCTTAGCTCTGCCAGGTGCTTTATTATCCGTTGTTTCAAATCAATTGACTTAAAAGAATTTTAGATGTATAAATTGCTATGTTTGTGGAATAATGTTCAACCTATAAAATATCAGTACCTTAAGCTAAGAAGATGAAGAGTCTTGTAAATAAAGTAAATAATACAATCAAGTATACCGTTGTAGTTTTTGTTTTTGTTTTCTATTCTGAGATACTTGTATCATCATCATCATCATCATACTCAGTAAATCCCATCAATAGCAAAATCGCTACTTTTCGAAGCCAAAAAAAAAAAAAAAAAAATTTTTTTTAAATTTTTTTTTTTTTTTTTGGCTTCGAAAAGTAGCGATTTTAACCTAAAAAATATTAAAAAAATCAAAAAAAAAAAATTTTGTGTGATTTTTAGCTATTTTTAGGCATTTTTTGTTGTGTTCACATTGGTTCTCACGGTTCTCACAATAAGAGGTGGTTCTCGCATGATCTTCTCCCTATATATATATATAGGGGAAGATTCATTTGAGAAGAAAATTTTATTGAGAAGAAAAAGAATAAAAGGGTAAAATTGTAAAATTGTAAAACATTAAATAGTTTTTTTCTCATCTCATTTATTATTATGTTTGACTAATTAATTAGTCATTAAGACTATAATCCTCCACACTAAATATTTTTGCCTACACACATCAAAAGTTATCCTACACATTTCGAAATTTATCCTACACATATTGAAATTTATCCTACACAACTCGTAATTTATCCTACACGCCTCGTATTTATCCTACACTATAAATGAATTTTTATTTTTGTTTTTTGTGAAAAATATATATATTAAAAATAAGTTACAAATTTAATATAGTTAGTTATTAAAGATGAAACTACCAATTAATGATGTATGTAAGTTTACTAATATACCCTTATAGTTACATTAAGTACAAATATTAAATGAAGTCTAATGAAGCATTCCTATTGGTTGAAATTTCTTCTTTTTTCTTCTTACAAATAATTTCTTCTCATTTGAACCCTCCACTATATATATATATATATATATATATATAAGTACATAAATTATGCATGGTATAAAAATTACCGCTATATCACCGCTATACCACCGCTATAACCTATATATCGTATAGCGGACCTTGACCGCTATCCGCTATTTTACCGCTTTAACTGCTTAGCTGCCGCTTTTAACGTTATTTTCACGAAATTAGTAAAATAACGTTAAAGTTAGTAGTTAGTACCATTTCACTTTTGCCCCCCGAGCACCCACACACTTGGTTTAAAAAAGCGAGCTTAAAGCGTGAGGCGATGAAGCGCTAGTGTTGTCGCATTTTTTGCTCTGAGGCGACAAATCACGTGAAGCGTTTTGAAGCGCGCTTTAAGCCCGAAGCGCCATTGGTTTGAAGCGACGCTTCAGCCTAATCAGGTCAGATTTGGGTTTTCTATTTAGGCCCAATAGTCTCTAATAGGGTTTAATGGAGGCCCGCTACTTCTTTACCCTAAAATAAAGAACGTTAGTAAACATCTTCAGCCGCTCCCTCCCTCTTCTCCATTGATTCTTCATACTTTGATAGGAATCATGTTCTAGTTTCTAGTCTAAATGTCAATTGTCTTTTTAGGAGGGGGGTTAAGTGCAAATAATATAGTATAAGTATGAGTCAGTAATTACTTGGGGATAGGAAAATACGTAGGTTTGTTAGGCTCTGATTACAGAGAGAGGGCGTAGCCCTGGGAACACTTCGGTGTTAGTTATCGAGTCCTGTATCATCTTCTTCGTATCAGTTTCAATTCCAGTTTATAGTGCTTCTCTAAATTTCAATTGAATTGTTAGTAATCAGAATCGGATCCTATCATTGGTCCGACCTGCTACTTCTGCTCTACCACCAATCGATCTCAGATTCAACCGCCAATCGATCTATCTCAGATTCAATCTCCAATCGATTCATTATCGATTCAATATCGGATTTCACTCTCCGATTTCAATCTCTGATTCGAATTCTAACTTCTGATTTCTGCTTTCAACCGATTCAATTTCCGGATCCGATTTCACCAACTGGTGTTCTTCCAAATTCCGATTCAATCATGGTGAATCAAACCTCGCGATTTGATGCTCAGGATCAGAATTCTCGATTGGATGCTCAGGAACAACAGATCAAACAACTTCAAGGTGATGTTGCTAAAATCGAAACCTCTTTGAAAATGTTAGAACAGGATCTCGTTGAATCCAGGGAGTTTCGAAAGTTGGTTCTCAATTGGATGCACCAACAGGATTCGAGGTCTAATTCCAGATCGATTTCCCTTCTTCCAGCTTCGTCTTCTGATTCATCGCTTCAATGTGTAATCGCTAAATTGGAGGAGACAGTCTCCAGATCTGAAGAACGCTGGTATGGCAAGGAACATCAATTTCAGGTCGGTCACTTAGACGTATCTGGACCTCCGATTTCTGATTCAGCTACAATAATATATGTTGAAGGTACATCTCCAATAACTTCTACAGAGTTTGATAGTAAAGCAAATGAAAAGATAATTGGTACAAATCATGATGATAGTGGTGTTTTGGAAATTAACAGTTCCGATGAGCATTTAGATGAGGTTTTTAATTCCTCAAAATTTGAGTTATGGGACATTCTAAAGGGATCAGGTTCACCTCCTGATTATGGTGTGGATATGTCCAATCTAGGGTGGGCACCTACTAATACTCTCATTTCCGGTTCCATCGGATTTGCGACTCCGGCGGGTAATCCCCAATTTGGTGTGTTCGCGCCCTCACCAATTCCTAATAATCACCCGAGTCAAGATCGAATTGGTAGTAAATTGCTTGATGTTCAAACCTTTGAGTGGAAACCTGGTTGGGACTTTGGCTGGCTTGACTATAACCAACCTCCTGATTTTGCTTCGAAGCTGTTTGTTTTGGATGAGGATCCTAAACCACCTGACCCGTATACAAACCTTAAATCAGATTTGTTATGGAAACTGTTTCATGGTTGGTGCAGGACTGCAAGTCAGGTTGCTTCGGGTGTTGTTGGTTCATATCATTTGTGGGTAGTGCATGGGCAAGGTCAGACACCTGAAGACGCAACCAAGACGATCTCCACATTGGTTTTGAAGTTAGTTAGCCGATTCCAGTCTTGAGGACAAGACTGTTTTGAAGGGGGAAGTAATGATAGGAATCATGTTCTAGTTTCTAGTCTAAATGTCAATTGTCTATTTTAGGAGGGGGTAAGTGCAAATAATATAGTATAAGTATGAGTCAGTAATTACTTGGGGAAGGGGATAGGAAAATACGTAGGTTTGTTAGGCTCTGATTACAGAGAGAGGGCGTAGCCCTGGGAACACTTCGGTGTTAGTTATCGAGTCCTGTATCATCTTCTTCGTATCAGTTTCAATTCCAGTTTATAGTGCTTCTCTAAATTTCAATTGAATTGTTAGTAATCAGAATCGGATCCTATCATTGGTCCGGCCTGCTACTTCTGCTCTACCACCAATCGATCTCAGATTCAACCGCCAATCGATCTATCTCAGATTCAATCTCCAATCGATTCATTATCGATTCAATATCGGATTTCACTCTCCGATTTCAATCTCTGATTCGAATTCTAACTTCTGATTTCTGCTTTCAACCGATTCAATTTCCGGATCCGATTTCACCAACTGGTGTTCTTCCAAATTCCGATTCAATCATGGTGAATCAAACCTCGCGATTTGATGCTCAGGATCAGAATTCTCGATTGGATGCTCAGGAACAACAGATCAAACAACTTCAAGGTGATGTTGCTAAAATCGAAACCTCTTTGAAAATGTTAGAACAGGATCTCGTTGAATCCAGGGAGTTTCGAAAGTTGGTTCTCAATTGGATGCACCAACAGGATTCGAGGTCTAATTCCAGATCGATTTCCCTTCTTCCAGCTTCGTCTTCTGATTCATCGCTTCAATGTGTAATCGCTAAATTGGAGGAGACAGTCTCCAGATCTGAAGAACGCTGGTATGGCAAGGAACATCAATTTCAGGTCGGTCACTTAGACGTATCTGGACCTCCGATTTCTGATTCAGCTACAATAATATATGTTGAAGGTACATCTCCAATAACTTCTACAGAGTTTGATAGTAAAGCAAATGAAAAGATAATTGGTACAAATCATGATGATAGTGGTGTTTTGGAAATTAACAGTTCCGATGAGCATTTAGATGAGGTTTTTAATTCCTCAAAATTTGAGTTATGGGACATTCTAAAGGGATCAGGTTCACCTCCTGATTATGGTGTGGATATGTCCAATCTAGGGTGGGCACCTACTAATACTCTCATTTCCGGTTCCATCGGATTTGCGACTCCGGCGGGTAATCCCCAATTTGGTGTGTTCGCGCCCTCACCAATTCCTAATAATCACCCGAGTCAAGATCGAATTGGTAGTAAATTGCTTGATGTTCAAACCTTTGAGTGGAAACCTGGTTGGGACTTTGGCTGGCTTGACTATAACCAACCTCCTGATTTTGCTTCGAAGCTGTTTGTTTTGGATGAGGATCCTAAACCACCTGACCCGTATACAAACCTTAAATCAGATTTGTTATGGAAACTGTTTCATGGTTGGTGCAGGACTGCAAGTCAGGTTGCTTCGGGTGTTGTTGGTTCATATCATTTGTGGGTAGTGCATGGGCAAGGTCAGACACCTGAAGACGCAACCAAGACGATCTCCACATTGGTTTTGAAGTTAGTTAGCCGATTCCAGTCTTGAGGACAAGACTGTTTTGAAGGGGGAAGTAATGATAGGAATCATGTTCTAGTTTCTAGTCTAAATGTCAATTGTCTATTTTAGGAGGGGGTAAGTGCAAATAATATAGTATAAGTATGAGTCAGTAATTACTTGGGGAAGGGGATAGGAAAATACGTAGGTTTGTTAGGCTCTGATTACAGAGAGAGGGCGTAGCCCTGGGAACACTTCGGTGTTAGTTATCGAGTCCTGTATCATCTTCTTCGTATCAGTTTCAATTCCAGTTTATAGTGCTTCTCTAAATTTCAATTGAATTGTTAGTAATCAGAATCGGATCCTATCATTGGTCCGGCCTGCTACTTCTGCTCTACCACCAATCGATCTCAGATTCAACCGCCAATCGATCTATCTCAGATTCAATCTCCAATCGATTCATTATCGATTCAATATCGGATTTCACTCTCCGATTTCAATCTCTGATTCGAATTCTAACTTCTGATTTCTGCTTTCAACCGATTCAATTTCCGGATCCGATTTCACCAACTGGTGTTCTTCCAAATTCCGATTCAATCATGGTGAATCAAACCTCGCGATTTGATGCTCAGGATCAGAATTCTCGATTGGATGCTCAGGAACAACAGATCAAACAACTTCAAGGTGATGTTGCTAAAATCGAAACCTCTTTGAAAATGTTAGAACAGGATCTCGTTGAATCCAGGGAGTTTCGAAAGTTGGTTCTCAATTGGATGCACCAACAGGATTCGAGGTCTAATTCCAGATCGATTTCCCTTCTTCCAGCTTCGTCTTCTGATTCATCGCTTCAATGTGTAATCGCTAAATTGGAGGAGACAGTCTCCAGATCTGAAGAACGCTGGTATGGCAAGGAACATCAATTTCAGGTCGGTCACTTAGACGTATCTGGACCTCCGATTTCTGATTCAGCTACAATAATATATGTTGAAGGTACATCTCCAATAACTTCTACAGAGTTTGATAGTAAAGCAAATGAAAAGATAATTGGTACAAATCATGATGATAGTGGTGTTTTGGAAATTAACAGTTCCGATGAGCATTTAGATGAGGTTTTTAATTCCTCAAAATTTGAGTTATGGGACATTCTAAAGGGATCAGGTTCACCTCCTGATTATGGTGTGGATATGTCCAATCTAGGGTGGGCACCTACTAATACTCTCATTTCCGGTTCCATCGGATTTGCGACTCCGGCGGGTAATCCCCAATTTGGTGTGTTCGCGCCCTCACCAATTCCTAATAATCACCCGAGTCAAGATCGAATTGGTAGTAAATTGCTTGATGTTCAAACCTTTGAGTGGAAACCTGGTTGGGACTTTGGCTGGCTTGACTATAACCAACCTCCTGATTTTGCTTCGAAGCTGTTTGTTTTGGATGAGGATCCTAAACCACCTGACCCGTATACAAACCTTAAATCAGATTTGTTATGGAAACTGTTTCATGGTTGGTGCAGGACTGCAAGTCAGGTTGCTTCGGGTGTTGTTGGTTCATATCATTTGTGGGTAGTGCATGGGCAAGGTCAGACACCTGAAGACGCAACCAAGACGATCTCCACATTGGTTTTGAAGTTAGTTAGCCGATTCCAGTCTTGAGGACAAGACTGTTTTGAAGGGGGAAGTAATGATAGGAATCATGTTCTAGTTTCTAGTCTAAATGTCAATTGTCTATTTTAGGAGGGGGTAAGTGCAAATAATATAGTATAAGTATGAGTCAGTAATTACTTGGGGAAGGGGATAGGAAAATACGTAGGTTTGTTAGGCTCTGATTACAGAGAGAGGGCGTAGCCCTGGGAACACTTCGGTGTTAGTTATCGAGTCCTGTATCATCTTCTTCGTATCAGTTTCAATTCCAGTTTATAGTGCTTCTCTAAATTTCAATTGAATTGTTAGTAATCAGAATCGGATCCTATCATACTTTCTCAATAATCGACTTTAATTTCTGTTTTAACTATGTTTTTTACGTGTTAAGTGTGTTTTTAATCATGTTTTTGTGTTTATTATTGATTAACAAGTAAAATATGTCATATTGATGTGTACAAATAATTTTTTTATTTTTTTTTTATTTTGAGCGCTTCGTATACGTGAAGCTATCGCTTCGCGCTTGAAGCTTCGCTTAAAGCTTTTGGAACCAAAACGCTTCGGAGCGCCTCACGTTTTTTTAAACCAAGCCCACACATATCTATACTATATATGTGCACACCGCAAGCGGGGCAACTTGTTTCATCATCATCATACTCAGTAAATCCCACCAATAGCAAAGCTAAGGTAGGGTCTGAGGAGGGTAGATGTAGACAGCCTTACCTCTACCCCGTAGGAATAGAGAGACTGCTTCTCTAATATGTAAATATTTAATGGAAATATTTAATGGATGCTTCTCTAAGATGCCTCTCTAAGATACTTGTATGAAAATATTTAATGGAATAGACTTGTGAGGCGTGTCTCTTAAGTCTTATGTTGTCATATGCAAAAAAGATGTAACATATTCTTGTGTTGTCCAAGTATACTTTTGGATATCACTACACTCAATGCTCTATTATGCAAACAAGTAAAATAAAAATGAACCGATAAAACTTTTGATATTATGGATTCTCAATTAAACTAATGAGAACATTTACTTTTCCGTACAGAGAAGCTTCTTGTACTGCTACGTGATGGAAGGAAGCTATTGGGGATACTTCGGTCTTTTGATCAGTTTGGTACTGGAATTTTCACTAGTTATCAAGCTTAGTCTTCAGTAATAATCATTTCGGTAATATTAATAAATTGTTTGGTGGTCACATGCAGCCAATGCTGTTCTTGAAGGTTCTTGTGAGCGAGTAATTGTTGGCGATCTTTATTGTGACATACCACTAGGTCTATACGTAATTCGTGGTGAAAATGTTGTTCTAATTGGCGAGCTGGTTTGACATCCTTCATTGCTCTTGTCTTTTGAAAAAGAAAACATTGTTTTGATAAAAGATTTGTTGTTGTTTCTGATTTGTTTACATAATACTTAGGAAATGGAGAAGGAAGAACTTCCACCTCATATGACTCGAGTTTCTGAAGCTGAGATAAAAAGGGTAAGCGATACACTTATACCTTTCTATTTTATATATAAGTGTAGGCGATATGATCAATTAAGAAAACATAACTTCTTTCAAGTGTTTTCATTTAATGAGAACATTTCAATTGCTTAGGGCGCCTCTACATCTGTTATCCTTTTATTATCAAATGTTTTTCTTTTTCTTTTGATGATCTTTTTTGAATAATTTTGTTTACAGACTCGATCTGAATTTTGTAAGTGATAGGGTAAAACATGAAACTGTTAACATATAATATTATTTTGATGGATTGTTAGTGAACATGCTATATTTGTAGTAGTAGTGCTAGATTTTAAATTAAAAAAATGATAGTTGTGATTGCAAAGTGTGGAAGATTTCTTATGACTGAGGTGACCAATAAATGAACATTTTCATGATATGCTTAGCATGTGTGGAATGAGCTTTCTTTGGTTGTTAACTAAAACATGGTTTATTCAAATGCAACTTACTTTTACATATTTTCCATTCTATGTAAGATAAAAAGGTTCATTTCGTGAGAACGTAGCATGGTTTGAATTTTTATACCATTGTAAGTAGGGATGAGCATTTGATACCTGGTATATTCGGAACCGGTACCCATTTTCCTCGTTTTTCGGTACCGGTAGCCCGGTAGGTACTGGTATTTACGGGTAAAACACCGGTAAATACCGGTACCGAACCGATATATTCGGTACCGGTACCAATTTTCCTCCTTTTTCGGTACCCGTTTGGTACCGTGCTCATCCCTAATTGTAAGTAACCTTCTATAGTAGATAAAATGATGATGTGACACCTGGTATTTAATTAAGTGGTACTTTTACATATTTTCCATTCTATGTAAGATAAAAAGGTTCATTTCGTGAGAATGTAGCATGGTTTGAATTTTTATACCATTGTAACTAATAGAGATGTCATGAGCATTTGGTACCGGTACCCATTTTCCTCGTTTTTTGGTACGGGTAGGTACCGGTACCGAACCGATATATTCGGTACTGGTACCAATTTTCCCCGTTTTTCGGTACCCGTTCGGTACCGTGCTCATCCCTAATTGTAAGTAACCTTCTATAGTAGATAAAATGATGATATGACACCTGGTATTTAATTAAGTGGTGGTGTAACTCAATTCGACCTCACCCAGACCTATATTTATAAGCTTGATCAGTTCACAGACAATTTCAAATTCCACCATCTATCTCCTGTTCTATTTATTTGTGTGTTGTGTGTTTTAGCCGAGTGTCTCTAGAAGCAGCCTCTCTATCCTCAAACCCTACCAATAGCTTTACTATTTGTGGGATTTATTGGGTATGGTTGTTACTTGTTGTTGACTAATAACATTTTGAGCTGAACTTGAAACAAGTTGATTAGAAAGTATGTTAATTATGTATATATGCTCATATACAAAGGGTAAGAGCGTAAAATAGCACAAGCGTATTAAGCTTGCGAGCTTTACAAGGCGAGTATATAAATACATGTGCTTGACTTGAAAGTCTACTTGAGTAGCACGAACTCGAGTCGATTTCAATATTTTTGGAATGGATAACACCCTTGGCTGCGTGAAGCAATATTATCCTGCACTGATTGTTATTATGTTAAGGCTAGTGTGTGTTAATGTGATGGACTATTCATAGGTTTTAATGATGATATATATGCATTGTGATTGAGGGGCTAATAATAATATTATATGTTGGGCAGGCTCAGAAGGTGGAGAGGGAGGCTACAGATTTGAAGGGCACAATGAGAAGAAGGATGGAGTTCTTGGATATGGACTGATTGATTTAATGGAAATTTGTCGGTTTGTTTATTAATGTTATACCAATATCTTCCTTCCGCAAATATTATCGCGGCCTGGGTTTGGTGGATTATGATGTTTAAGTTTGCATAGTTTTAGTTTTTGTTATGTATGTTCAAATAATGTTTTATTTGGCATATCAAATAAAAGTATACAGATCTTGTTGTCAGCATGACCAATTTGCATAGAAACTCCATTGAACTTGTGACTTGTGAGCTTAAAACTGTTTATTTTGACCAAAGTAGAAAATAGGTTTAGGTTTAGCCTTTTTTTTCATGGTCACAAAAGTGCAGCTCAAACAATCAATGCCGGCTTGACCAGTGCTTTTTTTGACTACAATAGGTATGCAAAGGAGATAAAATATGGTCAAACATGTCCAAATTCCTAAATGGACCAATTAATGACACGTTAACATGTCCTTTTTTTTGAAAGAAGAACATTATAAAACACCGAACCCGAAAACCGGGACGGACAACAAACAAAAACTACATATTAACAAATTTACACCAATCAGCCCAAACTAACAAACCATTTTTAGCTCTATGTTTATACCAAAGAAAACTAACGGCCCGAACTTCACTGAAAATGTCTTCCACAACATGTCCTTGAAAAGGCAATATCACGAAAATTCCAACACATGTGACACTTGCATGTTACATGTATTCATTGTAATGGAGCGTATTAAGCTGCTCGTGGGTATGAAAACAGTGATTTTCTTTATACAAACAAGTGAAACAAAGAAGATAAAAAAAACAACATTGCTTGCTTACCCTCTTTCCTCCATCATCAGAGACCAAAATCAAAAATTAAAATCAAAGAATGGTGTCCTATAATATAATAACAAACCCATCATCATCACTGTGATCTTCTTCTTGAATGCTGTGAAACAGCATTCCCTTCAAAGAAATCCAAGAGTGCAGTCTCTAGATCTTCAACAGAGTACTTGATATAGTTTTCAGGGTGCCTCCCACTCTCTATATGAGTCCTGAATCTGCCTAGAAACGAACGATAAGCTGGGATCAATAGTTCCGATATTGAAATCCTTAGTTCTTCACGAAGTTGCGCATCCGGTATCAGCCATAACGCTTGTGTTTTATGAACCTCGTCAAATATGGCATTAAACGACTTGAATCGTTCTCTCAAAGCACTCTTTGAAACCCCGGAAGAAAAGCTTCCACTCACGTGTAATCCTTCATCTCTTAAACAATACAACACCCCTACCCATGTTGCGCGTTGGTAGCTCGTTGCAGCCTGCCTGAACTTTGCCGTGAGCTTCCTCAAATAAGTATCTCCTATCATCTCTCTTAGTTCCGGTGACCCCTTAATCTTCTGAACAATGTAGTGAACATTGTTCATGACAAACACATGAGCTAGGGATGTGTCTTTATAGTGCTTGGACTTACCTTCTAAATTGAATTGCAAAATCACAATTATCCATATCAGATGGAGAGCCAATGGTGATTGCTCTTCATGCTCAGTAAAATCCATATCAGGGGTAGTTGCATCATCCGAGTATCTAGAACCGGTTACAGGTCTAGACACAATCAACTCACCTAAAGTCTGCTTGTAATCCGAAATCAAGCTTATGTAGTTCATGACATACCTAGTCAAAGGATGAATGGTTCCTCCAGGGACTGGAACTCTAGAAGGTTCTCGAAGAACAGCGTTTTCAAACTCATTCAGCATTCCTCTAGCAGCCTCTGCAAGCCGCGAAATAATCTCCGCTGCTTGAACACGAATCGATTCAGCTGACGCCCCTTCAAACACAACATCAATATCAGGCAACAACTCCACCAATGTGTCATGTAAATCCAAGATCTTAAACAGCTTCTCCGGAGCTCGTCTGCTGATGCTAATCGCTTCCGCGAAGTTAAACAGCTGAACCGCAGGGCCTTTAACCGTTTCCATGAAACAAGCTTCATCAGCGGCTGAACCTAAACCTTGAAATATCTGCTCGCAGAGTCTCTTCTCGCTTGCAAACAAAACCCTAACGCACATTTTAGCAGCACGTATCCACTTCCCGATCTTCGCATTCAAAGCATCCCACTCCAGCCGTTGGATATCTCCGATGCTTAACTTCTCGACACCGAGCTTCCGGAAGCTTCCATCCACCGCTGCTTTCCGTACGCTTCCGTAGACCTGAACGCACTCGCGGAAGTAACCGGCGGAGATCATACGCTCGGCGATTGAACGCAGATCGTATATGCTATCCGATGGCATCAGATCTAGTTCACGAATACTGCTCATAGATCTGTAGCTAGAAATCGCTCTACTACTGTTCTCAGCTTGTTCGGATAACGAAGAAGAACCGTCTCTGGAGAGTGCATCTTCTTCACCTCTGTTGCTGTAATCGCTGTGTACGGAAAACTCGGTGAAGGAGTTAGCGGATCGGGGAGTTGACTCAGATAAGGAGTCGGTCTCGATTGGAGTAGCGTGAGGGATGAGGATGTTGCGAAACTCGTCTTCAAGTCTTGCCATGGCAATCTGAATAGCGGTGTTGACTTTCTTTGACTGTCCTTCATCGTCTGATAGGGTGGTTGACTCCATGGAAAGCAGGATTCGATCGACGGCCTGCAAGTATAGATCGATCTCTTGACGGTCGGCGTCGAAGATCATACGGAGTCTAGCGTCATCGGAAGCGGTAGCGTCCCACCGGAGAATGATGTTTTCGGCGGTTTCGTAGGGTACAGAATCGGTCTCCGGCAGCTCCATCAACAATTATTGAAGTGGTCCAATTGGAAATCTGGAAAACGAAAAGGGAAGGGAAGGGGTTTGAATCAACAGAGTTTGATTTATACGGTGGAAGGAGGGTTAAACTAAAGACTTCTTCTTCGTATGTATTTCACAATAAATGAACAAACAGATAGAGATAGATAGTCCAATAAGCTTTTCTCAAACATTTTATATATCACTAAAAGGACTTTTTTTAGTTTAGTACATGTAAAACTCAAACATAATGTTCGTTTATATCATTTCTGATGATGAGTTAGACTCAAACGATAATGAAAACTAATAATAGTATTAAACTTGTAACGTGACCGCTTGATTTAACAACCCAACCTTTAACAATATCATCTTATCCTTTATAAGTACACGCTTTTAGTTTTTAGATTTGTAATTGATTTCTTTTATGGTTTTACTAGATATATATTATTCTTTAAATTTCTAGTTTTGTTATCAACTATTGTACATATGCTTAGTTTTATAATCTTTTCTGGTGTTATTAATTATATTATTTCTTTAAATATCTAGTTTTGTTATTAACAACTTTACATGTGCTTAGTTTTATAACAAAAAGTTAGTTTTGTATTCGTTTAATAAATACATCAATCCAATTTATATATTTCACTTAATATTTTATCTCTAGGTTCTTATATACTTCTTTATAGAATAATTTTAAATATTGTGCAGATTCTGCCACTCCCGGTGATTTAAAGATATTCTCATAGAATAATTGGCTTCGAAGAAGGTTAAAATATTTGGTTGGAGGGTGTTTCTAATGGCTTCCAACCCGAGTAGCTCTTCAGCATAGACATATGCAATTTCATTGGCCGTGTGCCCGTTTTGTGAAGAGGTAAGCGAAACAGTGGATCATCCATCCACCTCTTGCATCTTATTCTTTGAGGTGTGGCGGGTTATTGTGTCTTGGTGTCATCTTCCCTCATTCTTTGCGTTGTCTTCTAAATACATTAATTGTTATCATAAGAACCTCAAAGGGAGTAAATTATACAAGGTGGTGCAATCTGTTATGCTGATGGTTTGCTGGTCACTCTGGAAGGCCAGGAACAATCTTGTCTTCAACCGAAAAAGCACATCGCGAAAAGGATTGCGCAGGAAGTTAAGACCATGGGCTTACTATGGATCAAGTCCCCGTCAAATAAGGTGTCGATAAGCGAAGAGCAGTGTAGAAAGTTTGACTCTAATTAAGTGTAGATGTCTGTGGTTTGTTTTCTTTGTTTCTTTCGTGTTTGTATCACTAGCATCTTGCTACTGTTTCTGTCACACCCTAATTTTTTAGTGGTCCTGGACTTGGGGTTTATGTGTGACGATTGATAACAGATATTCACATATAGCACAACGGAAGTCTTTGGGATTATAAAATAATATTACAAAGTACAAGTGTCTGAAATGTTCAAAATAAATATACAGACGGAAAGTATACTAAAGATCCACAGGCGGATCGAAAATAACAAAAATGAATATTAAGACTACTAGGCCTTGCGTGGAGTTGCAAATTCCAATATGCATATACTAAGCAGCTCCAGCCTATTTCGTACTTGCAAACCTGCACTAAGTCTTTTGAAAATACGTCAGCTTTCGTCGATAAATACAATTAACCGACACATTTTGAAAACCTTTTCAAAATCATTTTTATATCATTTAGTATATCATTTCAATAATAAATTGGGATAAAGTGCTATCTCTTGTTACTAGTATTACATGCTTGTCAATACATATGGGGCCAGGAACTAAACTCCGATACATGATTAACCGGCACACCACTTTTCAATAAAAATATAACAGCATTAGCGTCTGTCAGGTGTATGCCTACACCCCGCGCTTAGGGCGTGGCCACTTGCAATTAAGTGAGCCGTGGATATCCAGGACACGGTCACATTAACCCCTAATGTTTAAGTTATCAAGCATAACGGAATAAAACGGGTGGTTTGGATTTGGACATCATTCATCATTGATCCCAGTACTACGACTCGTATAATATGGGTCAAACAACCATACATTATGATTAGAACTGATTTGGAAAGGTTTTGACCCGATTCGGCTAACTTATATAAACTATGTTATATAAGTCAACCGTACGCGCATATGCGGCATCGGGCGGTCAAATGGATCTATGAAAAGTCCAATATGCCAAAACATGTTTCATTATGTTACCATATTAGTTTCAAACTCAGATTATAAGTTCATTATATTTTTTAACCATTCTTTGCATCAAAAGGATATTTTGGGCATTATTAGGCATAATATAAGGACTTGCATACAACCCGACAAACGATATGTATAGGTATAACCCTTAGGGGTTACAACTTCAAATCAGTATCTAAACAGGTCATAATCGAAAGTCAAAGCAAAAGTCAAAGTGTTTGACTTTCGGTTGTGAACCGAGCTCTAAGCAGGAAATAATGGGTTGGACATGATCTAACTTGTCCTAATATGCTATATAAACTGATAAAATATCAAAAGTTAAAGTTTCGATACTTACAAGTTCCTTTAACGTAATTTATGAAAATCAGCGTTTTTACTTTTATTTAATAAAACTTTGACCCGTCATTTGACCAACTTAACGTGATCTTCAGAAGGTGCCCTCATATGGGATTAACACCTACACTATTACGATCACGTAGCCATGTTCGATTCGAACTTTGGCTTGACCGAAATGGTCATAACCGAGAGTCAAAGCAAAACTCAATTTGTTTGACTTTCGGCTAATAACTAGCCTATAAATGAAACAAGACTGAGTTAGAAGACTTTCAAGTGTTCAAAGGAGTGTTATAACTCCAGGAGGGAAGCCTCTATAGAGAAGAAGCTATTCAAAAAGATTAGAGAATGAGAATTTGAGAGGTGCAAGTCTTGAATGGCTCATGAACACCTCTATTTATACTTGTACAAGAGCTACAAGATCATGCCACATGTCCCTGATGCTTTGAGACACTGAGGAGTGTCTTAGCAGGTGTCTAATGGTGGATCAAAGTGGAAAAATTGCGAGAGAGGTGGCAGATGTGATACCCGGCAATTTAGGCCAGTACCGTACTGTTATGAAACGTGTAGTGACTGAATAATAATAAGATTCTATTAAATATAATGTTATCTAATAATAACAAAAGTTTGGTAAATCCAAACTAAATTAGAAAGTCAGTTGGCAATAAAAAGATAAACTCTTATCGCGTAACGAACAAAATGCGAAACGAACGTTGGTGACCACCCGGATGATATTAAAATCCTAAAAATATTCCGTTATGATTGAAATCCTATTTCTAATCATAATCGTGAAGAAAAATGTAACACCTCGTAAAATCATGTCCAATGAAGTATTGACACGTGTAATAAACCCTAATGAAGTCAAACATTGAATTCAAGGGACTAATTTTTCGAAAAATCGAAAACTTTGATTATGAAAGAACTGGAAGTATTATCATACCAAAAATAAGTTTCTAAATAACCTTTTATGGTTTTGTATTCACAAATGATCCACTTGTTAATCAAGTGTAGCCGTTTATGTGATTAATTGAAAGTTTGCGTAATAAAGGGTTAAAAGCGTCAACATGTAAATTCTTACCTCTGAGTGATCTTTTAACAAACCGAGAGCCTCATGATATTTTATTATACTCTCGTGAATGCCAATCATTGGCAATCCAAGGCTTTTATGCCTAAAAGATAAGTTACGCGCAACTTTGCAAGTATAAGGGACTAGAAGTGTCAATATGTTTAATTATACCTCTGAATGACCTTCTATCGAGCCCGAAGCATTATGATGTTTAATAATACTTTCAAGAATGCCTAATATAGATTATATGAGGCTTCAATGATATTAAATGATGACTTACGCAAGTTCGCGCGTTAGAGGGACCTAAAGCGTCAAACTGCTAAAGTATACCGATTCGTATGTTATCGGACCTTCCGGAATATGACCATGAGTTATACATACCTTAACTATCCTTCTCATAGCTTAGATATAGGCTTTGAGGTGTTTAGTGCGCAAAAATAAACTTTTAAGTCATGCAGGGACTAAAAGTGTCAAAAACCGCACAAGTTTGCGTCTACGCGCATATCTCACATTCTGAATATCCCCGGACACCCAAAAATTTATGTAAACACTAAAATATGTTATTTTAGTGTTTGGCTTGATAAAATTCCATTCGTCGCGTCAATTGGTTCGTTTTTCGCGTCCGTCCGTGTTTCGTCGTAATTAACCGAACGACGTGACCGTACGACCAAACGAACCGACATCCGGCATATTTTTGAGCATGTTTCATGTTCCCCATACTTAGGCATAATTGTAGAGCCTTAAAAATGGTTTAACGGGCCTTGGATGTGCCGGAAATGACATTTAAAGGTGCAGGGGTCAAAGCTGCCAACAATGGAAAGTTGCTGATTGCTGGCCAATGCCTTGCGCACCTCAACACTGTGGTTGTTGCAGTGTGCAAGCAACCACCAGATGCAGCAACTCGTTTTTTTGGCCTGTTCAGCCTATTCAAACGCCAAGTTTTGCCCTTTAACACTTCCATGAGTTGCCTAAACTGATTTTTAGCACTTAGGGACACTTGTTGAAGAGTTGTGGTTATTAGTAGACTTACATGTCAACATTTTGTGGTGAAAATTTCACGATAAAAGGGTCTTGAGTTGCAACCAATTGATCACACCTTCATCTGCATTTCCTGATCAATTCTGGAGCTCCCAAGCAGGCTCAAGTGATCATATTTCGTGCAAAGGACTCTTGTAAGTTTGCTAATCCCTTCTTAATTAAGTTTTAGCTTAGTATTAGCTTAAAAGTCAAACCGTCGTAATTAACGGTTGACTTTAAGATTAATCACAAATGGTCCAGTGATTAGTTGAATCAAAAGTAGTTATAAGTTGGTAATTATGTGGGTAATAAACCCTCAAAAGGGTTCCCCCTGATTCCCACTCTAACTAGGTCAAAAGTGGGGTCAAACTTGTAATTAAAAAGTCAACAGGAAGCTTAAATTCTAATTTATGCATGATTAGCTATATAGAACACATACAACCTGTTTGATCATTATTATAACTTGGTAATTAGTATAAGAACATGTCTAAACATGTTCAACCCGACAATTTCCTGTTTAGACCCGGTTCGGAACCGAAAGTCGCATAGTTTGACTTATACTTTGACTTTCAGTTCTAACCCGTTATGGTATGTTTTAGAAATGCCTTAGAGCTTTATTTGGACCAGGTTACATGCTAGTATAACCCTCTGTGATTATACACCTCGGATCATTAGTTATCCAATTAAAATGCATGATTCCGTTAATTGCTCATATGTTGACCATTATGCCCTTATTACCTTAAAACGTGATTTTTGGAAATGTAAAAGAGTATAAACTTTAATTACTGATATTTAAACTTGCATCCAAAGTTTGACATCAGTTTGAGGTGTAGACTAAGAGTTATGCTCGTTAGCGTGGAATGAAAGCTTTATGTTAATTAAACGGCGTAATTAGCGTATAGCCTAGTTAAGCCTACTTTTTGATATCAAACTTATTACCCACTGATGTAATATATTATTTTGGGATTTTAAATATTTTTAATTAATTTTAGGCTGAGCATAACTAATAGTCGTAGGCTTATTCCGGTAATTGTCGGTTTTGCCCTTACGGGCCATAAAATGAGTTTTACATATCTAAACGACTCCAAACCTTTTGCTACTGATCACATATGATAAATAAATTATTTTAAGCCTTCTGGAAATATAAAAATATCAGATTTATGTATCAAACCCGGAAATGGCCTCTAATCGCCTTTTTAAGCGTTTTTAACGCATAGTATGTGCTATAACTATATTAAACATACAAGGGTTGATACCTACTGATATTTGAGGCAAATTATAATATTTTAATAGTAAGCAAAGGTTGTTAAACTCAGACTTCAGTATTGAGCTTTTTGGCTTATGTGAAATTACCAAAATACCCCTACGGGGCATAGTTTGGTTATAATTGATAAATTTCACATATATAATTTACCCTACTGTTATAACCTAGTAAAATAAGTATTTTTGCTGATTACATCAGACCTGTAACTCAGGTAAATACTTAAACTCTTTTATAACCTTTTAAATGACCAAACTACCCCTACGGGGCATAGTTTGTGTTTAAATTCGTTTCGGGCATAATAAAAGACATCTTACTGATGTCACAACATATATGAAGCATATTAACTTAGGAAACCTGTAAATGGCTCATATGTATACCCGTTACGCTTATTACGCGTTCGGTTTGGTTTATGTAACTAGTTTACATAAATTAGCCTAAACGGGTCGAACCTTATCGATTTTATCTCAAAATCCAGAACGTGTATGAAATACCCATATTAAGAAAGTCTCCGAACTGGTCGGGTCTAAATCACATTCTATCCGGTCTTCGCTTAATCATGCGTTTGAACCGTATCTTTCGGTAAGACTAACCGGTCTAAGCTTAGGCTTAATTAAAGACCCGTTAGCATTCTAATTGGTTATTGATACCATCATTCCAGAATAGAGCCTTCCAGTAAATTGTACCTACGCTTACTTAAGTGAATACGGCTGAGTTATTATAATTCTTGCTATTTAAGACAGGAGCTAGCTCAGGTAAATACTCTTAACTTATTTTCCCTATTACGGGCTTGGGATACGGTAATAAATACCGCATGGTCAGGTATAGGATTCAAAGACCAATGAGTAGGGAAATCCAAATAACCTGTTTTAATTCGTATTGCTTGACTGAAACATTGGGGATTAATGCGACCGTGTCCTGGATAACCTTGACTCATTAAATGCAATGGCCACGACTTAAGCACGGGGTGTAGGCATACACCTGACAGATGCTATATGCTAATTAATTAATTATACCCAATAAGGGATTCCCAATAAGGGAATAGTGGTGTGTCGGTTAATCATGAACCGACATAGAACCGGGCCCCGTATGTAGAGCAAGTTATGTAAAACTGATAACATGAGATATAGTTTGCCCCAAGTATAAAAGATTTATTTTGCCTCTGTGCATCTAAATCAAAGTATAAAAGATTAATTTTGCCTTGTGCTTTTTAATCAACGTGTCTACATATTTTGTGCCGAAGTGCATTCAAACCAATTTTCTTAAACTCTTTTCAAATGAGTCAGTTGAGTGTATTTACCAGTGAAAACTGACGTATTTTCAAAAGTCTAAGTGACAGGTACAAGTACGTAATAGGCTGGAAGCTGCTCAGGACGTTAATAAGGAATCTTGCAAGTTCTAGGCGTCTAAAGTCTGTTGAAAAATATATATGTTTTAAGATCCGCCTGTGGATCCTTTACTTTCCGTTGTAATACTTGATATTACTTTATATTCGGATTGTAATATATTCATCTTTTGCTTCCGCTGTGCATTTATATATTGTGTTGTTTGACTATGATGATATCAACTACGTCACGATACTCCCCACCGGGCCCACCGGTGACACGTGGAAAGTCGGGGTGTGACAAAAAATTAATTAAAGCGCTTAAAATTATTATTTTGTGAATTTAAGCAAATACCGCGCGATACTGCGTGTATACTACGAAACGTGAATAACGCAGTCAATCTGGAATGACAAAATATTAATCAGTAATATTTTAGTAGGATTATTTTTATAAATTAATAAAATAATTTTTAAAAGCATTAAAACGCGATAAAATGTCAGATAAAATACCTGGTAATCAGTAAAATACCTGCTTTTTACCTGCATTATGTGTATATATTAAAGTGCTTGTACATAGATTTATTAGATGAGTTAACGAAAATCATGAAATAAAATTGTTGTGGGATGATGAAGATTCATTTAGATCAGTAGCTAAACATGAAAAATAAAGTTATATGATATGTTTAGAAGATACAAAAATTATGTCATAACTTGATAGCTTTGCATGTTGTCCTATTGGCTTGAAAAGTGGTAAATCGGGTGATATTCGCATGATTTTTGTGCTAATTATGAGACCTGCATATACATGAGTAAAATTATTGTTATGATCAGTAGATAACATGTATTATGTTAAAATATTAAGTCATGATGATTTGGGATGGTTATGATAAAGTTCGGTACGAAACTATGCGTTAAAAACGGTAAAAATCGGCTTTTAAAGTGATTTCTCAAAATGTTTTAAATCTGATCATAAACTGATGTTTTTATGATAAATATAAGTATTTTAACTTATAATAAGTATCTTTGGTGTTTGGTTGGTCATACGTGACTTCCGACGCCCAAAAACGATACCGAAACGGTAAAATACGCATATTTTAACGTACGCGAAAATGGGATGTTCAAGAGTGAACTTTATGTGTTATGAATTGATATGTGAATATGAGTATCTGTAAATATGATTTACTAAGTGATATCATGATGATATGAGATGATGATATGTTTAGACGTTTGTGCGGTAAAAACGGTAAAGCAGATCATAAATCGCATTTTGTGTTAAAATTTGTGATTAGTATGAAAAATCTGTATGAAGTGACTTGATGAATTATTCGATATATATTGAGTGTTTGAACATAATATATGTATATGAAATAACATGATACGTGAATTACGATATATATATATATATATATATATATATATAGGGGTAAGATCAAATAAAAAGTCAATTTTCCCTAAGTAGGTTGAGAAGGAATCTTAACCATTCATTTTTCAAATTAATGGTTAAGATGAAAGGGTGGGAGAAAGGAGGAGTGCAAGGGTATCTTGGGAAAATCCTATTTATGGACTTTCTCTCTCCACATGCAAGGCACATGCATATTCCACCCCAATTTTTTAAACGTTCATAACTTTTTTATACGACATTATTTTTTCATAAAAATTTCACCGTAAAATCGAGCATCTTTTTATCTTTAATTTGAGTACCATATTGCTATATAAAATATGAAGACTAAAAAAACCCACTTAAATGTGTTGTATTTCTATGTTGTATAACATTTTTTGTGCTGAATTTTTGTACTATATTTTTGTGTTAAATTTTTTGTGCTGAATTTTTTTGTCTTCAATTTTTTTTCCTCATTTTTTTGTGCTGGATTTTTTTGTACTATATTTTTTTGCTTAAATTTTTCCGTGCTATATTTTTTGTACTAGATTTTTTTGTGCTATATTTTTTTGTACTACATCTTTTGTGCTATATTTTTTGTACTAGATTTTTTTGTACTAGTTTTTTTGTGCTAGATTTTTTTGTACTAGATTTTTTTGTTGTATTTTTAAAAAACAAAAGGGGTGCCACATGTCATTTTCACCCCTATTTATAAGGACCAAAATGCCCTTCATTCCTACTTATTAGGAGTGCCACATGTCATCATCACAATCCTTCTTAGGCTACTTAAGCAAAATCCACTTTTTAGTGGATCCTTCCCCATATATATATATAGGGGAAGGATCCACTAAAAAGTGGATTTTGCCTAAGTAGCCTAAGAAGGAATCTTAACCATTCATTTTTCAAATCAATGGTTAAGATGAAAGGGTAGGAGAAAGGAGGAATGCAAGGGTATCTTGGGAAAATCATATTTATGGACTTTCTGTCTCCACATGCAAGTCACATGCATATTCCACCCTCATTTTTCAAACGTTCATAACTTTTTTATACGACATTATTTTTTCATAAAAATTTCACCGTAAAATCGAGCGTCTTTTTATCTTTAATTTGAGTACCATATTGCTATATAAAATATGAAGACTAAAAAAACCCACCAAAATGTGTTGTATTTCTATGTTGTATAACATTTTTTGTGCTGGATTTTTATACTATATGTTTGTGCTAAATTTTTTGTGCTAAATTTTTTTGTCTTAAATTTTTTTTTCTCATTTTTTTGTGCTAGATTTTTTTGTACTACATTTTTTTGCTGACTTTTTTCGTGCTATATTTTTTTGTACTATATTTTTTTGTGGTATATTTTTTTTGTACTACATTTTTTGTGCTAGATTTTTTGTACTAGATTTTTTTTGCTAGATTTTTTTGTACTAGATTTTTTTTGTTGTATTCCTAAAAAAACAAAACAAAAGTGGTGCCACATGTCATTTTCACTCCTATTTATAAGGACCAAAATACCCTTCCTTCCTACTAATTAGGTGTGCCACTTGTCATCACCACAATCCTTCTTAGGCTACTTAGGCAAAATCAACTTTTTAGTGGATCCTTCCCCTATATATATATATATATATATATATATAGGGGATGGATCATGAGAAAACTAATTTAAATGGGAAAACAAAAAAACTAACTAAAAAAACCTAAAAAACATACATTTTTTTTAAATTTTTATAAAAAAATCGCAACTTTTTATGCATGGAAAAAAATTTTCAAAAAAAAAATAAATAATAAAAAAAAGTTTTTGTTGTATTGCACATGTGCACTATTACGGATATAGTGCACATGTAATAGTGCACATGTGCAGTACACATATAATGCACATGTGCAGTACAACAACAAAAAATTGAAAATTTTTTTATATATAAAAACTAGCGATTTTTTTATAAAAAAATTGTAAAAAAAATTGGTATGTTTTTTAGCTCTTTTTTAGGTTTTTTTAGTTAGTTTTCTATTTTCTCATTTATATGTAGTTTTCTCATAATCCTCTCCCTATATATATATATATATACACCGACTATGTCACATATATTGCGAATCACAAATCGCAGATATATTGCGAATAAGTAAACATCATAATAAAAGGTCACCTATAAAATCGTTCAAAACGAAAAAATCTTAACATATATATATATATATATATATATATATATATATGTGTGTGTGTATGAACATTTTATTTTATTACTATAAATAAGCAATAAAAAGATGCAATAAAACTTGTACATTGTGTTTTATGAGTTTTTCAAAAAAAAAAACTTGAATTTTTACTTTTAATCCAAAGGTTTTTACCTTTTGCAAATTTAACCCTACATAATTTGTTTTTTTAACTTTAATACAAAACGTTTCATTATTTGGAATTTAACTTCACAACTTTTGTCACTTATAGTTTTCATCTTTCGCAAATTTTCTTTTTACGTATAGTTCTAAATTTTTCGAGTTAATACGACGCAACGTACGACTGTGGTTCAACTTTTTTATGTTTTGTTTCAAATTTTGAAAGTTAACACGGCGCAACGTGCATGTGTGGTTGAATGTTTTTACGTCTATTTTTTCATGTTTGACAGGTTCGTCCTAACACGCAGATCCTAGGTCGAGTCAGTGTTGGTGGTCGATGACGGTTGTGTGGCATTAGTACTATTTGACACCGTTTTACATCCCGCCGCAACGCGGGGTGTGCTTTGGGGGTTTTTCAAAGAAAAAATGGTTATGCATATGGTTGTTGTAACCTTGGCTTTGGGGGTTTTCCAAAAAAAATTGATTTTTTTTACATTCCACCCAAAGGTAGTTCATAAATTACTTTTAACCCAAAATTATTTGTTTTTTTTTTTTTTACTTTTAACCCAAAACTTTTTATCTTTTGCAATCTATCCTCATAACTTATTTTACTTTCAACTTTGTTCATTTATAGTTTTCATTTTCCGCGATTTTTTTGCTTTATGCTTGGTTCTAAATTTTGTGACTTAACACATCGCAACATGCGTCTTTGGTTTAACGTTTTTATGTTTCGTTCTAAATTTTGCGAGTTAACACGACGCAACGTGCGTGTGTGGGTGAACGTTTTTACATCGTGTATTTTTTCCCTGTTTGACAGGTTTAACATAACGTGCGGGTCCTAGATCGACTTAGTTATAACTAAAGAATCCACGCTGCATTGCGGCAGGTCGCAATCCTAGTATATATAAATTGTCAACTTAATAAAAATAAAGATTTTTATGAAAATCTAAAGAGATGTGTGAAGATTCAAAGTATATGAGAAACTAATTGTTAACGAACAATTAGTTATTAAATCATTTCTATTTAAATTAGGATATGTAGATTCAAAACCAACGGATTGCGATAATAAAAACGCAACCAAAGGTGAGTGTCACAGAACATCACTTTTTATTGTTTTATTAACTGTTTTCGGGGTAAAGAACACGTCTTTAATAAGTATATGTTTTCGTATAAAACATGATTTCAAACAAATGTATTTTAGTGAGAATTCACTAGCGCCATTTTACCGTCTTATATACTGTTTTCAGAGAAAAACATGTTATTAAAAGCTAAGTATATGTTTTCATACAAAATATGCCTTTAAATTATATAAAAACGAGTTAACGCAAACCCGCGCGTTGCGGCGGGTTGTTGATTATGAACGTCTTTAGTAGTACTGTCACGGCCCCCGTCCCGGTTTTACCCGGTCCAGGAGCCGCGGGACAGGAACCCGTGGTATTTATTATTTGAGTTGACAGCGGAAGTCTAACAGGATCGTTTAAACTTGAAAATGCCCAATTATTTCATTTCATAAATTGGGATAAACCCTGTAATTTACAATAGAGGAATTTTACTAGGAAATTCCCTGTTTTACAAAACATGTTTATTTATTTGAGCCACTACTTCAAGCTTGTTAGTGCTCTGTAGCACTTTTCCTTGATTCACATTTGGTCACCTGAAACATGTTTGAAAAATATTTTATCAGCGGGGAAATACTGGCGAGTCATTCAGGTTATGTAAAATGACACCTTAGTTATTAATTACAGCATAAGAGCGATTACAATGGCTTTTATCTTATTTTTATCTGGCGCCGTGTCACCTCCTGGTAACGATGGTCATACCACTATTGGGTCCTTTCACCCAAGTAGTGATGATTATCACTGTTAGGATTATTAGCCTAACCCTGAGAAATTAGTAATGTGCACAATACCCTACTAGCCAGTGATTCAAGATAACCACGACTTAATCCCTGTAATTATAACTTTTGAAAATGATTGAGTATTGTAAAACATTGTTGATAAAAAGAGAATGACTCACATTGCAGATTTAAACGGGCAGAGTTTTAGCCTACTGATAAGCCTGATAACCTAGTTTAAATAACAATGCACACGAACTAGGTCAGTAACTTAATACAACATTTACGATAACTCACGAGATTAAAACCCTCACGACGAATGACAAAGTGCAATACTTAAACATCCATCGAATTAACGACGAATGACAAAGTATAGCCCTAATTTGGGCAGCACTTAAACATCCATCGGATTTGTTTCAATCGATCGGACATTGAATCATAGCAGTGATCGAGTTAATACCCTGTATCGTAGCAGCGCCTTGATTCCTTAATACTTCGAATTTAGGCAGTATACTTCGTTTCTGATAAAAGTTTTCGACACAGATGAACAGGCCATGACCCAAGCAATTTATAGCTGAAAAATGGGGTTTACGCGGCCCGCGTAAACCCTCTCTTCATCTTACGCGGCTCGCGAGGGCCACCTAGTCGTAGACTAGGGCTTCCGTGTCATCGGTAGGTCTGCCACGTGGCCTGTAACGCTTATCTGGTCAACAGAGCTTTGACGCGGCCCGCGTAAGCCTAAGCTTACTCTTACGCGGCCCGCGTGAAACCCAAAAACCTTGTTTTCTTGGTTTTTCATGCACGTTAGGGTTTCAGGGGTTCGGGTTTTTACTTACGGGTCGTTTTGGGACATTTGTGAAGGTCCTTACATCCTCCCCACCTTATTTAGAATCTCGTCCTCAAGATTTATTGAAATAAGTGGGGATACTTTCGCTTCATTTCCGATTCCAGCTCCCAGGTGTATTCGGGTCCTCTTTTTGACTCCCACTTGACCTTGACCAGTACTAGTCTTTTGTGCTTTAGAAACTTGACTTTTCTGTCTTCTATTTGCAGTGGCTTCTCAACAAAATTTAACTTCTCATTTACCTCTACATCTTGAAGAGGTACTACCAGGGATTCGTCAGATAGACATTTCTTGAGGTTGGATACATGAAATACGTCATGTACCCCGGCTAGTTCTTCTGGTAGTTGTAAACGATAGGCAACTGGTCCTATTCGTTGGATTACTGGGAATGGTCCTACGTACCTTGGACTTAACTTTCCCTTTTTACCGAACCGAACTACTCCTTTCCAAGGAGAAACTTTTAAGAGTACCTTGTCTCCAACTTGAAATTCTAGCGGTTTGCGTCGATTGTCTGCATAACTCTTCTGTCGATCTCGAGCTGTTTTCAGTCTTTCCTTGATTTGAGTGATCTTGTCGGTGGTTTCTTGCACAATTTCGGGACCTGATAATTGACTTTCTCCTATTTCTGCCCAACAAAATGGAGTTCTGCACTTTCGTCCATACAGTGCTTCAAATGGGGCAGCTTCAATGCTTGAATGATAACTATTATTATAGGAGAATTCGATTAAGGGTAGGTGGTCATCCCAGTTTCCACCAAAATCTATCACACATGCTCTAAGCATGTCCTCCAGGGTTTGGATAGTTCTTTCACTCTGTCCATCTGTTTGAGGATGGTATGCAGTGCTTAAATTTAGTCGGGTTCCCATTGCTTCCTGGAAACTGGTCCAGAAATGTGAAGTGAAACGACTATCTCTATCCGATACAATGGAGAGTGGGACTCCATGTAAGGATACTACCTCGTCTATGTATAACTTGGCTAACCTTTCCATGCTAAAGGTTTCTTTCATGGGTAGAAAATGAGCTGATTTGGTTAATCGATCCACAATTACCCAAATCACATCATTACCTTTTCTGGTTTTGGGTAACTTAGTAACAAAGTCCATGGTTATAAGTTCCCATTTCCATACAGGCATTTCTAATTGTTGGAATAAGCCTGAAGGTTTCTGGTGTTCTGCTTTAACTTGTGAACAAGTAAGACATTTAGAAACATATCTAACTATGTCCTTTTTCATTCCTATCCACCAGAAGTTATTTCTTAAATCTTGGTACATCTTATTGTTACCAGGATGCATGGTATACCTAGATTTATGGGCTTCCTCTAAAATCTTATTTCTTAACTCTCCTAGCTTAGGTACCCAAATTCTTTTCTTATGGAATCTCCAAATTCCATCACTTCCTTGCTTTATCTCTTTTATTCGTCCTTTCATTCCTTCAGCATCATCCTTGATTGTTGTTTCCTGAATATTCTTCAGTTGTTCCATTAAGTCTAATTGTAGACTTAATCTAAGAGCACGAACTCGCTTTTGCTTTTCATGATACTTACGACTTAAGGCATCTGCTACTACATTTGCCTTTCCTTCGTGATATTGAATATCACAGTCGTAATCACTTAAAATTTCCATCCATCTTCTTTGCCTCATGTTTAATTCTTTTTGCCCAAATATATATCTTAAGCTCTTATGATCTGTATAGACAGTAAACTTACTCCCATACAAATAATGTCTCCAAATCTTAAGGGCAAAAATTATGGCTCCTAACTCTAAGTCATGCGTCGTATAATTTTCCTCGTGCTTTTTCAATTGCCTTGAGGCATACGCAATTACCTTCTTGCGTTGCATTAGCACACATCCTAATCCTAGCTTAGAAGTATCACAGTAAACTTCAAAATCTTCTGTTCCTTCTGGTAAGGCAAGAATTGGGGCGTTTGTTAACCTTTGTTTTAAAATCCTAAAAGCCTCTTCTTGCTTAGGTCCCCATTCAAACTTAACTGTTTTACATGTTAGCTTAGTTAATGGTACAACTATCTTGGAAAAATCCTTAATGAATCGTTTATAGTATCCAGCTAACCCTAGAAAACTTCTAACTTCCATAGCTATTTGCGGGAGCTTCCATTTGGTGATCGCTTCTATTTTGGAAGGATCTACGTGAATACCTTCGTGATTCACCATGTGTCCTAAGAATTGTACCTCCTGTAGCCAAAATTCACACTTCGAGAATTTGGCGTAAAGCTTCTTCTTTCTTAACAAGGTTAAGAGTGCATGCAAGTGTTCACAATGCTCCTCCTGACTTTTGGAATAAATGAGTATATCGTCGATGAAGACAATTACAAATTTATCCAAGTACGGTTTACAGATCATATTCATCATGTCCATAAATGCTGCCGGAGCATTTGTTAGTCCGAAGGGCATGACTGTAAACTCGTAGTGACCATACCTAGTTCTAAGCGGTTTTAGGTATGTCTTCTTCTTGTACCTTCAATTGATGATATCCAGAGCGTAAATCTATCTTAGAAAAATATCTAGCTCCTTGAAGTTGATAAAAAAGATCGTCAATCCTAGGTAATGGGTATCGATCTTAATTGTAACCTTATTCAATTCTCTATAATCGATGCATATTCGCATCGAACCATCCTTTTTCACAAACAACACAGGCGCTCCCCAAGGGGATGAACTAGGTTGTATGAATCCTTTGCTTAATAATTCATCTAACTGTTTTTTCAATTCTAGCATTTCAGTGGGTGCTAACCGATAAGGTGCCTTGGCTATCGGTGTAGTTCCAGGAATTAGATGAATTCTAAATTCTACTTCCCTATCAGGTGGTAATCCAGGTAGTTCTTCTGAGAATATATCTGGGTATTCTGATACTACTGGAATTTCTTTAAGTTCCTTACCTTTAGTGTTAATGATTACCGAAATCATATACACTATTCCTTGTTTTCTTGAATAACTGACCAATTTCATTACTGAAACGAGTTTCAGTGGCTTTCGTGGCTCATCTCCTGTAATTACCACTAATTCTCCTGTGGGTGTATGAATTTCTATGGAATTTTTATCACATAGAATTCGAGCATGGTTGGCAACTAACCAATCCATTCCTAACACTACATCGAATCCCGCTAAATTCATTGGTAACAAGTTTGCAGAAAATTTATGACCTAAGAGTTCTATCTTTCCTTCTCGCAAAACCTTATCTATGTTAACAGAATTCCCATCTGCAGTTTCTACCGTAAAAATCTGCCTAAGATTGATTAAGGGTAGGTTAAGAGCTTGGCAGAATGATGTATTTATAAAACTTTGGTTTGCACCAGAGTCAAATAATACTTTTGCATAAACGTCATGAACTAGGAACGTACCAGCGATCACGTCAGGGATTAGCTCTGCTTCCTGAGTAGTCAACTGGAAGGCTCTTACATTTTTCTTGGTAGTTCCTTCTGCAGGTTTGGCTTTGTTATCAGCTGGTTTGACTAATTTCGGGCAGTCTGGCCTAAAATGTCCAGCTTCTCCGCAGTTGTAGCAGATTGTTGCTTTCTTCTTCTTGCAATCTTCTTCTTGATGCCCCGGAATTTTGCAGAAATTGCAATACCCTTTGCATCTTCCAAAATGCTTTCTTTTGCAGGTATTGCAAAATGGAACAGTGGAAGATTGCCCAGTTCCCTTCTTCTTGAAATTACTACTGTTACCCACACGGAATCCTTGGGTAATCTTTTGGGCCACTTCCTTCTTCTGGTTTTCTTCTCTTGTGCGTACCAGCCCGTCAGTTAGGGTGTTAGCTAATTCCACTGCATCGTCAATAGTGCGTGGTCTCGCAGCTTTAACGATATCACGGATTTGCCAATCAATCCCCAAATATAGCAGGAAATAAGTACCGGTTCTGGCGAAGCCAGGGTTGGTACCACTCTAGCATACTCGAAGAATGTCGAAGTATACCCTCGACAGTCTACATCCACCATCCGGTGGTTCAAGAATTTATTTGCCATTTGTTCTTTCTCATATTCGGGACATGATTTTCTTTCCACCAGCCGCTTAAATTCTTCCCAACTCATGGCATAGGCCATGTCACTTCCCTTGGCTTGTAACACCGTATTCCACCATTCTAGTTCCCCTTCTTTAAAAAGATGTGACGCGTACATGACCTTGTCTTCCTCGGCACATTTACTGATTTTAATTACTGCCTCGGTTTTCTCCAACCAACGCAGTGCGGCAGTTGCCCCCTCGTTGCCTGCAAATTCAGCTGGTTTACAGGCAAGAAATTCCTTGTAAGTACAACCAGGTGTTGCAGCTTTCATTCTTTTAAGAAATGGGGCTTGTATCACATCATCATTGTTATTATTGTTGTCGCCTCCATTTATACTATTACTAAAGTTGTCATCACGAGTACGTTTGCTGGGAACAGGTGGTGGAGGTTCAACTGGATTTCGGGCAGCAGCAAGAATTGCTGGAATAGCATTTGCTATTCCCTGGGCAACGATGTTTTCTATGTCTTGCCTATTCAGAAATTGATCTTCATGGTTTTGTTCAGACTGGTTAACTTCGTTAACTGGTTCATTACTAGCGTGTTCCATCTGGTAATTAATATATATATAACTGATTAGCACAAAATAAATAACAACCAAACACAACAAACAATCGCACATAATCATGTCAACACATATAGCCAAAATTATCGATTTTTCGACTTCCATATTTTTATATATTTTAGTATGCGTCCGTACACACCAAATATTTTACAAAAGTTTTATTTTAGGTTATTTTACACGATTATATTTTTATTATTATATTATTATTAAACACACATTCCCACAACCACGTTCGATCCCGTTAGCTGGCACTTCAGAAACGACGTTCCCTCTCGTCGTACTTCCAGGATATCCTCTCCCCCACTTCCCGGATCCTATTTCCTGCGTCCACCAGCTCCTCGCCATAGTGGCGGAGTTCAGCCAAGTTCTCGGTGCTCATTGGTGGATGTAGTGGAGACTCAGGATCAAATTGAGGGAAAAATGTATTAGGGTTATTCAGGAGATTCTGAAACTGCCAGTCAGTGGTCCACCATTCTTCTAGCTCTCCTAGAGGTCGGGGGTTAACAAGGGGATCTGGAATAGCAGGTTCCAGATTGACTGGAAGTTGTGCTTCTGCTGGATAACCAAAGAGGTTTTCATCTGTAACAACCCTCGGTAAAACCAATATTCTCATAATATTTCCGACCCTCTAGTATATTATAAAATGTCCCAATATGTTTTATATTACACCCCGTATGTGAAAACCAAGCCCTAGTTATGTTATAATTATAAAATAAATCAGAAACATGAAGTATAGGGCTGAGGCGGGCCGCGTAGACCCACCTTAAACACTTACGCGGGCGGTATAAGGGCTAGAACCTGAATTCGTTGATTCCATTAGTTCAAGCGGGCCGCGTAATCCTTAGCTTACACTAACGCGGGCCGCGAGAAACCTATACACGCGAAGACACCAGATGCCGACACGTGTCGACATCGTGTCAAGTCTACTTGATGACCGGACTAAGCTATTCTGTTGACCAGGGTTGACGCGGGCCGCGTAACCCTGGCCTATGCTTTACGCGGGCCGCGGCAGGACTAGAATCAGACCATATAAATAGATAGCATCAGTTTACGTTTTTCGTCGCTCACAATCTCAATTCTAAATCTCAATTCTGTAGAGAAGTTATAATACACGGGTATTATACCCCTAATTAGCGAGGTTCTGCTCCGTTGTAAGTATTATAACCCTAGTTTCGTAATAGTTACGCTGCCCGATTGATTTAGGGTTCCGTAACAACTGTCGTGGTTCTGCCCGGCGTAGTTGTTGGAATGCCGTCTCGGGGAGGGTATTATTAATATTTTCAAAGGGTTATGGTACTAACCAATGTACGTTTGTATAAATTATAGATTATATCCAGGAAACCCTTACGAAAAGCCTAAGACAGCAATGTGAGTTATCCTCTTTTTGTTAACCTTTTTGTAATGTTTTACAAAACCTTAATTATTTTACAATGAAATTAAGCGGTGATTGAGTCTTTGTAGTTCTTCAATTACTGCCGGTATTATGGGGTTTTGTATACAAAATTTACTACGAGTAGTAGTAAGTCTGAATGACAGTGCATTACCATTGGACGACGAGTTAGCCAATGGGTAATTTGACCATAGCCATAGATCCGGTCGAGTGGCAAATACTGAATGAGTAATTGTGTAGAAATAAACAATGTGATCGCTCTCAATACTGTTTTAATTGATAAAATGTTTCTTGATTAATCTGGGATTCACTCACCAGTATTTCCGACTGACAAATGTTTTTAAAACGCGTTACAGGTAACACAATGTGAACAACCAATTAGTGAAAAGCCAGCTGGAGAGCACTGAAGGCTTGGGAAAATGTGGCTATAAAAGTTACCTAATAAACGATGTTTTAAATTCAATAAAATAGGGTTTGTCCCTATAAATGTATTGTAACAAGAAACTTGGGGTTTACCCATGTGATTATTAATAGTAAATGAGGTGGTTTTACTCTGATAAACATTTCCTAACTACGGTCCTGATGTAAATTCCGCTGCGAGATTTAACAACCTGATACGACCAAACTCTGAGCTCGCGTCCGCCCGTTCCCAGGGGTCAAGGACCGGAGGTTGCGACAGAAGGTGGTATCAGAGGCTAGCCACTGGTCTGAGCCAAAGAAGTGTTCTGCTGACACTTAAATTCTATATTTTGTGTTAGGAAATAAAATTTTGGAAATAAGTGCATAACTGTATTTATTTGTTATGTGTGATTTGACTATTTGTTAGTTTTCAGTATGAGTGATCAAGAACCATCAGATATGAATCGTCAGTTATCTGATTCACCTAGGAGTGAAGGTACATCATCACAGCCTGCCCTCTCTGGGTATACTGCTGATCAGGAAGACGGGATATTTGCTTTTAGAGCTAAGTCGGAGGAACCATTTCCTAATAAGAAACGAGGATGGTTCAGTAAAGAAGCTTTTGCTCGTAGGAAGAGAATGCGAAAATTGCAACAGCAAAGGGCCTTAGCAGCTATTAAGCGAGAGACAGATGCCCATACGCAAGATATGCTTAATAGAAGCCTAGCTAATTTCCATATCCTAGCTACAACTGCTGCTGACCCGAGTTTGGAACAACTAGTAGCCCCACAACCACAAACCCAGAACAACTCATGGAGATAGAAAACCAGGAAACCCAAGTGGAGATGCATGACTTTAACCCAGAAGAAATCCCTAGGGTGTCTGCACCAAATCCAATAAACCCAAATTATGACCCATGGTGGGACGAGAATAGGGACTATGTGCAACGTTACTCTATTCCTCAAGATACACCTATAGGAGCCTATTCAGGTATGGACCCTTCAGATCCCTATTACCATGATAACTACATTAGGGGAATCTTGGAAGATCCTTACCAATTTCAGGCACTTTTACCTCCATATCAGGAACCCGCACCCCAGATTCCAAACCCAGACCTAGAACCTGCACCCCCAATGAGTGCAGAAAACGTCCAAGAACTTAGGACTTTTGGGGAGGAAATTTTAGAAAGCAGTGAGAGGATGCGTCAGGTGGGAGAGCGTCTCGTATGGAAATACGATGAGCGCAATATGGATTTTTGGATGAATCCATATCCGTGAATGTTAGAATGGAGAAAACAATAGTAATAATATTATAAAATAAAATAAAATACGTGTGTACGGATGCATATTATTATTTTATTACTGTTGGTATTGAAATTTTTATTTCTGTACTAGTGTGTAATAGACGCATAAGTATATGAAAAGAGTATAGTAGCAATGATCTATGTTTTTGGCTAGATTGTTTGTTATGTGATTAACTATATTAAAATATTAATTGTGATATTAATATGGGATAAATGTTTAAAATTCAGATGGCCGACGAAGGAAATCAAGGAAATCTGAATAACGATAACCTGAGTAACATTAACGTGGTTAATGATAATCCGAGCATCAATAACAATGGAAACCAAGTGGATAATAGTGCTATCCAACACATAGTGGCACAGGGAATTATAGATGCAATGCCATTTATTCTCCAAACTGTTAAAGATGCTGATAATAAAAGTAAACATAGCAGTAAGCGACCCGTTGAACCTGAAATCAGTGTGAACAATGGACCAGTACTTCAAATGCCTATTCCCAAAAAGAGAAGAACCATGTCTTATGGTTGTTCTTATAAAGAATTCTGGTCTTGTAAACCAATGGAATTCTCGGGCAATGAAGGGGCCATTGCAACCTTACGTTGGATAGAGAAGACTGAGGCAGTCTTAAGGATAAGCACGTGTGCTGAAGAAGATAAGATACTATTTGCTTCTAATTTGTTTAAGAATGCAGCACTAGAATGGTGGAACACTATCCTCCAAACGAAAGGAAGTGATAGAACCTACAATATGGAATGGGAAGAATTTAAGGACAAGGTAGAAAGAAAATTCTGCCGTCCTAATGAAAAGGAACAGATAGTAAACAAATTCCTAAACCTTAGGATGACTGGTGTAGATAGCAAGGGATATACTAAATTATTCTTTGAATATGCTAGGATAGTGCCAACTCTTGCTTCACCAGAACCAGTGTTAATCTCCCGTTATATCTGGGGATTAATTGGAGAAATTAGACACGTAGTCAAGGCAGCTAGACCTCAAACAATAGAAGAAGCTGTAGAACTAGCCAATACCTTGACTGATGAATTAGTCCGTACCAGAGAAGAGGATCAAAGGAGGAACCTAACCCAGAAGTTGACTCAAGAATTTCATTCTGGAAATTCTAACCGTGGGAAAAATATAGTTTCTACCTCTGCACCCTACTGTAGGTATTGCAAAAGAAAGCATTCAGGGAGATGCTCCATATACTGTAACTTTTGCAAAATGTCGGGACACAAAGAAGAAAAAAGCAGAAAGAAAGCTAACAGCAGGGTATGTTACAATTGCGGAGAACAAGGTCATATCAAGCTGAATTGCCCAAAATTAGCTCCAGCTCCAGATAACAAGAATACTAAAAATGCTAGAGCATTTGTTCTGACTGCAGAAGAAGCCAAGATGATTCTAGATGTTATAGCTGGTACGTTTTTAGTTAATGATGTTTTTGCTAAAGTATTATTTGACTCTGGTGCAAACCAAAGTTTTATTAATACATCCTTTTGCAAATTTCTAAATCAATCATTAACTAAACTACCACTAGAATGCGTAGTAGAGACAGCTAATGGAGAAACCGTTAGAATTTCTGAAATCTTGCAGGGAGCAAGAATAGAAATTTTAAATCAGAAATTTATTGCAAATCTTTATCCCATGAATCTGGCAGGATTTGATGTTGTTTTAGGAATGAATTGGTTAATAGCCAATAAAGCCAGTATTTTATGTGATCAAAAGTTAATCCAAGTAAATTCACCAAAAGGTAAAACGATCACAATTAAAGGAAATAAGTCATCTAAATCCACTAAATTCATCTCTGCGATGAAAACTGCAAGTTGTATAAGAAAAGTTCTATAGTGTATTTGATTTCCATAATCACTAACACTAAAGGAAAGGATTTAACATATATTCCAGTAGTATCTCAGTTTTCAGATGTCTTTCCAGAAGAATTACCAGGACTACCTCCGGATAGAGAAGTTGAATTCAGAATCCATTTAATACCAGGAACGTCACCGATTGCCAAAGCACCCTACCGGTTGGCACCCGCTGAAATGCAAGAATTGAAGAAACAATTAGATGAATTGTTGGAAAAAGGATTTATACAACCAAGTTCGTCGCCATGGGGAGCGCCGATATTGTTCGTTAAAAAGAAGGACGGATCAATGCGGATGTGCATTGACTACCGTGAATTAAACAAGGTCACGATTAAAAATCGGTATCCATTACCAAGAATCGATGATCTGTTTGATCAATTGCATGGAGCTCGATTTTTCTCTAAAATTGATTTAAGGTCAGGATATCATCAATTAAAGGTACAGGAAGAGGACATTCCTAAAACTGCATTTAGAACAAGGTATGGTCATTATGAATTTACTGTCATGCCATTTGGTTTAACCAATGCCCCAGCTGCATTTATGGACATGATGAACCGAATATGTAAGCCATATTCGGATAAATTCATAATTGTATTCATAGATGATATTCTAATTTACTCTAAGAGTAAAGAGGATCATGCTAAGCATTTGCACGCACTTTTAAGTTTGTTAAGAAAAGAAAAGCTTTATGCTAAGTTTTCAAAGTGCGAATTTTGGTTAGAACAGGTACAATTCCTTGGACACCTAATCAATCATGAAGGAATTCATGTTGATCCAACAAAAATCGAGGCAATTACTAAATGGAAAACCCCTGAATCACCAACTGAGGTTAGAAGTTTCTTAGGATTGGCCGGTTATTATAGAAGATTTATTAAAGATTTCTCTAGAATAGCCATTCCCTTAACTAAGTTAACCTGTAAATCTGTTAAGTTTGAATGGGGATTAAAACAAGAAGAAGCCTTTAGAATCCTTAAGCAAAGATTAACCCATACACCCATACTAGCATTACCAGAAGGAACTGAAGATTTTGTAGTCTATTGTGATGCTTCTAGATTAGGTTATGGATGTGTATTGATGCAACACCAAAAGGTTATAGCTTACGCATCTAGACAACTTAAGAATCATGAAGAGAATTATTCAACCCATAATTTAGAATTAGGAGCTATAATTTTTGCTCTTAAGATTTGGAGACATTACCTTTATGGTAGTAAGTTTACCATATTTACTGATCACAAAAGTTTAAGGTATGTTTTCGGGCAGAAAGAGTTAAATATGAGACAAAGACGTTGGATGGAATTTCTTAGTGATTATGACTGTGATATCCAGTATCATGAAGGAAAAGCAAATGTAGTAGCAGATGCTTTAAGCCGAAAGTATCATGAAAAGACAAAAACGGTACGTTCTCTTAAATTAAATCTGCAAGTAGATTTAAATAATCAGATAAGAGAAGCACAAGAATCAGTAATCAAGGAAGATACTGAAATGTTGAAAGGTATGCTGAAAGAATTAAAACAAGGAACAGATGGAATTTGGAAATTCCATGAAAAGAGAATCTGGATACCTAAATTAGGAAATCTACGTCATCGTATATTAGAAGAAGCCCATAAGTCTAAGTATACGATGCATCCAGGAAGTGATAAAATGTACCAGGATTTAAGGAAAAATTTCTGGTGGATAGGAATGAAAAAGGACATAGCAGTCTATGTTTCTAAATGTTTAACCTGTTCACAAGTTAAAGCTGGAAAAAAAACGCTCAGGTTTGTTACAACAATTAGAAATGCCCGTTTGGAAATGGGAATTGATAACAATGGATTTTGTCACTAAATTACCCAAAACTAGGAAAAGAAATGATACAATCTGGGTGATTGTAGATAGACTAACTAAGTCAGCTCATTTTCTACCAATAAAAGAAACAATTAGTATGGAACAATTATCTAAATTGTATGTAAATGAAATTGTTTCTTTACATGGTATTCCATTATCAATTGTTTCTGATAGGGATAGCCGCTTTACATCTCATTTTTGGTCAAGTTTCCAGAAGGCTATGGGAACCAAGTTAAAATTAAGTATGGCTTATCATCCACAAACAGATGGACAAAGCGAAAGGACAATTAAGACAATGGAAGACATGCTTAGAGCTTGTGTAATTGACTTTGGAGGTAATTGGGACGATCACTTACCTTTAATAGAATTTTCTTATAATAATAGCTATCACACAAGTATCAATGCTCCACCATTCGAAGCACTTTATGGACGAAAGTGTCGAACCCCAGTCTGTTGGGCAGAAATTGGGGAAAAACAACTATCTGGACCTGAGATAGTACAAGAAACAACTGATAAGATTATTCAAGTCAAGGAACGACTGAAAGCAGCACGTGATCGACAAAAGAGTTATGCTAATAACCGACGCAAGCCATTGGAAATTCAAGTAGGAGATAAAGTATTATTAAAGGTCTCTCATTGGAAAGGAGTAGTAAGATTCATCAAACGGGGAAAGCTAAGTCCCAGGTATGTTGGACCTTTTGAGATTATTAGAAGAAGAGGACCTGTAGCCTATCAGCTACAATTGCCAGAGGAAATGGCAGGAATACATGATGTATTTCATGTATCAAATCTCAAAAAGTGTTTAGCTGATGAATCATTGATAGTATCTCTTAAGGATATAGAAGTAAATGAACAACTCAAGTTTGTAGAAAGGCCTCTACAAATTGAAGACATGAAAGTCAAGAATCTCAAACACAAAAGACTAGTTCTAGTCAAAGTGAAGTGGGACTCCAAAAGAGGACCTGAGTACACGTGGGAGCTCGAGTCAGAAATGAAAAGGAAATATCCGCATTTATTCAGTAGATCTCGAGGACGAGCTCTAAAACAAGATGGGGAGAATGTAACAACCCTCGGTAAAACCAATATTCTCATAATATTTTCGACCCTCTAGTATATTATAAAATGTCCCAATATGTTTTATATTACACCCCGTATGTGAAAACCGAGCCCTAGTTATGTTATAATTATAAAATAAATCAGAAACATGAAGTATAGGGCTGAGGTGGGCCGCGTAGACCTACCTTAAACACTTACGCGGGCGGTATAAGGGCTAGAACCTGTTAGTTTAAGCGGGCCGCGTAATCCTTAGCTTACACTAACGCGGGCCGCGAGAAACCTATACACGCGAAGACACCAGATGCCGACACGTGTCGACATCGTGTCAAGTCTACTTGATGACCGGACTAAGCTATTCTGTTGACCAGGGTTAACGCGGGCCGCGTAACCCTGGCCTATGCTTTACGCGGGCCGCGACAGGACTAGAATCAGACCATATAAATAGATAGCATCAGTTTACGTTTTTCGTCGCTCACAATCTCAATTCTAAATCTCAATTCTATAGAGAAGTTATAATACACGGGTATTATACCCCTAATTAGCGAGGTTCTGCTCCGTTGTAAGTATTATAACCCTAGTTTCGTAATAGTTACGCTGCCCGATTGATTTAGGGTTCCGTAACAACTGTCGTGGTTCTGGCCGACGTAGTTGTTGGAATGCCGTCTCGGGGAGGGTATTATTAATATTTTCAAGGGGTTATGGTACTAACCAATGTACATTTGTATAAATTATAGATTATATCCAGGAAACCCTTACGAAAAGCCTAAGACAGCAATGTGAGTTATCCTCTTTTTGTTAACCTTTTTGTAATGTTTTACAAAACCTTAATTATTTTACAATGAAATTAAGCGGTGATTGAGTCTTTGTAGTTCTTCAATTACTGCCGGTATTATGGGGTTTTGTATACAAAATCTACTACGAGTAGTAGTAAGTCTGAATGACAGTGCATTACCATTGGACGACGAGTTAGCCAATGGGTAATTTGACCATAGCCATAGATCCGGTCGAGTGGCAAATACTGAATGAGTAATTGTGTAGAAATAAACAATGTGATCGCTCTCAATACTGTTTTAATTGATAAAATGTTTCTTGATTAAACTGGGATTCACTCACCAGTATTTCCGACTGACAAATGTTTTTAAAACGCGTTACAGGTAACACAATGTGAACAACCAATTAGTGAAAAGCCAGCTAGAGAGCACTGAAGGCTTGGGAAAATGTGGCTATAAAAGTTACCTAATAAACGATGTTTTAAATTCAATAAAATAGGGTTTGTCCCTATAAATGTATTGTAACAAGAAACTTGGGTTTTACCCATGTGATTATTAATAGTAAATGAGGTGGTTTTACTCTGATAAACATTTCCTAACTACGGTCCTGATGTAAATTCCGCTGCGAGATTTAACAACCTGATACCACCAAACTCTGAGCTCGCATCCGCCCGTTCCCGGGGATCAGGGATCGGGGGTTGCGACATCATCGACAGGTCCAATGAGGTCACTATTTGCCAATTGGCGGTCCAGCTCCTCCCAGGGTGGCATCTCCTGGGCTTGTCCTGAACTTTCTCCGATCTCTATTCCTTTGCCTTTATCCATTGGATCCTCAGTCTTTAAAACTTTCAGTGTCGCTGGTTTCTTCCTACGCACACGCCTCCAGCCTACGAGTCTTCTTCTTTTCTTCGGTTTAGGTTTTTCCTGAGGTTGGGCTTGGAATACCATTGGCTCTTTAGTGTCAGCCTTGTAGCCAGTAAAAGTACTGGTGATATCCATATCTGAGCTATGGATAGAAAAATTTTGAAGTGCTTCTGATAATTCATTCATGCTGTTAGCATACATGAAGAAACACACAAAATTCTAAGTTAAATTTTGTAAATTAAATTTTCACAGAATCACAGAATGGTAATCAGAAAATTAAGTATTTCTAAATACTTAATTGGCTTAAATCAGTGGCTCTGATACCACCTTTTTCTGTCACGGCCCCCGTCCCGGTTTTACCCGGTCCAGGAGCCACGGGACAGGAACCCGTGGTATTTATTATTTGAGTTGACAGCGGAAGTCTAACAGGATCGTTTAAACTTGAAAATGCCCAATTATTTCATTTCATAAATTGGGATAAACCCCGTAATTTACAATAGAGGAATTTTACTAGGAAATTCCCTGTTTTACAAAACATGTTTATTTATTTGAGCCACTACTTCAAGCTTGTTAGTGCTCCGTAACACTTTTCCTTGATTCACAGTAGGTCACCTGAAACATGTTTGAAAAATATTTTATCAGCGGGGAAATATTGGCGAGTCATTCAGGTTATGTAAAATGACACCTTAGTTATTAATTACAGCATAAGAGCGATTACAATGGCTTTTATCTTATTTTTATCTGACGTCGTGTCACCTCCTGGTGACGATGGTCATACCACTATTGGGTCCTTTCACCCAAGTAGTGATGATTATCACTGTTAGGATTATTAGCCTAACCCTGAGAAATTAGTAATGTGCACAATACCCCACTAGCCAGTGATTCAAGATAACCACGACTTAATCCCTGTAATTATAACTTTTGAAAATGATTGGAGTATTGTAAAACATTGTTGATAAAAAGAGAATGACTCACATTGCAGATTTAAACGGGCAGAGTTTTAGCCTACTGATAAGCCTGATAACCTAGTTTAAATAACAATGCACACGAACTAGGTCAGTAACTTAATACAACATTTACGATAACTCACGAGATTAAAACCCTCACGACGAATAACAAAGTGCAATACTTAAACATCCATCGAATTCACGACGAATGACAAATTATAGCCCTAATTTGGGCAGCACTTAAACATCCTTCGGATTGGTTTCAATCGATCGGACATTGAATCGTAGCAGTGATCGAGTTAATACCCTGTATCGTAGCAGCGCCTTGATACCTTAAAACTTCGAATTTAGGCAGTATACTTCGTTTCTGATAAAAGTTTTCGACACAGATGAACAGGCCATGAACCAAGCAATTTATAGCTGAAAAATGGGGTTTACGCGGCCCGCGTAAACCCTCTCTTCATCTTACGCGGCCCGGGAGGGCCACCTAGTCGTAGACTAGGGCTTCCGTGTCATCGGTAGGTCTGCCACGTGGCCTGTAACGCTTATCTGGTCAACAGAGCTTTGACGCGGCCCGCGTAAGCCTAAGCTTACTCTTACGCGGCCCGCGTGAAACCCAAAAACCTTGTTTTCTTGGTTTTTCATGCACGTTAGGGTTTCAGGGGTCCGGGTTTTTACTTACGGATCGTTTTGGGACATTTTTGAAGGTCCTTACAAGTATTATATGGGATGCTCGATTATGACCACGTTGTTTACATATTTTAATAAAATAAAAATAACCGCTAAACTCAATAGGCCTATCTATACGCTAATATATCAAATAAAAATTGAAACTAAATACCCGCTTAGACATCTATTCTTCTAGACTTGAAAAAGTAAACAACGATATGTAATTATTTACATGGTAGTTGATGATGAAGTTTTGTTGCGGTATCAACGTAGAGATGAAACCATCATCTACCGTCACTTCTTCCGGTTGAACCGGTGATGGGGAAGCGAGTCGCAGATCGACGCCGATGGTGGTGTTTCGTGGCAGATTATGTTGGTGGAGGATGTGATTCGGTGGATATTGGGTAAAGCGGCTTGTAAAAGGACGCCATTGGTGCGGTGCGTAGAGGGTTAACACTTCACGTTGATCTTGTTTTTGTTCTTCCTTTGCGCCCGTTATTAAGAATTTGAGAGGTTGTGTTAAATGATTCTGTTAGTCTGAGTGTGGTGGTGGTGGCTTTGATTATAAAGGTTGTGAAACGGTGGCTAATTGTGGAGAAACAGTGGTGATGGTTGGAGACGCATCAGAATAACTGAATGCAGCGGTTCATTCAGTTGTGCATATCCGACACCGGTTGAGAATATTAAAGGCTTGTTTTAACCGACACGAATATTAACTTCACGGGGACAAAAGTTTCTTTTCAACCCATTCAAGTTCATCCTATGTGTTTGAATCAGTGTGTCATTTTTAATAATTCGGTGCCTTTTCGAATAAAGCGATGCGATGGTGCTGTAAGGCATCCTAATTTACTGTTTGTTATTATATATAATATATATAATTTATTAAAGGGGTGTGTATATTGGGACATGTTGGTTTGGGTTGCATAACATGTGTTTAACATATGGTATGTGTATTAATGCAAAGGGTATTATTTAAGGGTGTGATGTGAAGAGACACAGCTATTAAGTTAGCTTAAGGTACCCCAAGTTACTTTTTGTAGGGTTATATAATGTATTTTCATCGAGAATACAATTTTTAGAGTATCCTAATATGTTTATGAACTCATAAAGATGTGTAACTTAAACTGTTTTCAAGAAAAACGAGTTTAAAATGCATTATACTGGTTTCGGGGGAGGGAAACTGGGTAAATAGACAACGTTATGGGTATAACGATCGTAAAGATTTAAAAATGAATTTCTTTTAAATCTAAGTTGGAACAAATCAGCCGGGAGTCTCATGTGTGCAAGACTAGTATAGGCTTGCATAGTGAGGGGGTGCTGAAAGTTTGTACAACGCCAAATATTAAATTGTTATTTAGTAGGTTATATATAATAAGTGAATTGAGGACAGGCATTAGATGCATCATAGCCGTTTTAATCTCTTAATAATACGCGTAGAATCGTTGATAGATCTATCAGGTTGATTACCCCGTCGTGATCGGTCACTCCAATCTATATAGCGGCGAATTTGAATTACCTTAATAGTCTAGCATGGATTAATCCCTCGATTGTTTTATATAGCTCGTAATGTCTTGCAAACTTACGAAACCGAAACCGCAACGAAAATTTAATATTATTTAATCAAAGTCATGGGTAAAAGTTTTCATCAGAGATAGAGTGGAGTTATTTCGCATGAATTCTTTCATGACATTTTATATAAAATAAGGCGTATGCCGATTTCAAATCATATTTTAAATGACATTATTTTTATTAAAATGAATGTCCTATTTTTAAACATATGAGAATGTTTTTAAATATGAAATGGTTTTTCAGACCACTAATGGTCAAATAAGGAAGTTTTTCCTTAAATAAAATATTACAAAAATAATATGTGAACTCACCCTCCATTGTGTTGACACTTGTTTTTACGTGTTCTTCAGGTACATGAGTTCGGCTTCGAGGAATTTTGGCTTGTGCGTCATGTGGTTGTTGATGCTTGTTGTAATTAAATAAATTGTTGGACACTTTCAAAACTGTCATGGAACCGTGTGTACTAAGACCTTTAAGGGTCACTTATCATCGTTATGGTTGTGAACTACGTTTACAACTTTAATACTTAATGTTTTTAAATTAATAAATTGTCCAATATAAACAATGCATCGACCACCAATATGTTATATGGGTACGGACCTCCGTCACCGCCACGTTGTATTTCCGCTACGACGTTCTTGGGGTGTGACAGCAGAAATGGCTGGCTGTTGCTGCCAGCAATGATTCTGCCAGCGATGCTCTTGCGGACCGCAAGAGGTACGGCCTTACGGTCCGTAAGGGCTTTTGGCGGCCATTGTTTTGAATGCCTTACGGACCGTAAGACATTATGCCTTGCGGTTAGTAAGGGACCGTCAGAAACCATTATTTTGGTTTTTTCTCATAATTGACCCCTCAACATCCAAACTTTCACATTTTTACATATTTGGTCTCTCTCGTCCTACTTACCGGGACTATTTGAGAGTTAATTGGACATGTGTTGCCATATTATTCGTTAAGAATTTTCGAGGTGTTACAGTTTCTTTTTTGTTTAATGAAGTATCACCTTTAATAAAATTATAAATTAATTTTGAGTTTTTATATTTTTAAATTTGGTAATGAAGTATCACCTTTAATAAAATTATAAATTAACTAGCAATAACACCCGCGCGCGTTGCGGCGCGGGTACACCGTAATGTTATCTAAAGCGTTAATCATATGAAAACGTATGCTTCGACGTATCTGATTGTGCTTAGTGTGACCTATATAAGCATTGCGATTGGATCAAAACATAAAGTAAATCGAGTTTATACCATACAATCATAACGTATTACATGTGATCCGATTTATACATAGAAAACATTAGCGGGTATAAAGGAAAAACCGACACATGTAATCAAAAGGGATTGATTAGAGCTTTTGAAAAAAACGGAAAAGTAAAATTTACGAAACATACATAAAAAAGCACGAAAACAAATTGTATTTGACCTAACTCGTTTTACAAAATAGTTTACGTTGACACGTATACCAACTCTAATTTACGCCAAAACGCGCATAAAAATATGCACGTAAAAAATGTTTTTTAAGCGAAAACGTATTATATTTGATCTGACTTGTTTCTAGAAAACTTTTACGTCAAAATAGTGCAATCGAATTTATACCGACACGTACATAAAAAATATGCATGTAACCATGCCAAATAGCACCAATGTCCCATCACAGCTAGCGACCACTAACATTGGAAAAACTCGTAAAACTAAAATAAATAAAAAAGAAAAAAATAACACTAAACGAAAAGCTGACATAAAATCGTTGAACCACGCACGTCCGTTGCGGTGTGTTAACATGAGAAAATTATAATGAAACGTAAAACGCAGAAAAGAATAAATAAGTCGATCTAGGACACGCGCGTTGCGACGAATCCATCAAACAGGGAAAATAAACGCGTTGCGATGCGCCTGTCAAACGAAAAAAATTGACAAAAATACGTTGAACCTCACACGCACGTTGTGGCGGGTTAACTCGCAAAATTTAGAACGAAATGTAAAACGAAAAACTTGTGAAAGATGAAAACTCTGGGGGGACTAAAGTTGAAACTAAAAAGTGTTGGGTTTAAATTGGTAAAGATGAAAACTTTAGGTTAAAATGCAAAAGGTGGAAACCTTTAGGTTAAAAGTGAAAAATGATTTTTTTTTTTTAAACTCCCAATGCATGAGGTACAATACTAATAAGCAACAATTTGTTGGTAATTTATAATATGGTAATGGTAATTTGAGTTTTTATATTTTTAAATTTGGCGTAGAAATTACATGAGAAATTGTACCTAGCAAATGATAGACCTAGCAAATGTTATCAGTCATGAAATGATTAGGTTTTAGAGTTCGAGCAATTATAAAAGTAAGTACTAATATATCATACCAGATATCTCAGCTATATTGATAATTGAATATATATTGTGAAATTGTTTTACACACATTATAAACTCAAAACTCTAATCACCCATGTTGAAAAACCATAATCATGCATGTTGAAAAATCATAACCCATGATTATGATTTTTCAACATGCGTGATTAGAGTTTTGAGTTTCGAGAGTGATACCAAATCGAGACAAACTCTGAACACTAGATATGACCTCAAAATAATAACGTGCATAATTTCATATTGTACGTTAATCTTCCCCTTCAAAATTTATTTTTACATTTATTTTATTATTCGAATACAATATTAAAAATTAAATTTACACATGTGTAAGTTTGCCATTTACACATGTGTAAATTTGTTGTATTTTCATATGTGTAAAACAAATAATTATTAAGAGTGATTTTGAAAGGAGAGATTAATTATTTAAAAAATATATTCTTTTTTTAATGTTGTAATTTAATTCTAATGAGGTTTGTATTAAAAAAGATTTTGATTGGTTTTTTTCGTTCGTTCTTAAGGTTCTCGCAATATTTAGCGTTCTCAAGATAACCATCCATATATATACATGGCCAGCCCTGGGGGTGGGCGGGGAGGACCACCGGTCAGGGCTAGATATTTCGAGGGGCACGTTTTTTATGAAAAAAACTCGATATGTATATATAAAATATTTTTTTAATCGGGTATATTCATACAAACACCAACATAGGCCCCCTTACAAAACTATTCTTATGGTTTAGATTAGTTATTAACCCCTTTGGCATTAGGTTTAGACCTTTAGTGAGCCAAATACCCAATTTCGTTAAGGCCAAAGGGCACATTTTTTCAAGCTCGAACAGGGTACACGAATTCTCGGGGCCGGCCCTGTATATATATAAATACATACACACATGTATTTATTTATTTGAAAGTGATGAAAGCGTATGTGGTGGCTATGAATTCCAAATTAGCTGTCAATTATAATGATAGAAATTAACCAACTAATTAGCATCATCAGGGCTACTGAATTATTCAACTAATTAATTAGCATTAGGGACACTGAATGATTCAAGTGATTAGTAAGTATAGTATAGGGGGATAATGAATTATTCAACTTTTATTTGAAAGACGAGTTAATCGTGACAAGAAATTAGCATGTAAGAGTCAAAGTTCATGTGCCTACATGTGTGCACTTTGCCTAACACATGTGGCCCACCCGATGCTTGCCTATTTGCCATTTCGTTTTTCTTAATCTATATCGAGTTTTCAATATTATGTATATCTTTCGTCTGAAAAAAAATATTTATATCTTCAATATATACTGAACATATTTTACAACTTGAAAAAAAACATGGAATTAATCAGTTATTTCAAGTCATTGATTTCTTATCACATATTTTTCTCTCTCTAGTTGTCACTCCCTTTTGTTGACTGTGTTGAAAAGAAAATTGAACTTAATTGAATCAAGTCAAACCGATAATGAGTTGTACGTTTCCTTTTTTTGCATGCTTATAGGATTGTTGTTTTTGTTTTTATGTTCACTTTTTTGTTGAAAAATTACCTTCATTAACTTTTGTAGATCGTTTTTAGTTTTTAGTAGAGACTTATCCTTCGAGGAGAGATTTCATGTTCAAACGTTGCCATTCAAAAAAAAAAAAATTATATATATATAAAAATACAAATGCCAGAGAACTAGAAACAAACAGTGAAAATCCTCTATTACTTTTAGTTCTTCTGCTGTCTTAAATAATAACATATTTATTTCCTTAAACTTTTGCTTTTAATAAGTATGAGTTGTTCCTAATTTAAGGTGAATGGGGTGGGTGCGGGGAAGACACCGGTGAACTGGTTTGCCGCGCAGCAGCACCGCTGCCGCCGACCCTCACCACCCCTGTGATTGAGTAAAGAAGCGGTTAGTTTTTACCGCATAGGGGAAGAAGAGGGAAAGGAGAAAGAGAGTTGAATAATGATGGAGCCGACTCTTTTCAACCAATCACAATTTTTTTTGTTTTTTATATTTAAAAAAAAAATAGTTTACCCCTCCTCAAGAGAGGTGACCAGCCCTTACGTTTTAGTGCAAGAGTGAACTTAGAGAGCGGAATTGACATGGCAATGTGTGATTTGGTGGATGGGGAGTTTACGTCTCCTCAAGAAGTGACCACCTCTTTCACCCTTAGTGATAGCTTCCTCTCAATGAGAAGATGATCGATTATTCTCCCCCTTTTCTATCATCAAATATAGATGGCAAAGTGGAGGGAGTATTACCTTGCGTGTAAGATTAAATATATTATGTTTAATATTTAATCTAGTAGCCATTATAATCATTTACATTATATAGATCAAAATATATAATAACCTATTAAATAATTAGTTGGTAATTGTTGATGGACCATATTACCCTTCTTAACTAATTGGGTTTCCTCTTGGGTGCTTATATAAGGAGACTTATGTAGAGGTTAAAGGGTTACTCAGTTACACACTTAGACAGATAACCTAATTAGAATAACATCACATTCGACCTCCCTCTCCATAGCCGATCTCCCTTATCGGTTTCACAATCACCATCATCAGTCAGCACCCTAAGGAGGAACCAGATCACATTGACAAAGATGTCGAACTCCATGGCTTCTTCCATCATTGGATTCTCTACTGCACTGTCTGCGGTGACATGTATGTTTTCATGTTTTCCATTATGATTAAACAGAACAGATCCAACATGTGGTATCAGAGCATATATTGATTAGCCAGTTCTGTTTTCGTATCCATCAATTATGGGATAGAAATCTGGAAAACGGAATTTTGATAACTTAATAAACCTAACAGCCGGTTTCGAGTCATAAAGATCCACTCGAGATCACTGTTCGAGGAAAAGAATTTGTTTTAAATATCTCGAAATCAAAACGTGTAAACTTATAACCGAAATCTGTTTTAGAAAAGCCTTAAAATTCAGGTTTCGGGTTCCAGAATTTATGTTTTAATTTTTTAGGGTTCATCATGTTCTTAGGAAAATTCAAAAATTCCTTTATGTTTTGGAATGCAATTAGGATTGATGAGTGTTTTTTCCTGTTTGATCCAATTTTATCTTTTAAGTTTATTCGAAAACTATTAAAAAGATATACAGTTATAATTTTCGAAATCCTTTATAAATTTAGATCAACAATAAAACAGGAAACACTATCACACAATCCCTTAAATTTCGAGTTTTCAGTTATTATCACATTAACAGCTGTTAACAGGAAGTTTCGAGGTCCCTTTCAACAAGCCGAGACCAAGATCTCGACTCGAGACCACGAGATCTCGACTCGAAATCATAAATGTTCTCAAATATTCACAACTCGAGACAACGATTTCGACTCGAGACCATAAGGTCTCGACTCGAGACCACTAAGGTTTCGACTAAGGGCTTCAATCTTCACAACTCGAGACCATGGTTGCGACTCGAGACCTCATAAGGAGTCGAGATCTCATAATTCACAGCAGTTGTCACGGCCCCCGACCCAGTTTGATCCGTTTCAGGAGCCGCGGGACAGAAAATCCCGTGGTATTTATTTAACAGCAGAAGTTTTCTTCAGGATCTTTTTAAAACTGAAATATTTCCCGATTATTTTATTTCACAACTCGGGATAAAACCCGGTAATTTACAATCATATGATTTCTCTAAGAAATCTTTATTTTACAAAACATGTTTCTTTATTTTATATTGAGCCACTTCCTTAAGCTTGTAGTGCTTCACGACACTTTTCCTGGATCACAACAGATCACCTGAAACATGTTTGAAAAAGGTGTTGTCAGCGGGAAATACTGGTGAATCATTCTTTTTACTAAAACGACTCATTGTTATAATTTACAGTATTAAGAGCGATTACAATGTTTCAGATATCAAACCAACTACCCATAGTATTTGTCACTCGACCCATTGGCCCTCCCGTTGTCCAATGGTGTCTGTGACTATGGTCATATCACCCCTTGGCTGCCCCAATGGTGAAGATTATCAAGTAATGTATACAAAACCCCACATACCAGCTGTAATTTGGTGATTACAAAGACTTAATCCCTGTAATTATAACTTTGAAAATAAACATGCTTTTGTAAACAAATTTGATAAAAAGAGAATGACTCACTGATGCGCGTTTAAGTGTCGTATATATTAGGTGTATATTTTAAGCCCTTTTTAACACTTATTTTAGCCAAGTTTTAAATTTATAAAACACGATATTTCACTAACACTAAACACACATATGGGCAAGTGCACCCATCGTTGAGTGTAGTATAGCGTTGGTAAGATACCGAGGTCGTCCAAGGACACAAGAGCTTTTAGTACCGGTTTATCCTCAACGTCTAACCAAAATAAAAGTTTAGAAAAATGTTTTAAACTAAGAAAAATAAAACTAACTAAAATGCTGAAAAATAAAAATAAAATAAAAACAGATAGACAAGATGAATCACTTGGTTCCGACTCGTATCTAGTATAACCTTTGATTACTTCCGCACTTTTGCACATAATTAAGAGATTATCTTAGTTATTGTAGTAGGCCCCTCTTTTGAAGGCGACGTTACCCTCACCCCAGTAGTTTGAGTCAGCAGGGATACAATCCTAAAAGGGTGGATTATTGGAAGATAATGAATTAAGTTATTAATGCAGTATTGTGGTAGGCCCCGCTTTTGGCGGTGACGTTACCCTCGGCTAAGTAGTCTGAGTCAGCAGGGATACAGTCCTAAATAGCCGGGTTATAATATTAATAGTAGTTAACTTATGAGGGGATCAAAGAGTTTGGACCCCCGCCATCCAATACCGTGAAGTATTGAAGGAGGTCCTACTAAATTTGACTCAGGTCCATTGCAGGACCTCTAAACGCTGAACAATGGCAAGACCTTTACCAAACCGTTCCCTTAACCCCCTACCAGGTAGCCAACATATCTCCATATAGACCGTGGAGATATGAATGGTGAAAATCCTTTATTTTATATAGACAGTAAAATAATGCCAAGACACCACGGACAAACGATAAGGAAAGATCACCTTCAACATAAGTAACTAGTTATTAAAGTCATTAATACAAAACCAAATAAAAAGTGCAAAAGATTAGAAATAAAAAGTATTATACTAGACACTTTGTCTTCACCAAGTGATGTAAGAGACTTAGGCAAACATGGCCTTGATTGTCAAGAACTCTTACGATCAATCTTGGATCCCGAGACGACTCACACACTCTACGATGGACAATGGATGATGGTGGTGGATGATGGTGTTGTGATGGTGGTGGGTGGTGGATGAAGTGTGAGAGAGGTGGTGTGCCAAGGGATGAGATGAAATGAATCCAAGCACTCCTATTTATAGGCTGAACAGAGAGCTGGACACGGCCCCGTGTCCGCTGGGCACGGCCCCGTGTCCGCTGGGCACGGCCCCGTGTCCGTCTGACACTCTCTCTCCTCATTAATTGTAATTCGCAATTACAATAAATGCGCCTGCTGTACTTTCGACACGCCCCCGTGTCCGCTGAGCACGGCCCCGTGATGGGCAATAGAAGCTTCTATAGGTTTGTCTTTTCTGCTGCTTCTTGGGCACGGCCCCGTGCTGGCTGAGCACGGGGCGTGTTCAGTCTTCTGTTTTCTCTATTTTGCTTTGGAAGGTGCCGTTGAGGGTTTGGGCAGTCCACTAATGTTCCTTTTCTTGTATTTATGTTGGATTTAGTTGTCTTTTTGCTTCTTTTGCGTTTTTGAGCTCATTTAATCCTGAAAATACAAAAGGAAGACAAAAACACTCTTTTTCCAATATTAGTACTAAAAAAGGGTTAGTTTTATGCCTTATTTGATGTAATTTATATGTTGCATTTTACACACATCAAATACCCCCACACTTGAACTTTTGCTTGTCCTCAAGCAAAACTCTTTAATATGTGGCTTACACTCCCAAATGGAATAGGTAGAAGAGAAGGTTTTGGGCTTGTCGTAGAATGTCGGGATTTCCAAGATCTTTTTGGGTTTTATTTTTATTTATTTACACTCTTATTCGTAATGATTTATTTAGAACTGTTCATAAAAGAAATTACTTATTTGGGCATAACATGCCTTTTTAAAATTCTATTTATATACAAGTTCACATACCTCGCGGGGAAATCACTCACACTCGGCCGAAGGTGTATTTTTAGTGAATCACTCGAGAGCGGCATGGAACTTATTCCTACCATAGGCTTGCCAAGAAATCAATCCTCCTCCTTTTTAACTTTTATACCTTTGTAGATATCAAGAGGACTTTGTGGGTTAAGGGTTGGCTAGGGTTAAAGGTAGGTGGTTGGGTTAGTGGTTAGTAGAAAAAAAGGCTAAAAGCGTAACAAGTGTCGGTTTTCGTATTTTTGCAACTTTTTATTTTGATGAAGCTTTTATTCAAACTAAGTTATTTTTGATTAACTTGTTTGTTTATTTTCTTTTTGCTTCATCAATATCACAAGTTTTTTTTTTTTTTTTTTTCACGAAGAACCGAACTTGTTACTAAAATAAAGGGTTAAAAATGAAAAAGGTTTTGGTGGATGAAAGGGGTTTTTTTTTTTTTGGGTGATGAAACGAAAAGGTTTAGGCTCAAAGGGGCTAACTAGGGGGATTTTTGGGTAGGTGGTAAAGGAAAAAGAAAAATAATGGTGTAGAAATGAAAAGGGTTAGTCCTAATGCCTCCATCATTTACTTACTCGGGTTTAAGTTGATAAGGACCGGGAATGTATTGTCATGGCAAGTTCTAGAGTCGTAAGAACCAAGCAGCTATTCACACAAGAAACGAAAAATGAGCATTTAGTCAAATGATATGTAATTGTGTGCTCAATAAAGGCTCAAAACTCACTTTTGTGGGAATGGGTTTTTATGTGATCAAGTATATAATCAAATTTTAAATAAGTTTGCTATGCCTTTTCATAATTTTCTTATGTTGGTTCTTTTTATCACTACGCTATCGGTTGTAAATTTGTAAAAATATAACCTTTTTGAGAACTTGAATTTCCCGAGTTAAACCTAGACAAGTAAAAAAATTGAAATTTTTGAAAAAATTTGGGGTGATTAGCGGTTCCAATAGAGTTTTGTGTAAGGCTTGTATTTAGGACTTGCAAAATTCAAGGTTTTAGCATCCCCCCACACTTAAATTACACATTGTCCTCAATGTGTCCCAAAAATAAATTTTTAGGTTGATTAGATGTGTAAAATAGTGTTTAAAAAGCAAAAAAATTGTGTTACTGGGCGTTGAACACGGCCCCGTGTTATCCGGGCACGGCCCCGTGTTCAAGTGCCAGTAACAAAATTAAAATAAGAGAAACAGAAGTCTGGACACGGGGGCGTGTTGGGTGAACACGGCCCGTGTCCAGGTACCTGAACTGGGCGTTTGTCTGCAGGTGGTTCGGCACGGGGCCGTGTTGGTTGGACACGGCCCGTGTTGAACCTTCTGAAATGGAGAAAATTGTCGGGTTGCCTCGTTCTTGTGCATGGGATCATTTTTCTCGTTCCCCTTTTCATCCTTTACCACCATGAGTGTGTTTTATTTCTGAAAATTAAAACTAACTAGAAAGCATAAAAAAAAAATTAATCTAAATTAAACTAAGGATAGTTCCGTGGAATGCCTCCATGGTGCGCCACGTTTATAAGGGTCCTTGGCTAGACCCAAAGCCGGTCATATGTTACCCAAGTGGGATGTGTTGCATCCCATGTTACACCGTCAGAGAGCGTCATCCAAGCTTGAGTCTATGACCTTCATGTAGTTGACCGGGTCTTCTTCCTCTACTTGCTTTCCACATTCAAATTTCACTTCCTCATCCCCAAACTTCAATGTTAGAGTTCCGTCATTCATATCCACCAATGCTTGGGCGGTGGCTAGGAATGGCCTCCCGAGGATGAGAGGGACCTCGGTGTCTTCTTCCATGTCTAGGATGACAAAGTCGGTTGGAAAGACGAATTTGTCAACCTTGACTAGCAGATTTTCGGCGACACCTTGTGGGAATTTGACGGACCTGTCGGCTAGTTGTATGCTCATCTTTGTAGGGCTTGTTGTTCCTAGGCCGAGTCGCTTGAACATTGATGTGGGCATGAGGTTGATGCTAGCCCCAAGATCGGCTAAAGCATTTCGGACGGGGGACTTCCCAATCGAACAAGGGATTGTGAAGCTCCCGGGGTCGATTTTCTTTTGTGGAAGTTTGTTGAGTACTAGAGCTGAGCATTCTTCGCCTAAGTTAACTAATTGCAATGATTCAATTTTCCTTTTGTGAGTGAGGAAATCCCTCATGAATTTTGCATATTTAGGCATTTGGGTTAGGACCTCAATAAAAGGAATATTAACATGCAATTGTTTTAGTAAACTTTCGAATTTTGCGAATTGCTCATCGGTCTTTTGACGATTTAACCTACCGGGGTACGGGATTGGAGGAGTCTTGGTGGGCTCTTGATTTGGTGTAGAAGCCTTTTCTGGCGCAGGGGGAGTCACAGGCTGGCTAGAATGGCTTCTTTCCTTTGGCGGCAATGGAGCATCCTCGGGACCCACGGTTCGATTTCTTAATGTGATGAGATGTACTTGTGCTTTTGGGTTTGTTTCGGTATTACTGGGTAATGCGCCTTGTGGTCTCTCGGAGAAATTTTGAGCTAGTTGATTTAATTGTTTTTCAACATTTTGAATGCTAGCTTGTTGATTTCTGAAATTCGATTCCAATTGTTGAAATCGATCCGAGTTTTTCTTTTCAGTGTCAGAGATGAGGCGAGATACAGTATCTTCAAGCCTTTCTCTTCCACCTTGTTGTTGAGGAAAATTTTGCGGTTGCTGAAAATTAGTTCGTTGGTTTTGTTGGTTACTACTATTGCCGGGATCTCTCCAACCAAGATTTGGGTGGTTACGCCATCCTTGGTTGTAGGTACCCGTTGGAGGACCCGACGGCCTAGGTCTATTATCCATGTAGTTTACCGTTTCAGTTTGTTCATCTAATTCTTTCATACAACTCCAATTTTCATGTGACCCACCACACCCTTCACAAGCCATAACCGAGGCCGTTTTTGTCATTTCTAGCCTTTTGATTTTTGAAGAGAGGGCCTCGATTTGGGCTTGTAAAGAGGTGCTTTCATCAACCTTATGGGCGCCCGGGGCAATAGATTTATTACCCCGGGGAGTGTGCCATTGAAAATTGGTTTGAGCAATTTCCTCAATTTGGTTATATATTTCATTTGGGCGACGATTACCTAAGAGTCCCCCGGAGCTTGAATCAAGTGTTTGTCTTGTGTGTGGCAACAATCCATTGTAGAAAGTGGATACTTGTTGCCATACCGCTAGACCATGGTGAGGACACTTTCTTAAAAGCTCCTTGAACCTTTCCCAAGTTTCATATAAGGATTCCCCATCCTCTTGTGAGTATGTATTAATTTCAGTCATTAATTTGGCCGTTTTAGCAGGAGGGAAATACTTATATAAAAACTTTTGGGCGAGTTCATCCCAGGTGTTTACCGATCCAACTGGGAGGGTGTTAAGCCAAGCCTTAGCTCGGTCTTTTAATGAAAAAGGAAACATTCGAAGGCGGATGGCGTCATTTGATGCTCCATTGATCCGAAAGGTATCACATATTTCTAAGAAGTTAGTAATATGTAGATGGGGATCCTCGTCCGCAAGCCCGTGGAAGGTTGCGGAGTTTTGGAGCATTTGTATCAAATGCGGCCGAAGTTCGAAGTTGTTGGCCTCGACATTTGGTGCATTGATAGCGGCGCCAAGATTGCCTACGGTAGGCCGTAGGTAATCCATGAGGGTACGTTGGTCCGCCATTGGAAGTGGGTCCCCCGAAGCTTTCTCTTGATTTTTAGCTTTAAGCCTTTTTCTGAGAAAGCGCTCGGGTTCTTCTAGGGGTTCTTTTATGTCTCTACTAGAACTGGAGCTCATGCACTACGTAGGAGGTTCAAATGTGGCGCCTGGGGTCCAAATCCTGCAATAAAAACAAAAAAGAACGCTGGTCAGAATGTTCACCACGGCCCCATGCTTAATGAACACGGCCCGTGTTCAGAGGCGCAGTAATTGATTTCTGGATCCCTGTTACTGGGAGTTGGACACGACCCCGTGTTGCACCGACACGGCCCCGTGTTCAGCTCTCTGTAACTCAGAAAATAAAAACTGCCAGTGATGATGCTGGGCACGGCCCGTGTCTGACCGGGCACGGCCCGTGCTGAGCGCTGCAGGAGCTGAAAAACTAAGAAAATCCTAAAAAAAAAAAAAAAAAGATGATTAGGCCGTTGATTCCTAACTTTCTTAAAATCCTTGTGTCCCCGGCAGCGGCGCCAAAAACTTGATGCGCGTTTAAGTGTCGTATATATTAGGTGTATATTTTAAGCCCTTTTTAACACTTATTTTAGCCAAGTTTTAAATTTATAAAACACGATATTTCACTAACACTAAACACACATATGGGCAAGTGCACCCATCGTTGAGTGTAGTATAGCGTTGGTAAGATACCGAGGTCGTCCAAGGACACAAGAGCTTTTAGTACCAGTTTATCCTCAACGTCTAACCAAAATAAAAGTTTAGAAAAATGTTTTAAACTAAGAAAAATAAAACTAACTAAAATGCTGAAAAATAAAAATAAAATAAAAACAGATAGACAAGATGAATCACTTGGTTCCGACTCGTATCTAGTATAACCTTTGATTACTTCCGCACTTTTGCACATAATTAAGAGATTATCTTAGTTATTGTAGTAGGCCCCTCTTTTGAAGGCGACGTTACCCTCACCCCAGTAGTTTGAGTCAGCAGGGATACAATCCTAAAAGGGTGGATTATTGGAAGATAATGAATTAAGTTATTAATGCAGTATTGTGGTAGGCCCCGCTTTTGGCGGTGACGTTACCCTCGGCTAAGTAGTCTGAGTCAGCAGGGATACAGTCCTAAATAGCCGGGTTATAATATTAATAGTAGTTAACTTATGAGGGGATCAAAGAGTTTGGACCCCCGCCATCCAATACCGTGAAGTATTGAAGGAGGTCCTACTAAATTTGACCCAGGTCCATTGCAGGACCTCTAAACGCTGAACAATGGCAAGACCTTTACCAAACCGTTCCCTTAACCCCCTACCAGGTAGCCAACATATCTCCATATAGACCGTGGAGATATGAATGGTGAAAATCCTTTATTTTATATAGACAGTAAAATAATGCCAAGACACCACGGACAAACGATAAGGAAAGATCACCTTCAACATAAGTAACTAGTTATTAAAGTCATTAATACAAAACCAAATAAAAAGTGCAAAAGATTAGAAATAAAAAGTATTATACTAGACACTTTGTCTTCACCAAGTGATGTAAGAGACTTAGGCAAACATGGCCTTGATTGTCAAGAACTCTTACGATCAATCTTGGATCCCGAGACGACTCACACACTCTACGATGGACAATGGATGATGGTGGTGGATGATGGTGTTGTGATGGTGGTGGGTGGTGGATGAAGTGTGAGAGAGGTGGTGTGCCAAGGGATGAGATGAAATGAATCCAAGCACTCCTATTTATAGGCTGAACAGAGAGCTGGACACGGCCCCGTGTCCGCTGGGCACGGCCCCGTGTCCGTCTGACACTCTCTCTCCTCATTAATTGTAATTCGCAATTACAATAAATGCGCCTGCTGTACTTTCGACACGCCCCTGTGTCCGCTGAGCACGGCCCCGTGATGGGCAATAGAAGCTTCTATAGGTTTGTCTTTTCTGCTGCTTCTTGGGCACGGCCCCGTGCTGGCTGAGCACGGGGCGTGTTCAGTCTTCTGTTTTCTCTATTTTGCTTTGGAAGGTGCCGTTGAGGGTTTGGGCAGTCCACTAATGTTCCTTTTCTTGTATTTATGTTGGATTTAGCTGTCTTTTTGCTTCTTTTGCGTTTTTGAGCTCATTTAATCCTGAAAATACAAAAGGAAGACAAAAACACTCTTTTTCCAATATTAGTACTAAAAAAGGGTTAGTTTTATGCCTTATTTGATGTAATTTATATGTTGCATTTTACACACATCACTCACATTGCGGATTTATTTGAGCAGAGCCTAGCCTACTGATTAGCCTTTTAACCTAAATTTAATAACATGCACACAGCTCGGTTAGTAACTTAATACAGCATTTACGATAACTCACGAGATTAAACCCTCACATCGAATGACAAAGTGAGATACTTAAACATTCATCGAATTAACGACAAATGACAAAGCAATAACCCTAATGTGGGCAGCACTTAAACATCCATTGGATAGTTTAATCGATCGGACATTGAATCGTATCAGCGATCGAGTTATTACCCTGTATTGCGGCAACGATTTGGGATTCGTGTGTGTTTTGATAGTAAACAGAGCGTAACTCAGTGTGTATAACGAATTTTTACGTCGTTTCAACTCCAGAATTCAAGTCCCAAACACCCCTAGTTATACATAAAATTTGACCCCCTCGCGTGACGCGAGGGGTACCCCTATGGGCGTCGCATGGCGCGAGGGGTCACTACCTACCATAGGGTAGCCCCGTGTGTTTGTAGGCTTGCTGAGTTGGTCTCGCATGCAAATTCGTTTTCGACAGCTAGTTATGTAGATAATCGTAACTAGGGTTTATCCCCCCTGAGTTTTAGGAGCCCTGATCCTGATTCCGATTGTTCTGAAAATTATAGGGTTTATACAGAATCACTTGGGTGTCTTAATTAGGGTTTCCTATTGGATGAAATAATAAAATAAATAATAGTTTTGATGAGAGTTGTTACATCCTCCCCACCTTAATAAAAATGTCGTCCTCGAGATTTACTGGAATAATTGAGGATACTTTCGCTTCATTTCTGATTCCAGCTCCCAAGTGTATTCGGGTCCTCGTTTCGAATCCCACTTGACTTTAACCAATACTAGTCGTTTGTGTTTGAGAAACTTGATCTTGCGGTCTTCTATCTGAAGAGGTTTCTCAATAAATTTTAACTTTTCGTTTACCTCTATATCTTGAAGAGGTACTACCAAAGATTCGTCTGATAAGCATTTCTTGAGATTGGATACATGAAATACATCATGTACTCCAGCTAACTCTTCTGGTAGTTGTAAACGATAAGCAACTGGTCCTATACGTTGGATCACTAGAAATGGTCCTACGTATCTTGGACTTAACTTTCCTTTCTTACCGAATCGAACTACTCCTTTCCAAGGTGAAACTTTCAAAAGTACTTTATCTCCGACTTGAAATTCCAACGGCTTTCGACTGTTATCTGCATAACTCTTCTGGTGATCCCGAGCCGTCTTCAGTCTTTCCTTGATTTGATTAATCTTGTCGGTCGTTTCTTGCACTATCTCAGGACCTGATAATTGACTTTCTCCTATTTCTGCCCAACAAACCGGAGTTCTGCACTTTCTTCCATATAGTGCCTCGAATGGGGCAGTTTCAATACTTGAATGATAACTATTGTTATAGGAGAATTCAATTAAAGGTAAATGGTCGTCCCAATTTCCACCAAAATCTATCACACATGCTCTGAGCATGTCTTCTAGAGTTTGGATTGTTCTTTCACTTTGTCCGTCTGTCTGAGGATGATATGTTGTGCTTAAATTTAATCGAGTTCCCATTGCTTCTTGGAAACTTGTCCAAAAATGCGAAGTAAAACGACTATCCCTAACTGATACAATGGAGAGTGGAACTCCATGTAGGGATACGACTTCATCTACATACAACTTTGCCAACCTTTCTGTTTTGGTCAAAAATCAGGCAATGACAATGTAACCAAACTTTCTGTTGTGAGGTATGATGCTTGAATTGATGAACAACAATAAGGATCACTATGAAGTGTAATGAACAAATGACACGAAGATTTATACGGGGAAAAAGCCCTTGATCAAGAGTTGATCTCCGGCACAAAAAACCCCGGGTGATGGAAACTACCGATCACCAACTTAAATTAAACAAACAATCTGTTACAACTTCGGATGATAGCGAGCTAAGTACAAGGATCACTATAGTGTATCGTGTAGAAATGTATGAAAAATGCTAAGTGTTTTGTCGAGAGCTGGTGAGAGCGGTTGTATGAGTGTGTGTGTAGCCAAAAATAGCCAAGTGTTTCTAAAATAGCTCGCTACCCCTTTAAAAATAAAAAAATATCTAGCCTAACTAACATTCCGCAAATGGTGCAAGTCCTCCACGACTCCACAACATCCATTTCTGACCAAGCACGTGCGGAATAGACTGAGAATATTCTCCAGGAATGTCGCCAAGACTAAGTCCAAGTTGATATTCCTGCAAAATATTTACGAATTCAAAGTAGACAATCGTTAGTACAGGAATCCTTATAGTGATCCATGATCCTGATCCTGCAACACTTCTGAGGATCACTATTTCAGATAGAATTGAGGATCACTAAATCCAACAGTAAATAAGGATCACTGGTCATTTAGAAATCCACCCCTAACAATTGCCCCCAAAATATAAGGAGTAAATATGTAAATAAATGAGTTATATTTTGTCGATCTTATCCGTATTTAACCAACGGATAACTAGCCGTTATAAGCGGACTAGCCGTTACGATCATGACGTCAGTGAGATGACTACCCTGCAGAATCATCATTATAAATAAGAGTTAGAGATAGGGATCATTTCACATTTAAGTTCAAGAGAACTCCCTTTAAATTCTACTTCGACGATCAAACAGGTAACTCTTTTCCTTTCTCCTTTCTCATATTCTGCTCTTCTTTCTTTACCATCATCTCGTTCAAAAATGATGCTCCGAAGCTCACCGGGCAAGGATCACAAGAAGAACAGCCCCTTAAAAAGTCAAGGGATCATCAAAGATTCCGCAAAAGAACGTTGTTGTTTCACCGATGCACAAATTGATAAAATCCGCCACTGTTTTCCAGCAAATACTGTTATCAGATCCTTTGATCCCACTGCTCTTAGTGACAACATCTCTGAAACTTGGGTAGCTTTCCCAATTACACCTTTCACCATAGGATACACCTATCCTTTTCCAGACCTTACCCAATCCTTTTTCTCCCTTACCGGCATCTGCTACATCCAAGCTATGCCGATGATCTGGAGGGTCCTATATACCCTTGAAAGGATCATCGAGCAGGAAGGAATTGACCTAGGAATGTCGGAGTTGGCTGAGATGTATGATCTCACAACGTTTGGATCCCACCGATATTTGTTCAAACGTAAACCCGGAGAAGAACATCCCATCTTTAAGGCTACTAAAAACGATACCAACTGGAAACGGCGGTTCTTCTTCGTCAGGAGGGATTCTATCCCGGATGGAAAGGATTTGCCGAAGAAATGGAGCACTCATGGTAGGATAGGAGGATCCTTAGAAGGATCACTAAGTAAGCTCATTCTGATAATGATTACTAATATGCTTTTGTTTCTTTTTTGTACAGCTATCACATTCTCGCATATCATTTCTTCAGCTGCCACCAAGGGGAGACTTGCTGCCTTTAGAAAGCTTGATCCTGAAACAAGATCATTCAAGACAATCACCCAGGATTCACAAGAGGTATCCTCAGGCTCTGTTACCATGTCAAGTAAGTATCCTGTTCTTTTTATATTCAAATGTTTAAATAAATAGTTATATATGAATAGAATTAGGACACTTATCTGTTTTGGGTATGTAGGCGCTGGAAAATCATCAAGATCCGCTTCTAAATTTAGTGTCACTGAGCTTGACACCGTCCGATCCTCCAAGAAGAAGCTTCCTCCCAGCCCAACTGCTTCGATCCCCAAGGCACCCGCTAAAGGAAGGGGTGGCAAGAAAAGAAAAGCCTCCGAAGCTGAGGATCTGCAAGGTCTGCCCCGGATCCGCCATCAGTTCCTTGAATACTTCAACGAGGTAAGGATCCTTGTCCCTGCTTTAGGTATCCAGTTTATTTGAGGATCATCTGTTCTTTATCTTCTTTGCAGAAATTTGCTGAAATTGAAGACTATGTTGGGCATGTCGAGGAGCAGGACAAGAAGATTGTTGACCTCCAACAAGTCGCATTGCTCAAGGATCTTAAGATTGCTGACCTCCAAAAGGATCTCAAAAATGCCAAAGCTCAGACGGCTACACTCCTGATCAACTTTGATTATGAGAAGAACGAGATCACCCATGATGCCAAAGTCTCTGCTGCCATAGCGATGTACAAGACCAAATTGCAGATGGCCTTGGAAGCTCAGGATCCTGACTTCGACAGAAGCAACTGGGATGTGGAAGGCTGGAAGGCAAGGCTGGCTGAGCTGGATGATGAGGAGGAGGCTGAGGAGATCCTGACAATCGAGGCTGGAGGCAGTGGTAAGGATCATGGTGGTGAAGCTAGTGGAGCTAGAGATGGTGATGCAGCGAAGGTGTAGGCTGCATGAGTGGGCGATGAAGGACATTTCTAGACGTAGCCGGAGCCCACTTTTTTAATTTGGTTATGGTTTTTGTTTTGATGATGTTTTGATGAACAATGGTTGGTCTGTACTTAAACAATAGTAAATAGGGTTGAGGATCATGGATGATCCTTTGAACAATAGGTAGGATTACAAATGGTGGAGGGATCCTCTGTTTGGGGGATGAAGCCATTGTGATCCCGCCGTCTTTAATTTCCTGCACTTACTAGACCTACGAACAATGGACACCCTTTGCCAACCCATGTGGACGGGCCACGTTTTGCTGGTAGAAACGTGGGTTGGCAATTTTGACAACCTTAAAAGGGTTTAAGCTTTTGTGAATAAAATGACTTACTTTCTGGCTATATCCTGCGTTGATATCCTTATTGTTATTTTATTTTTCAATCTATTGTGATGTTCATGTCGTTTAAACTCATCAAGTAAGGAAAAATTTTAGAAATATCCCTTAAGAGTTAAGGATATGATCAAGGATCACATAAAAAATTATTTAAGGATCATAATTTCAGTTGTCAAAGGATAAGTGTCACTCAAACACATAATGAATAAAATCAAAACAGTTAAGGATCATACCTGAGAATCCAAGTTAGGATCCTATCCTATAACACTTAAAATTAGGATAACCCAAGATACAAAACTTAGTTGAAAGTAAGAATCCTTGGTCATTTATCTTCACAAACCTGAAATAAGATATTACTTGGGACTAAGCCAATAAAAGATGAATGTTAGCGACTGGGGACAAGCCCAACAATTCTGGGGACAAGCCCAATATACTGGGGACAAGCCCAAAAGATAACTGGGGACAAGCCCAAAGGATAACTGGGGACAAGAGTATGGCCCTTACTGGCGATTATCCAAACTTAGTGACATGAAAATGCCAAAACCTTAGCTAACGTGAAAATGTTAGAAACCTTAGGAACGGATGTATGGTACGTCTACCATTATACATAGGATCCTGAATATAGCCAGTACAATGAAATTGTCAGCCCCTAAAGTGGGTACTGGTCCCATTGCCATGAACTATACCAGGATCATCGTGCGCTACTGGCGAAACTGGGGACAGGCCAAAACTGGGGACTAGCCCAAACAACTGGATACTTCTGCGGATACTCAACGCTTAGTTAAAGATACATGAACCTTCAAAACTCATAATCAAGTAAAAGGAGGATAAAGGACGCAGGATCCTTATCCTTATAAGAGAATAAAAAGAATGAAATAGTTTAAGATTGGAATGTTACCAGAAAGAGGATCATCTATCAGCGGGGATCCTTCAAGGATACTTGTCTGGTAAAGATCATGGATCATGATCACATGAAATATTTCTTCAAATGGACAGCATTCCAAGCTCTAGGTAGCAAATCACCCTCCATTGTTAGCAATCGATATGCCCCCTTTCCTGCTTCAGCTTCAATCAAATAGGGTCCTTCCCACTTTGGTGCTAGCTTTCCATCAGCAGGATTGGTGGTGTTTTGAAATGCTTTCCTTAATACCATATCCCCAACTTGGAATTTCCCGAGCCTGACATTTTTGTTGTAAGCTCCAGCCATCCTTTGTTGATAACTGGCCATCCTTATCCTTGCTAAATCCCTGATTTCTTCTATAGTATCCAAGTCTTGAATCAAGTTTTCAACATTTTCTTCAGGATCACGAACGCTTGTTCTTGCAGTTGGAATCACCATCTCTGTAGGGATCACTGACTCTGCCCCAAATACCAAAGAAAATGGAGTTTGGCCTGTAGCATTCTTGGGAGTTGTCCTATCAGCCCAAAGCACATAAGGTAGTTCTTCTGCCCATTTTCCTTTCTTGGATCCAAGCTTTTTCTTCAAATTGTTGATGATGATCTTGTTGGATGACTCTGCCTGACCATTAGCTTGTGGATGGACTGGTGTTGATGTTATCATCTTAATCCCCCAACTGTCACAAAAGTTAGTGGTTCTACTCCCAATAAATTGGGATCCATTATCACAAATAATCTCAGAAGGGATGCCAAATCTAGTAATAATATTTCTTTTAATAAAGGATATAACTTCCTTTTCTCTGACTTGAGCGAAGGCTTCAGCCTCTATCCACTTAGAGAAGTAATCAGTCATAGCAAGCATGAATACTTTTCCACCTGGTGCCTTAGGAAGCTTTCCAACTATATCCATTCCCCATCTCATGAATGGCCAAGAAGAAGATATAGGATGCAAGAGCTCTGCTGGTTGGTGAAGGATATTACTATGCCTCTGACAAGGATCACACTTCTTGGCATACTCCACAGCATCCTTCTTCATAGTGGGCTTCTTGAGAATAATGCCCTGCCCCCAGTGTGGTTTCCACAATCTCCTTCATGGAAATCCTTTAGGACTTCTTGAATTTCAGGATCCTCAATGCATCTCAAATATGGTCCTGCAAGAGATCGTTTATACAACATATTATTTAATATTGTAAATTGAGATACCTTAATTTTGAAAGCATGGGTTTTCTCCTGTAGGAATTTCTCCATGTTGTATGTATCTCATGATTGGGGGTATCCATGATCCTGAATGAGATTGGGTATCATCACTGGGGATGATTGCAGAATCTTCTCCTATCTCCATAGCTACATGATCCTTGATAGCAGGGGTCAGGATATGGATAATAGGGATCTCAATATCCTCAGGAATCTTCAAAGATGATCCTAGATTGGCTAATGCATTAGCTTCTGCATTCTCTTCCCTTGGTACCTGTGTCAAACTAAAGGATACAAAAGAGAGTGCCAATTCTTTGACTATCTCCAAATATTTGATTAGCTTTTCACCTTTAACAACATAGGATCCATTAAAGTGATTAGTGATCAATAAAGAATCTACATGTACCTCAAGATACCTGATGCTCATATGCTTTGCAATTTGCAAACCAGCTATCAAGGCTTCATATTCAGCCTCATTGTTGGTAGTTTGGAATTCACAAGCTATGGAGTGGGGTATTATGTCCCCCTGTGGCGATTTTAGTAGTATTCCAAGCCCTGTTCCATTCACATTGGAGGATCCATCAGTAAACAGTATCCAAGGATCCTTGGTTTCTTCGAGCTGTTGGACTTCTAGTTCAGCTTCCTTTTGCAAATCACTACTGAAATCTGCCACAAAGTCAGCTAATGCTTGGGATTTAATGGCTGTCCTAGGCTCATATCTTATGTCATATGCACTCAACTTCACTGCCCACTTAGCCATCCTTCCTGACATTTCAGGTTTAATGAGAACATTCTTAATTGGGAAATTAGTTTTAACACTAATGGCATGAGTCTCAAAAAAATGTCTTAATTTAGTAGATGCCATAATTAATGCAAGGATAAGTTTTTCTAAATGTGAATACCTGGATTCAGCATCAAGTAAGCTCTTACTTACATAATAAACAGGATGTTGTGTACCTTGGTGATCCTTAACAAGGACCGCACTTACTGCTTTTGAGGATACCGCCAAATATAAGGATAACACATCTCCCTTTTCTGGTTTCATTAAGGCTGGGGCTGAGGATAGGTAATCTTTAAGAGCTTTAAGGGTACTTTCATGCTTCTCAGTCCATTCAAATTTCTTGTTTTTCCTCAGGATGTCATAGAACTCCTTGCACTTTTCTGAGGATTTGGATATGAATCTGTTCAAGGCTGCGATCCTGCCAGTCAACCTTTACACATCCTTAGCATTGGCAGGAGATTTGATATTCACAATAGCATTAATTTGCTCTGGACTTGCTTCAATGCCCCTCTTTGTTACCATATATCCTAAGAATTTACCTGCCTTTACACCAAAATGACACTTAGAAGGATTTAGCTTCATATTAAATTTATCAAGGATATTGAACGCCTCCTCCAAGTCTTTAAGGTGATCCTCAGCTCTTTTGGACTTAACCACCATGTCATAAATATAGACTTCCATAGTGTGTCCAATTTGGTCCTTGAACATCATATTGACAAGCCTTTGGTAAGTAGCACCTGCATTCCTTAATCCAAATGGCATAGCAATATAACAATATATACCAGTTGGGGTCATAAAGGCTGTATCCTCTTGATCGGATGGTTCCATCTGAATTTGTTGAAATCCAGATGAAGCATCCATAAAAGTTAACAACTCATGACCCGCGGTAGCATCCACCATGGAGTCAATGTGGGGTAATGGGAAAGGATCCTTGGGACATGCCTTGTTTAAGTCTGTAAAATCGACACATACCCTCCACTTTCCATTTTTCTTTTGAACAACAACCACATTGGCTAACCATCTTGGATACTTAACCTCTCTAATCATACCTGCTCGAAGTAGCTTATCTACCTCTTCCTGGATAATAGCATTTCTTTCAGGTGCAAACTTCCTCCTCTTTTGATGAATTGGCTTGAATGACCTGTCAATGCCAAGTTTGTGAGTAATTATATCCTTAGATATACCTGTCATGTCTTCATGTTTCCAGGAAAAGGTGGTCTTCCTTCTTTTGAGAAAGGATACTAGCTCTTGTTCAATATCGCTAAGGATCCCTGACCCTATGAAGATCTTGGATTCAGGATCATCAGGATCCAAGAGGATTTCTTTCAAATCCTGTTCTCTTGCCTCCAAGACATCTCTTGAAGGATACTTTAATTGCTATTGCTCCCTTGGTCTTGAGGCTGGTTTCATTGATGAGGTATAGCAATTCTTAGCCTCCTGTTGATCACTCTCAATTTTCACCACTCCCCATGGACTTGGAAGCTTTACACACTGATGATAGGTGGATGGGACTGCCTTCATATCATGTATCCATGGTCTGCCAAGGATAACGTTACAACACGATAAGCAATCAATAACACAAAACTTTTGATAAGAATGCAATCCTTCAATATAGATTGGGAGTTTGATGTCCCCCAATGTATTCTTTGTTTCCCCACTGAATCCCACAAGTACTGAGGATCTTGGGATAATATCGGACTCTGGGATATTCATTTTCTTGAGAACATCCAGCTGAATGATGTTCACAGAGCTTCATCCATCTATAAGGATCTTGCGAACAAAGTGGTTAGAAATAAACAATGTAATTACGAGACCGTCATGGTGAGGATCCTGGATGTCAACACGATCATCCTCATCAAAAGTAATGACTTTGTCCTGGGTGACAACGGAGGTCCAGACAGGTCTGTCTCCATTATCCATCTTGGTTTCCTTAGCGTGTCTTTTTGCTGCTGAAAAGGATGTACCACAGATGTCTGATCCACCGGATATGAAATTTATGACTTGTGCATCTGCTGGAGGAGCAGGAGCCCTTTCCGGGATCCTTTCAGGATCCTGGGTTCTTGACTTCTTTCGTCCCAAGAGTTCCTTTAAATGCCCCTTGCTCAACAAATAACCAATTTCCTTTCTAAGTGCAATACACTCTTCAGTGAGATGCCCAAAATCCTCATGATATGCACACCACTTGGATTTATCCTTTGTAGCAGCTGGTTTATCACTTTTCCTTGGCCACCTAGCTTTCTCACCTAGATTCTGTATTGCAAGGATTAGTTCATTGTTATCAACAGAGAAACAATATTCAGAAATAGGAGGATAATTCTCATCATCCTCTTCTTGTTCCACTGCATGCACATTCTGGTTATCAGATCTGTTATAGGACTTGGATTTGTTGTTCCTGAAGTAGGATCCTGAGGATTTGTTGTTCCTGAAGTAGGATCCTGATTGGTCAAAAATCAGGCAATGACAATGTAACCAAACTTTCTGTTGTGAGGTATGATGCTTGAATTGATAAACAACAATAAGGATCACTATAAAGTGTAATGAACAAATGACACGAAGATTTATACGGGGAAAAAGCCCTGATCAAGAGTTGATCACCGGCACAAAAAACCCCGGGTGATGGAAACTACCGATCACCAACTTAAATTAAACAAACAATCTGTTACAACTTCGGATGATAGCGAGCTAAGTACAAGGATCACTATAGTGTATCGTGTAGAAATGTATGAAAAATGCTAAGTGTTTTGTCGAGAGCTGGTGAGAGCGGTTGTATGAGTGTATGTGTAGCCAAAAATAGCCAAGTGCTTCTAAAATAGCTCGCTACCCCTTTAAAAATAAAAAATATCTAGCCTAACTAACATTCCGCAAATGGTGCAAGTCCTCCACGACTCCACAACGTCCATTTCTGACCAAGCACGTGCGGAATAGACTGAGAATATTCTCCAGGAATGTCGCCAAGACTAAGTCCAAGTTGATATTCCTGCAAAATATTTACGAATTCAAAGTAGACAATCATTAGTACAAGAATCCTTATAGTGATCCATGATCCTGATCCTGCAACACTTCTGAGGATCACTACTTCAGATAGAATTGAGGATCACTAAATCCAACAGTAAATAAGGATCACTGGTCATTTAGAAATCTACCCCTAACACTTTCCATGCTAAAGGTTTCTTTCATGGGTAGAAAATGAGCTGATTTGGTTAATCGATCCACAATTATCCAAATCGCATCATTACCTTTTCTGGTTTTGGGTAACTTAGTAACAAAATCCATTGTTATGAGTTCCCATTTCCATACAGGCATTTCTAATTGTTGTAGTAGACCTGAAGGTTTCTGATGTTCTGCCTTAACTTGTGAACAAGTAAGACACTTAGAAACATATTGAGCTATATCCTTTTTCATTCCTATCCACCAAAAGTTATTCCTTAAATCTTGGTACATCTTATTATTTCCAGGGTGCATAGTATACCTAGACTTATGGGCTTCTTCTAAAATCTTATTTCTTAATTCTCCCTGCTTAGGTACCCAAATTCTTCTTTTGTGGAATCTCCAAATTCCATCAACTCCTTGTTCTAATTCTTTTATTCGTCTCTTCATTCCTTCAGCATCATCCTTGATTGCTGTTTCTTGGAAATGCTTTAATTGTTCCATTAAATCTAACTATAGATTTAATCTAAGAACACGAACTCGTCGTTGTTTCTCATGGTACTTACGACTTAAGGCATCTGCAACTACATTTGCCTTTCCTTCGTGATACTGAATATCACAGTCGTAGTCGCTTAGGATTTCCATCCATCTCCTTTGCCTCATGTTTAACTCTTTTTGCCCGAATATATATCTTAAACTTTTATGATCTGTATAGACAATAAATTTACTTCCGTACAGATAATGTATCCAAATTTTAAGAGCAAAAATTATGGCTCCTAATTCTAAGTCATGAGTTGTATAATTTTCCTCGTGCTTTTTCAATTGTCTTGAAGCATACGCAATTACCTTCTTGCGTTGCATAAGCACACATCCTAATCCTAGTTTTGAAGCATCACAGTAAACTTCAAAATCTTCAGTTCCTTCTGGTAAAGCTAGGATTGGAGCATTGGTTAACTTTTTCTTTAAAATCCTAAAAGCTTCCTCTTGCTTAGGTCCCCATTCAAACTTAACTGCTCTATAGGTTAGCTTAGTTAATGGTACAGCTATCTTGGAAAAATCCTTAATAAACCGTCTATAGTATCTGGCTAAACCTATAAAACTTCTAATTTCCATTGCGGATTGCAGAACCTTCCATTTGGTAATTGCCTCTATCTTAGCAGGATCTACGTGAATACCTTCGTGATTTACCATGTGTCCGAGGAATTGCACTTCTTGCAACCAAAATTCACACTTCGAGAATTTGGCGTACAACTTTTCTTTTCTTAACAAAGTTCAGAGTGCATGCAAATGCTCACAATGCTCGTTCTGACTTTTTGAATAAATAAGTATATCGTCGATAAAAACAATTACAAATTTATCCAAATACGGTTTACAGATTCTATTCATCATGTCCATGAATGCGGCAGGTGCATTCGTTAATCCGAAGGGCATGACTGTAAACTCGTAATGACCATACCTAGTTCTGAAAGCAGTTTTAGGTATGTCTTCTTCTTGTACCTTCAATTGATGATATCCAGAGCGTAAATCGATCTTAGAAAAATATCTAGCTCCTTGAAGTTGATCAAAAAGATCATCAATCCTAGGTAATGGGTATCGATTCTTAATTGTAACCTTATTTAATTCTCTATAATCAATACACATTCTCATCGAACCATCCTTTTTCTTTACAAATAATACTGGTGCTCCCCACGGGGATGAACTAGGTTGTATGAAACCTTTACTTAGTAATTCATCTAATTGCTTTTTCAGTTCTAACATTTCTATAGGTGCTAACCGATAGGGTGCCTTGGCTATCGGTGTAGTTCCTGGAATTAGATGGATTCTAAATTCTACCTCCCTATTTGGTGGTAATCCTGGTAAATCTTCTGGGAATACATCTGAGTATTTTGAGACTACAGGAATTTCCTTAAGTTCTTTACCATTAGTATTAATGATTACTGAAATCATATATACTATTCCTTGTTTTCGTTCATAACTAGCAACTTTCATTACTGATATGAACTTCATGGGTTTTCGTGGTTTATCCCCTGTAATCGTGATTATTTCACCAGTAGGTGCCTGAATTTCTACAGAATTCTTATCACAAAGGATTCGAGCACGGTTGGCTACTAACCAATCCATTCCTAATCCAGTTAACTTCATTGGCAATAGGTTTGCATGAAATTTAAGACCTGAAAGTTCTATATTTTCTTTTTGCAAAACCTTATCTATTTTGACAGAATTTCCTTCTGCCGTTTCGACTGTAAAGATTTGCCTAAGGTTGGTTAATGGTAATTTAAGAGCTTGGCAGAATGAAGTATTTATAAAACTTTGGTTTGCACCAGAGTCAAATAATACTTTTGCGTAAATGTTGTGAACTAAGAACGTACCAGCTATCACATCTGGAATGAGTTCTGCTTCTTGAGTAGTCAGCTGGAATGCTCTGACATTCTTTTTAGTAGCTCCATCGGCTGTCTTAGCTTTGTTGTCTGTTGGTTTGGTCAATTTAGGACATTCTGTTTTGACTAGAACTAGTCTCTTGTGTTTGAGATTCTTGACTTTCCTATCTTCAATCTGTAGAGGTCTTTCTACAAATTTGAGTTGTTCATTTACCTCTATATCCTTAAGAGGTACTATCAATGATTCATCAGCTAAACACTTTTTAAGATTTGATACATGAAATACATCATGTATACCTGCTGTTTTGGTCAAAAATTACCGAAGCAATTAAGTGATCAAATTAGTAAAGTGAGGTAGTGTGCTAGAAAGTGTATTTGAAAATGTGCTTGTTGAGTTAATTAGGAAATCAGTATTCAGGATACGGCTCAGGATATCGAGCTGTATCTATGATCAAACAATGAGCAAAAGTAAAGTAAACGACACGAGATGTACAAGGAAAGCCCTTGATCAATCTAGATCACCGGCATAAAACCTCAGGAGCTGACAATCGCAGCTGCCTTGTTCTTCTATTGCTTCAAATATCAGGATACAGTGCAGGATGTGGTACGGATCGACTAAGTGTTACAATGAAATTTGAATACAAGTGTGGTGTTTGCAATGAGCTAGAAAGTGAAAGTATGCGAGAGTGTAAGTGGAGATTGTGTGACTTAAACTGATCCGTACCCATCTATTTATAGTAAAGATAAGCTAACAAACTATCCTAAACTTCCAGGATCCACCGAATATTCCTTAATCGAACGTTGTAGACCTGGTCTTTCGGGTTCAACGTCTCTCCTTCAACAAACTCGTCCGAGTCTTGAGGAGAAGAAGTCCTCTTGACCGTTAGCAAGTCTCAGCCTTTAACCTGCACGTGGTTAATTCAATAAACCTCAGGATATCGCCCAAGATGTTAGCAATATCCTCTTCCAGCATCCTGGTCACAAATAAACAAACAAAGGCAGGATATTGGTCAGGATACGTATGTTAAGAAAATGACCCCTAACAATTGTCCCCAAATATATCGGTTGGGATACCAATCCAATGGATATATTTCAAAAATCTTATCCCATAACTCAAGGCATTTAAAACGAAGCGACGGTCAAGATCACATCGTAACTTCCAACGCGTTTTTTACTCAATGGAGATCCATGAAGCCCCTATATCTTCTCTTTTCTTGTTTGAAAAGCAGATATCTTCAACAGAACCTTCAGGTAATTCTCCATTTCTGATTTTCTTCTTGTCAATTTACTTCACCTTACTTGCAATGGACGCCGAGACCTTCACCCAGCAGAATCTTCTTAAAAATCCCGAAAAGGAGATCTGCGCTTTTGACAACGCAGACATTGCAGCTTTAAGAGCCTCCGGCGCTTTCCCTGACAGCACGGTCTTTAGACCATTCGATCGGTCAATCCGATCGGATGTTTCTTCCACCGAATGGGTCTGTTTTCCAGCATATCCTTTTTCATTAGGTCTTCGATACCCTTTTCCTGAATTCATGATGCAATTCTTTCGAATTACCGGCATCTCTTTTGCTCAAACCATGCCCATGGTTTGGAGAGTACTAATTGTACTCAACCAAATCAAAAACCTCCATTGCTCCGACCTCTGCATCGAGGATTTACCTATTGCTTATCGCCTCCGATCCCATGGCTCTAGCCGGTTCTTGCTCTTCTCGACCTCCAGCAAACCCCTGATTCTCAAAGCCACCAAAAACGAAGACGGATGGCAACGCAAATTCTTCTTTGTCAAACGAGATTCCATTGCTGAGGGTGCCAACCTTCCGGTGGAGTGGTTAACCACCGGTAGGATCATAAATATCCTCATAGACCATTTGATTGTTATCTTCTATTAATACTCTTCTTTTTGATCTTTATGCAGTGAACTTCAAGGAAGTTGCTCCCCCTACCGCTGAGTCAGAAGAGAGAATCAATATTGTTTACCGGTTACCTGCAATAGACAGGACTTTCACCACACACGTCTCGAGTTCCAGTCAATACTCGTCATCCGAGATGTCTGGTAAGAATTTCTTTCAAAATAATTAGTCACAACAGCATAATGATAAGATAAAGAGTAAAACTTTTCCCTTTATGCAGCACCAGCTAAGATTCCTGAAGTCTTTGATCTTGACGAATTGGATAGCTATTCTGACCAGATCCAGGTCAAGAAAGAACCTAGCCCCAAGACCACAGCCACATCCAAACCCAGCAGCTCCAAAGCCATCATCATTCCTAAACCTTCACCGGCTACCAAGCCCCGGAGTTCAAGTTCCCGCAAAAGGAAAGAACCTGATTCCCCTGTCATTTCTGACACCTTTTCTTATGAGAAGCACGGGTTCATTGAAGCCAGCGGGTTTATGACTTCTTTTCTTAACCAGGTTAGTATCCTCATATCATATCCTGCAATTTAGATTATTTTCACAGATTTAACAATATTAATCCCTGTCCTCTTACCTTTGTAAGGTCTTGAGCGTTTGGTTCATTTATATCAAGAATCCTGCAAGCTTAACAAAACACTTGAATCTAAGCTAAAGGAAGCATAAATCACAATCTCCGACCAAGGTATGATTGCGGCCGCCAAATCTCGTCATTACGAGGAGAAATACAAAGCTATGACCCAAGAACACCAAGTTGCTCTCAACAAAGCTACTCTTCAAGCCCAGGCCGATCTGGAAGCCGCCCATGTGCAATACGAACGGGATATGGTCAGCTACCGGGAAAGCCTCAAAAGTTCCGTCGTCATTTCTCTCCTCCAAGCCAGGTTGAAGATGGCTCATGAAGCCAAAACATTAGGTTTCGAATGCCCTTCTTGGGATGTTGGCGCTTGGGAGACCAAGCTGAAGAACCTCGGCGGCACCTCTTTCAAACCAACTGTCGAAGAACCTTCCAAAGCAGTTGAAAAAGCAACCGATGCTGAGAAGGATGCTGAGGCGGATCCCAAGACGGGTGTTGCTGAAACCACTATGGACCAAGAAGGCACTACCCCCTAGAGCTTATTTCCTTTAAATCATTCGAACAATTTTATGTTTTTATGAACAATTTATATTTCTGTATCGAAATAATTTGATAGCCGAAGGTGGATGGGTCCTTCGGTTATCAACCAGTATTGATTGCTTAAGAATAATTTCATCTTTTTATTTTTCTAAGTGTAAATCTTAGCTTTGCAAAAAAATTCATACTGTTATCTTATAAAATATCCTGATCAGTATGCTCAGCGATATACTGTAAAAACCTTTTATTAGATAGAACTTCCAAACGTTCCTTCAACTTTGTAAAAATCTCTTTAGAAAGTAAAAAGCAGTCTATCTTTTTAAAACCAAGTTTTGATAATATTTAAATGATCAAAGTTCCAAACTGATACTAGTTTCAAACACCCTAATCAAATATCCTGAAAAGGACTTCGAGAATATATCAGGATACTTAAAATAATGTTACTAAAAACTTAGACGACGTTTACAAAGGAAAGATCATACCAGAAGTAGGGTATAAACCTATTACCAAACTTCAATCCCTTTGCAACTCTCCCAACGATGGTGTCCCCTGTGCAAGGTACTTAGTGCATTAGTTCCGAGCCTCATCCTTTTAGCTTTACATCATCATCTTGGCAGGGATGTCCCCTGTGTACAATGTCTTCAAATACTTTAGAAATCTATTGAATGTCAGTTTCCATTGCATTGGCAATTTTTTACGTCCCAAGGGTGAAACCCAAGGATGTACTGGAGATAAATCCCTTGTATCCTGGGGAAAATCCCAAATTTTCATGCGCTACAGGCGGGAGTGTATAAAATCCAAGACTTAGAAAGGTGAAAACCTTTAAACCTTAGAGAGTATGAAAATACCCTTTCGTGAGAGAGGGTGATCGATCCTCATATACCTTTAGGATTCAGGATATAGCCAACAGTAACGAAATTGTCAGCCACTTTTACATGGACTGGTCCCGCCACCTTGAACTATCCCTGAATAACTTGCGCTCCAGGCGGGGTGTTTAAACCCAATTCGGAAGAAAGGTGAATACCTTTAAACCTGTGAAGGGATCAGTATCCCTTAAACGTGAGAGAGGGGGCCAATCCTCTAATCTTTCGAGTTATCCTGAGTACATATCCTGGAGCTATATCCTGAAACATATCTTGCAAAACAATTGTAAACTAAGGTGGGTGTTAGCTTGGCTAACACCCCTCCGATGCTTAAGTCAGTATTGGGTTACAAAGAACAAATTAAACCAAACATATTTAAAAAAGGTAGAATTCATACCATCCTGAGTTAGAAATTAAATTCTAAACTCACTTGAAATAGAGCTTAAGGTGTATAGCATTCCAAGATCTCGGTAGCATATCCCCCTCCATATTCTTGAGTCTGTATGCTCCTTTCCCTGCTTCTGATTCAACTTCGTATGGTCCTTCCCATTTTGGAGCTAACTTGCCATCGGCAGGATTAGTAGTATTCTGAAAAGCCTTTCTTAACACCCAATCTCCAATCTTAAATCTTCTGGTCCTAATATTCTTGTTATATGCCCTGGATATTCTCTGTTGATATGCTGCCATCCTTAGCCTTGCCGCATCTCTCTTCTCATCTATAGTGTCTAAATCCTGACTCAAGGCTTCAGGATTCTGCTCAGGATTACTTAAGATAGATCTTGCAGTAGGTATTGTCATTTCCGTTGGAATCATTGCTTCTGCTCCAAACACCAAGGAAAATGGGGTTTGGCCTGTTGCATTTTTTACCGTTGTCCTATCAGCCCATAAAACAAAGGGTAGTTCTTCTGCCCATCTTCCTTTTTTGGCTCCAAGCCTTTTCTTTAAGTTATTGACAATTATCTTGTTCGAGGATTCTGCTTGTCCATTTGCTTGAGGATGTACCGGAGTAGACGTAATCATTTTGATTCCCCAACTCTTGCAAAAGTCAGTAGTCCTCTTACTTATGAACTGAGAACCATTATCACAGATTATCTCGGCTGGTACTCCGAATCTGGTTAGGATATTTCTCTTGATGAAGGATACTACTTCTTGGTCTCTAACTTGAACAAATGCTTCTGCTTCAACCCACTTAGAGAAATAATCCGTCATTGCTAGCATAAAGACTTTTCCTCCCGGAGCTTTTGGTAGCTTTCCCACTATATCCATACCCCACTTCATAAATGGCCAAGGGGAAACAATAGGATATAATGGTTCAGCCGGCTGATGCAGTATGTTACTATGTCTTTGACATGCATCACATCTTCGAACATATTCTGCGGCATCTTTTCTCATTGTTGGCCAATAATATCCTGTCCTTAACACTTTTGAGAATAACGACCTGCCCCCAGCATGGTTACCACAATCCCCTTCATGTATATCCTGAAGTACTTCTTTGGCTTCAGGATCCTCCAAGCATCTCAAATACGGTCCTGCAAGAGATTTCTTGTATAAAATATTATTTACAATAGTGAATCGTGATACCTTCATCCTAAATGCCTTAGGATTTTCATTTCCAGGGATGTGTCCTTCTTTGAGATATCTCATGATTGGAGCCGTCCAGGATTTAGGTTCCTCTTCAAGATGTTCTGCTCCAGGATCCTGAATACCAGCTACTTCTTTATCCTGAGGATTCGTTGCAGGATATAAGACATGTAATATTGGTATTTGCGTCCCTTCAGGTATCCTGATCGATGATCCCAAATTTGCTAAGGCATCCGCTTCAGCATTATCCTCCCTTGGTACCTGTTCAAGTATAAAAACATCGAAATATCCTGCTAATTTTTTGAGAATATCGAGATATTCGATTAATTTCTCACCCCTAACTGCATAGGATCCATTGAAATGGTTAGTAATTAACAAAGAGTCAACATATACTTGCAATTTTTTGATACTCATGCTCTTAGCCAATTCTAATCCTGCAATTAAAGCCTCATACTCTGCTTCATTATTAGTAGCAGGAAATTCACACCTAATAGCCTGGGGTAATATGTCCCCCTGTGGCTATTTTAGTAGTATTCCCAATCCTACTCCTCTTATATTAGATGCACCATCAGTACATAATGTCCAGGATCCTGAGGATTCTCCTAACTGTTGAACTTCTAGGTCAACCTCATCCTGAATGTCACTACTAAAATCAGCCACAAAGTCAGCTAAAGCCTGAGACTTTATGGCATTTCTAGGTTCATATACTAAATCATAAGCACTCAACTTTACTGACCACTTGGCCATCCTGCCTGACATTTCTGGTTTCCTAAGCACATTTTTGACAGGATAATTTGTTTTTACATGAATCCTATGTGTCTCGAAATAATGCCTGAGTTTCGTTGATGCCATGACTAATGCTAGTATCAATTTTTCTAAATGAGAATACCTAGTTTCAGCATCTAGCAAACTTTTACTAACATAATAAACAGGATATTGCTGACCTTCATGATCCTTTATGAGAACGGCACTTACAGCATTCCCTGATACAGCAAGGTACAAGGATAGTGGTTCACCATTTTCAGGCTTCATCAATAGAGGTGCGGTTGATAGATATCGTTTCAAATCCTGCAATGCTGCTTCATGCTTCTCCCCCCATTCGAATCTTTTGTTCTTCTTTAGGATATCATAAAAGTCTTTGCATTTCTCTGAGGATCTCGAGATAAACCTGTTTAAAGCTGCTACTCGGCCTGTCAATCTTTGTACGTCCTTCATATTTGAGGGTGATTTTATGTTCAGGATAGCTTTGATCTGCTCTGGGCTTGCTTCTATCCCCCTTTTTATCACCATATATCCAAGAAACTTTCCTGCCCCCACTCCGAAATGGCATTTAGCAGGATTCAGCTTCATGTTGTATTGATCCAGGATATCAAATGCTCCCTTGATATCCTGGAGGTGATCCTCAGCCTTTTTAGATTTCACCACCATATCATCGATATATACCTCCATGGTGTCCCCCAGTTTGTCTTTGAACATCATATTTACCAATCTTTGGTATGTTGCACCTGCATTTTTCAAACCAAAAGGCATAGCTGTATAACAATAAATACCTGTTGGTGTCATGAAGGCAGTATCCTCCTGGTCAGAAGGCTCCATTTGGATCTGTTGAAATCCTGAAGATGCGTCCATGAAGGTCAGCATTTCATGCCCGGCAGTGGCATCTACCATTGCGTCAATGTGTGGAAGGGGAAATGGGTCTTTAGGACAGGCTTTGTTCAAGTCTGTGTAGTCTACACAAACTCTCCATTTCCCATTTTTCTTTTGTACTACAACCACGTTTGCTAGCCATCTTGGGAACTTAACCTCTCTGATCATTCTGGACTTTAATAGTCTTTCAACTTCCTCCTGGATAATGGTGTTCCGCTCAGGAGCAAACTTCCTTCTTTTTTGTTGCACAGGCTTGAACGATTTATCAATTCCAAGCTTGTGAGTGATAATATCTTTGGATATGCCTGTCATATCCTCATGCTTCCATGCAAACGTTGACATCCTGCATTTCAAAAAGTTAATTAATTGTTCTTCAATATCCAGAGGGATATTGGTCCCTACGAGCACCGAAATATCGGGATTATCCTGGTCCAGGATAATTTTCTTCACATCCTGCTCCGGATCCTCCATAATATCCTGGGCCCGTGTCTTTAATTGCTATGCTGCACTAGGTTTGGTTGAGGATTTCATCGAGGATGAGTAGCATTCTTTCGCCTCCTGCTGATCACTATCAACTTTGACCACTCCCCAAGGGGTAGGTATCTTGATGCATTGGTGATATGTTGATGGCACGACCTTCATATCGTGAATCCACAGTCTTCCCAGTATGATGTTATAGCAGGATAGAGAATCCATCACACAGAAACGTTGAATCGAGTTGACTCCTTCAACGTATACTGGCAACTTTATCTCTCCCACTGTATTTCTAGCCTCTCCACTGAACCCAACATGCACGGTAGACTTTGAAGTGTTATCCATTGGAGATACATTCATTCTCTTCAGAGTTTCTAGTTGGATTATGTTGACGGAGCTGCCATTATCAACCAGTATCCTGCGTACAAAATGGTTAGCCACATATAATGTTATTACCAGAGCATCATGGTGAGGATCCTGGACAGTATCCCTGTCATCAGCATCAAAAGTGATCACTTTGTCCGTTGTGAGGGTAGTCATTCTGACAGGTTTGTCTCCCCTTTCGGCCTTAGCTTCCTTTGCATGTCTCTTTGCTGCCGAATACGAAGTTCCACAAATGTCGGATCCTCCCGAAATGAAGTTGATTATCTTGGCATCCGCTGGAGGTGATGCTGCTCGCTCAGGATCCTTCTCAGTATCCTGACCCTTATTCTTCTTTCTTCCTAAGAGATCTTTCAGATATCCCTTGCTTAGAAGATAGCTTATTTCTTTCCTTAGAGCAATGCAATCCTCGGTTACATGTCCGAAATCTTCGTGGAAAGCACACCATTTTGACTTATCTTTCCAGTTAGCCTTTTGTTGATTCTTTCGAGGCCACCTAGCCTTGTCCCCTAGACCCTGCATAGCATACATCAATTCAGGAATATTAACAGAAAAGCAATATTCAGACAACTCAGGATACTCTTCAGGATCCTCATCTTCGACAGCATTCACTCTCTTGTTTTCATTTCTACCATATGGCTTAGGCCGATATGACTTGAATGAGGATTCTGACTTCCTGTTAGTCGACTCATAAGTGTTAGATGAGTTCATCCTTTCTTGCATTTTCCTGTCATCTTCCAGACGGATATATCTCAAAGCCCTGTTACGAGCTTCATCGAGATTCCTGCAGGGATTCATTACAAGATCCTGATAAAACTGAGAATCCTTTTGTAATCCCATCTTAAAAGCTTGCACAGCTGTTGCAACATCAAGATGTGGGATATCCAAGGATTCTCGACTGAATTTGTTCACATAATCCCTCAAGGATTCCTGAGGCCCTTGAGTTATCCTGTAAAGATCACTGGTTAGTTTCTCAAAACTCCGACTACAAGAAAATTGACTGTTAAATAAATTAACCAAATGAGCAAACGAAGTAATTGAGTGAGGAGGAACGTTTAACAACCATTTTAAGGCTGATCCTGTTAAGGTAGAACCAAATCCCTTGCATAAACACGCTTCCTTGAGCTCCGGAGGGATAGGGTTAATCTCCATTATTTCCCTATATTGAGCAATATGCTCCTCAGGATCCGTAGTTCCGTCGTAAAGCTTCATGTTGGGGGTTTGAAATCTCTTTGGGATCTCAGCATCACAGATAGGATGTGCAAAACGAGATATCTTATGGCTATCTTGGGACACTTCCGGGATCGGCTGGACCACCCCAGGTACACTGGATATCATGTCCTTCAACTTTTGAAGTTCCCTAGTAAGTGCTGATGTCACACCTGTATCCTGCAAAGATCCACTATTGTTAGTAGCATGAGTATTATTGTTATTTGACACGTTACCCGTTGGGGGATTTTGCCCATATCCTGAAGCATATCCTGAGCTCCTCATGGTTGACATCCTGACCGAGGAGGGTATTTCAGGAGTATGATTATGAGGAAGACTGGGCACAATATTCCCCCTGTTATCCTCAGTATACACAGCTGAACTGAAGTTCAACGCTCTGGGGTGTAAGGGAGTGACATTATCCTCAGCAGATCTGCTCGAGCCAGACTTCAGGAGTTGTATTTCCCTTAAAAGCATTTGGTTTGTTTCCTGTTGCTGCCTCATTTGTTCCTGCACACTTCCAAATAAAGTAAGAATTTCATCATTAGAAGCCAGAACGGGAGCAGATTCCTGAACACCGCGGGTAGGGATAATATCCTGAGGTCGTGAAGAGGCTGGCATCCTTGGAGGAGGTGGTGGAAGCACCGGACCGGTAGTAGCAGAAGTCATAGCAGACACAGTAGAGGGACTCATGTTTGATCTTGAGGCCATTATGGACAATGTGGCAAAAAGTTTTGAAAATAGAAAGCCGATTAGTGATTTCACAAAAAAATTTAGTAAAGAGAGCACCACTCGCCCCACGGTGGGCGCCAAATTGTTTTGGTCAAAAATTACCGAAGCAATTAAGTGATCAAATTAGTAAAGTGAGGTAGTGTGCTAGAAAGTGTATTTGAAAATGTGCTTGTTGAGTTAATTAGGAAATCAGTATTCAGGATACGGCTCAGGATATCGAGCTGTATCTATGATCAAACAATGAGCAAAAGTAAAGTAAACGACACGAGATGTACGAGGAAAGCCCTTGATCAATCTAGATCGCCGGCATAAAACCTCGGGAGCTGACAATCGCAGCTGCCTTGTTCTTCTATTGCTTCAAATATCAGGATACAGTGCAGGATGTGGTACGGATCGACTAAGTGTTACAATGAAATTTGAATACAAGTGTGGTGTTTGCAATGAGCTAGAACGTGAAAGTATGCGAGAGTGTAAGTGGAGATTGTGTGACTTAAACTGATCCGTACCCATCTATTTATAGTAAAGATAAGCTAACAAACTATCCTAAACTTCCGGGATCCACCGAATATTCCTTACTCGAACGTTGTAGACCTGGTCTTTCGGGTTCAACGTCTCTCCTTCAACAAACTCGTCCGAGTCTTGAGGAGAAGAAGTCCTCTTGACCGTTAGCAAGTCTCAGCCTTTAACCTGCACGTGGTTAATTCAATAAACCTCAGGATATCGCCCAAGATGTTAGCAATATCCTCTTCCAGCATCCTGGTCACAAATAAACAAACAAAGGCAGGATATTGGTCAGGATACGTATGTTAAGAAAATGACCCCTAACACCTGCCATTTCCTCTGGCAGTTGTAGTTGATAGGTGATGAAACAATGGTTAACCGGGTAGGGTTAACTCACTGATCTCGTCAAGAGGGTTAATCCCTTCTTTCCGAGGATCGTTGGCTGGATCGTCTGGTGGTGGGTTTCCTGCACAAGGAAACAAACCGTGACTCGCAACAAGGAGGAAGGGGTGGGGGGTGCTCCTTGTTACCACTCCCCGGCGTGAGAATCAGTAATTTGCTTGGGAAGCAAAGTATGATAGTAGTAGTATTGAGAGAGTTCGAAAGTGATACCTCAAACCTGGTTTGGGGTGAGTATTTATAGCCGAGGAGTGAAGGAGGGTAGTTGAGTAGCTAGTCTGACATCGCACAGCTATTTGCAGGTGTGTCAGACCTGTCGGATGCTGTGGTGATGCCACGTCCGGCTGTGGTGTCAGACTGTTGTTCATACGTGGGCTAGTAGGCGACTGTTCCCAGTGCCACTTGCACTGTGGTGTCAGACCCACTTGCCTTGTAGGCAGGATGCGGTGCCAGGCCGCATCGCTGCTTAGTGACTGTTACTGTTGTCCAGATCCCTTGTCGTGACGAAAATGTTCATAGGATGCGGTGCGGGCCGCATCGCTATGCGTAACACTGGTTTCCGTCCTTAAGGTAAGTCTTCTCATCCATGGATAGATTGGACCGCAGTGTTCGCGTGTACCCACGCGGACATTGGAGAGTTTATTGCTGTTGGAGGTTTTTGATTAGGGTAATGGTCATTCGCGGTCGTGCTGACGCGAGATTTAGGACCATACCCCTTCAAGTCCCCCCAGTCTAGTGTTCCTTCCGTATATGAGTTGTATGTGGGAGGGATACTGGACTATATTGTCTAGAAGGTTAAGTTTGGGCCATGCAGATGGCACCTTCCTTGAGTAGTAGGCCTTTCTAGTGGATTGTTTCTTCCTTTTGAGAAGGGTGCATGGTGAGCGAGTTCCGTCTGATGCGGAATGCTCAGCCATGGACTTGTCTCTGTCTTTTTGTTGATGTCATCAGCCACCTGTTGGTGTTTCGAACCAACCTTTGAGACGGTGACTGAAGGTGTTAGCAGGGTTCGAACCAACCTTTGAGATCGTGACTGAAGATGTGTGTTCTTCAGTCTAGTTTGAACCTCTGCTTCAGCTAGTGCAAAGTTGTATTACTTTGCTCAAGCTCTGTGTTCAGCAACTGGACATGTAATGATGATCCCTGTTTTGTGGGGTGCTCGTGTTCTCCAGTTAGCTTTCTAGTAACCGCACGTCCTCTGCGGTTTATCTCTCTAGTAACCGCACGTCCTCAGAGGTTTAGCTCTCTAGTAACCGCGCATTCTTTGTGGTTACCTCGTTGCCGAACCTTGTTTGCCCTGTTTCTTTGAGGATCGTGGGGTAGTTGCGTTATTGTTGGCCGTGTTTGGTCGAACAATTTGAATCTGGACTATGGGCAAATAAACATGGTCATAGGCAGGGTTGTGCCCACCATTGTTTATTCTATGCGGTCCATAGGTGGGTAACTAGTCATATGCAGACTTGTTAGTGCTGTTCTGGAGCTACTTTCCTTCACGCTTTGTTGGAAAGTAGTTGTTCTGTAAGTAGTGTTTCCGGAAGAGATCTCCTTAGATACTTGGGAAGTTGGTTGAAACTCTTCCGCATTCATTTTGTAGCCACTTTCCTTCACGGTTAGTTGGAAAGCAGTTTTTCTTGAAATAGCTTTGCTCTTCCGCGTGGTGGCTTAGTTGTGGCTCTTCCGTAGCTACCGTTCGCATAGTTGCGGTTTGCAGTAACTACGTAAGAATGGTTGCGGTTTGCAGCAAAGAACTCGCTTCTAGAAGTCTTGTAGCCTTGATGTGGCTCTTGAAGGTTCAGGGGACAGGGTTGCTGATGTGCGGTTGCTCAGCATACTTGTCCTGTTCCTTAAGGAGAAGCTGTTTGCGTTCCCTCTGTGGTTGTGAACCGGAAACGAGGGTTTTGAAGCTTGAAGAAGCTTTCATGGGGTGCGGTTTACCGCGTCTTGAGAAGCGGTTTTCGCAGTCCAAAGAACCGTGCTGGTTCTGAATATCTGACACACCTGTGCGGGTTGGTGTGCGTCATCTCCGCATATTCCGCGTGTGCTCGTGGATATGTGCGGTTTATGACTTATACCCCTTTATATAATTTAAAGATATATATTTTTGCCTTTTTTGAGGGGTATGTAAAAAACGACATGCGGTATGGGTTATGGTGCGGTAAACCAGAGAAACCGCATGCCGCTTGTGTTTGGATAAGGTTGTCGCTTTCTGTTGCCTACGTCACGATTGCACGTGTGAGTTGTTGAAGTTGGTAGGATTCTGACATGTGCTGATTTGAAAAGACGTTTACACTGACCGAGGTCATAACTGCACTGTAGCAGGGAGTGAAAAAGTCTTCTTTGTCAGGCGCGTGGGCGGCCACGCACGCGTGATAACCGTCGGCGGAAAGGTCGCTGACCACGTGTCGCCTTGTAACTCGCCTATTTTGAACGTGTTGAGGCGGTTACTGTATCGCATTTATTGCGATGAGTATATAAAGGGGGAACCGTTTGGTTTCTCCTTACTGTTCAAAATTTTCGAAAAATTTCTGTTGAGAGAGAGAGCATTCCCTTCGTCTTCTCCGATCAATCTGTCATTTATTCCGGCAATCTTTTGAGTTTTTCTGAGTTTTTTCTTTAACTCGAAACTTCTGCTCTAGATATTTCTGATGGCTGATCCATCTAACCCACATAATGTGGAGGGTGAAAACCCTGAAGCATCTTCTCCGGTGGCCGGAGAAGAAGAAGATGATGGTGGCAGTGTTCCTGGTGGTGGTCTACCACCATTGAAGTGGTCGAGAACGTCATTCGACCAACTGATGGCCAATGTCCAGATGCCCCACGAGTATGGGGCTGTTTATCCCCAAACTGGTGACACTGGTGCCTGTGCTCCGGCCGGTCACATCACCATGTGGGCCGACTCTTTTTCAGATGGTAACCTTCGTTTACCATTGACCGTTTTTGTTGCTGAAGTTTTAGAGTATTACAGGGTCCATATCTCCCAGATGAGTCCTTTTGGGATGATCCGTATTAGGCATTTTGAATCGACCTTTCGTGCTCTTGGTCTGCCGGTTACCGTTGATAATTTCCGGGGATTTTATCAGTTGACGGTGAACACCGGTTTCTTTTCTTTCAGGGAACGGTACGGAAGTACCAAGTTGATGACCCCTCCGAAGGGTATTACCAAGTGGAAGTGCAAGTTCTTCTACGCTAAAGCTGCCGCAGTTGTTGTCAATATGACTATGCGGAATGTCAATGAGCCTATCCCTGCGGAGGATATTGCTATACCTACCGCGGGGACTGCGGAGTGGTTCTCAAGGTTGAAGACCATTGAGCATAGGCAGCTGACCAACGATGAGTTGTGGGTGTTGCGGATGATGTTGACCCGGCCTAATAGGAACTTCATGCCTATTGTGCGGGAGAAAACTGGTGGTAAGTGTTACCACTTCTTGTGCAGTTTCTTTTTTCCTGTGTTCGCCATTAATTTGCATATGTATCATCAGAAATTGTGGAAGTGTGGAAGATATTTGATCCAACCTTTACTGGCAAGGTTGATATTGTTAAGACTGCGGAAGGTAAAGGTTTTAACTTGGCGATTGTCTCTTACTTCCGCGTTGCTTCACGCGAGGTGATGACTACACCCCTGCCGCAGGGCAAAGGTATTATTCATAACCTTTATTGTTTTACAAGGTTTGTTGCTGATATTCTATACGCAGGTACACTTGGGAACCTTGGTAAATTTGAATCAAAGGGTGCCCCCAAAAAACATGCTGAGAAGAAGCACATAGATAAAGTCGTGCGGGGTCGCGGTAAGAAAAACCCTGAGGCGCATGTTGTTCCGCCTTTGGTGCCGCATGCAGCAGGTATCTCTCGTTCTCATTTCCGCAGATATACCGATTACGTGGTAGTATCTGACACCCTTGAGGGCTTGGGTGTTCCAGGTGCTGGTGCGGCCACAGGTGGAACTACTGCGGGTTCCAAACCAGGCGGTGAGAAGAGGAAAACGGAGGAAGCTGGTGATGCTGGTGGGAGAAAGAAGCCGAAAATTCAGACCAGGCGCAAGGCTTTTGTTGGACCAAGGAAACCTGCGGTTGTATCTGGTATGTGATGTATGACTTTAACAAGTATTTTGTGTTTATACTTGTACTTTAAAGTATTTTGTTTTGATTTCAGAACCGCAAGATGAAGGGTTCTTCCACTTTGATGCTCCTCCTCCCCCCCCCCCCTCCGCATGACACTGTTGCGGGTGTGGGGGTTCATAAGGTTGTTACTCCTGAAGCCTCTGTGCGGGAGGTGGACACTGGGAAGCGTCCCGCGGCCCAAATTTATGACACGGTTGATTCGGGTGATAATGTTATCACCCCAGAGGATATTGATGAGTTTGGCTATACCGGAAAGCCAAAGTCTCCTGCTACCGGGAAGGCTTCTGGTTCCGTTTCTGGTGGTGCGGGTTTTGTAGAGACTCCTATTCAGCCTGAAGAGTCTGAATTGGAGTATTATTATCGCTCCTACACAGAAGACCGGGCCATGTCTTACCACCGCCCTCCGTGGTCTGTGCTGCAAGGGGATGACATTTCCGCTGATCCCTCCGCTTGTAGGGAGGTTTTGAGTAGTTTGGGCACTCCTTTTGAGGTAAACCGGGCCCTTTCTTTACCGACAGAGGTCCAGATGAATCAACTCTCCTCCATGCTTGTGGGGAGTTCCATAATGGCCAATGCTGTTATGGAAAAGTGCAAGGTACTGGGGCGCAAGGGGGAGGAGAATGCGCGTTTACGGGCCGAGGCCGAGGAGTTGGTGAAGGCTGCACGTGAGGGTGCAGAGCAACTTGAGCGGGATAGAGAGCAGCTTGAGAGGGATAGAGCTGCGTTTGAGAAGCATAAGCAGACTGAAGAGTGGGCTGCAACTGCTGAGCTTAAACAGGTTCGTACTCTTGCAAAATTGCTGTCTGATGAGCGTAAGCGTTGGAAAGAAACCCTTTCTGATGAGCGCAAGACGCTATCTGATGAACGCAAGACTTGGAAAGAATCTTGGGGTAAACAGAATGAAACTCTCTTTCATGTTCGTCAGGAGCTTATCAATGCCAAGGCAGCAATTTCTGCATTGGCTAAAGAGAAAGCTGAGGCTGTTGCGGCTGCCCAAGGGGCCAAGGAAGCAGAGGTTCGTCTTGCCAAGGCTCTAGAAGAGGCCAAGGAGGCGGAGGCTCGTGCTGCAAAAGCTCTTGAAGGGGCAAATGTTGACCGCACCAGGTTAAGCAAAACTATCTTGGACCTTCAGGTATAAGTTTTTCCTAATGTTGAAATTGTGTCTCACCAGTTTGTTGATTCTTTTTGTATACTTCTGATTCCTTGTTTAAAAGGCTGAAGTGCGTACCCGGGGGGCCACTATTGAGGAAGTCTCTGCCCGTGCTGTTGAAGCTGAAGTGCGGGCAAGAGAGGCTGAAGAGGCTAGAGATAGCCACGCTTCTTCACTTGAGTTGCTCAAGGCTGATCATGAATGGATGCGTATGCACGGGATCGGGCATGTAAGTATCCGTTGCCTTGTTATTTTTGTTGTAGGTTTGCCTTTGATAACCATTGTATTCATATTTCGTAGATTGTTACTGCCATTCTTGACGCACCCGAGACCGTAGCAGGTATTAACGAGATCAGGGAGCGTGCCCGGGATGCTGGTTTCAAAGCTGGCTACAACCGCTGTATTAGTCATTTGAATGTTGCAGCGCGTGGCGAGCTTACTGATGAGCGGTCCGGGTTTCATGGCGTGGACACTGAAGCGCTTCTTGCTGCTGCGGTTCAGGAGTTTAATGATACAACCCTCACCGGCCTTGAAGAACTTGAAAAGTGTCTCGAAGCGGAGGATTATGTGGACCGCTTGCGAGTCTTATACGCTGGTGAAGACGACGAAGAAAAACCATTTGTTGAGGGCAAGGATGGTGCGGGCCCCAGTGGCACAAAGGAAGATTAGATTGGCCTGCGTGCCTCTTTTGTTTCCTTATGTAACCGTTACAAAACTTCATGTAAATTCCTTGTGCACCTTGCGGGTGTAGGAAATTTTTTGAATATAAAGAATTGTTTTTGTTTCAATTTTTACAAGTGTTTGTACTACTTGCATGTTTGAATTTGTACGCGTTTAGTGTTACTGTGAGTACTACTAAATCTGTATTGCCTTTTGCATATCTAGGTGATGCAAGGATGAAGATTTGTCTTTGGTTAGACAAACATTATTGCCATTGCTGGCCTATTACAATAGTTGCGTGTGGTTACCACTCTGTATGGGTATCATGAATGAAGATTTTGCTAATCTGTTTTTGTGTATACCTCAGAGTGGGACACGCATTTGTAATAGAAATAAATAAACAATATTGCATTAAATCGTCTATTTATTTATTTGCAAATGGCCTGCGGCCTGATAGATTACATGCAGAAAACATGGCTTACATATAACAGCGTCGAAGTTGCTGTGCGTTCCATGTGCGTGCGATAGTTTCGCCTTCTAATGTTTGTAGTTTGTACGCGCCTTTGCCCAGGACCTCTTGGATGAGGTACGGTCCTTCCCACTTGGGGGCAAGTTTCCCTGGGCGTTCTGCGTTGGATGCTTCGTTGTCACGAAGGACGTAGTCTCCAGGGTTGAAAGTACAAATGCGAACGCGTGCATTGTAGTATTTTTCCAACTTGGTTTTGTACTTGGCCTCGTTGATGGCAGCGTTTTCGCGCCTTTCTTCCAAGAGGTCCAAGTCAACCCTGCGTTCCTCATTGTTATCCATCTTGTTGATGGCCAACATTCTAGGTGAGGGGAGGCCTACCTCCGCGGGGATCACTGCTTCAGTACCGTAGACCAGGCTGAAGGGGGTCTCGCCGTTGCTTGTTTTTGGGCTTGTCCTGTGAGCCCATAAAATACTTGGGAGTTCATCAACCCAGCCGCGTCTGGCTGTTCCCAACCGTGCTTTGATGCCTTCGACTAAGCTTTTATTGATACTCTCGGCTTGGCCGTTCCCTTGTGGATGCGCCACTGAGGAGAATATGTGTTCAATGTTTGGCTCTTTTAGCCATTTTTGAAAGTCGTCGGCAGCGAAGTTGGTACCGTTGTCGGTGACGATGCACATTGGTAGACCAAAACGGCAGATGATGTGTTCCCACACGAATTTCCTTGTTATCATAGCGGTAGTTGATGCAAGTGGCTTTGCTTCTACCCATTTTGTAAAGTAATCAACAGCTACTATGATAAACTTCACTGCTCCTGGTGCGTCTGGAAATGGTCCCACCACATCAATTGCCCATTTTTGGAATGGCCATGCGGTGGTGACGGGGATCAAGTTGTTCTTGGGACGCAAGGTCTTGGGAGCATGTCGCTGACAATTGAAACACTTGCGTAAGACTTTGACTGCATCCAGGTGCATGCCCGGCCAATAGGACCCGGCGTTCATGATTTTGGCCACCACCATGCGTGGCCCTGCGTGTATGCCACATATCCCCTCGTGAATTTCTTTGATAAGGTATGTGGCATCTTGGGGGTTGATGCATCATAGGAGTGGCCCCAGGTATGATTTACGGTATAAGATACCGTCTACCATTTGGTAATGACACGCTTTGTATTGCAACTTGCGTGCCTCTGCTTTGCTTTCGGGAGTAACTCCTGATTGTAAGTATGCAATGAGTGGTGTCATCCAGGATGTTGTACCGTATTGGATGACATTGACTTGGCGCAGGGGTATCGAAGGATTTTGCAGGACTTCGATGCGTACCTCTTTCGCCAGGTGCTGGAAGCTGGTGGACGCAAGTTTTGATAGTGCGTCTGCGGGTTTATTTTCACTCCTGTTGATGTGGCGAATATTAAAGGAGGTAAACTTTGACTTCAGTTGCAGGGTTTGTTCAAGATAGAGAATCATGGTATCCCCCTTTGCGGCATAGTCACCGCGTATCTGCCCTGCAACTAGTAGCGAATCGACGTGTGCTTCCAAATGTTTGACGTCGAGTTTAATTGCCAAACGCAACCCTGCCAGTAGAGCCTCATACTCCGCTTCGTTATTTGTACATTCGAAATCGAGGCGTATTGCGTAGGTTAGCTCTTGGCCATCGGGACTGACAAGTCGCAAACCTGCGCCGGAACCATCTTCGTTGGATGCACCATCTGTGAATAGTGCCCAGGTTTCTGTGGATGATGGTTGTGATACAGGGTTTTGTTCTTCTTCGCATTCTTGGATGCGGTTTGCTGGTATTTCAGCGACGAAGTCAGCCAAGACCTGGCCTTTGATTGCGGGGCGCGGCTTATAGTTCAGTGAAAGCGCGCCCAGCTCGATTGCCCATTTTGCTAACCTCCCAGAGATGTCGGGTTTAGATAGGATCGGTCCAATCCTATAGTTGGTTAACACTGTGATGACGTGGTTTGCAAAGTAACGTCGTAAACGTCTTGATGCGTGCACTAGTGCCAGTACCAATTTTTCCATGATGGAGTACCTTGTCTCTGGGTCGTTGAGCATTTTGCTGATGTAGTAGATGGGTGTTTGGACTCCTTCCCGCTCCACTATAAGTACCGCGCCTACCGCGTTGTCCGCGGCAGACAGGTATAAGATAAGTGGCTCATCTTTTCGTGGTGCGGTTAAAGTTGGGAGTTGGATCAAACACTCTTTCATTTCCCGGAAAGCTTTTTCGGCCTCTGCAGTCCATTGGAATTGTTCCTTTTTTAGACAGCTCCGCAGGGTCTTGATGAAAGGGTAAGACTTAGCTGCATGGTTGGCTAAGAATCTATTGAGTGCGGCTAGCCTACCGGCTAGTCGTTGCATTTCCTTCATCGTAGAAGGCGATGGCATGCGCTCGATCACCTAAACTTTTTCCGGGTTTACCTTGAATCCATCTTTGGTTACGATGAATCCAAGGAATTTGCCTTCTTCCATTCCAAACGAGCATTTCCCTGGGTTGAGCTTCATGTTAACGCTTCGCAGAGTTTGGAATGTTCTTTCGATGTCGTCGAGCATGGTGTTTTCCTCCATGCTCATGACGACCAAGTCGTCCATATAGATTTCGACACTTTTGCTGATTTGACCGCGAAAGGTGTCGTTCATCAATTTTTGATAGGTTGCGCCCGCGTTGCGCAACCCGAACGGCATCTTGGTGTAGCAGTAATTCCCGATGGGAGTGCGGAATGTCGTTTTATCTTCATCGTCGATTGCCATTTGTACTTGGTGATAGCCTTTGTAACAATCGAGGAAGCACTTCCATCGAAATGGTGCGAGGTTATCGACCTTCTCGTCGATCTCTGGAAGCGCGTAACAATCCTTGGGGCAGGCCTTATTGAGGTCTTTGTAATCGACACACATGCGCCAGCCCCCGCTTGGTTTTTCTACCATGACTGGGTTGGACAGCCAAGTCTGGTATTTCACTTCCCGCAGGATGCCTGCGGAGAGCAGTTCCTGCACCTGCTCTTCCATCGCCGTGTTTTTTGCTGATCCAAGGTGGCGTTGGCCTTGGATCACGGGCTTGATACCTGGCATGGTATTCAAGAAGTGTTGCGCAATTTCGCGTGGTACCCCTGTCATATCTGCGGGTTTCCACGCGAAAATATCTTGGTTTCTGAAGAGGAGTTGCTTTAGGCGCGCTCTGATGGTAGGTGTCAAGGCATGGCCCAACGTGACTGTTTGTTCTGGGTGTCTTGCATTAAGGACCCATTTTTCTGGTTGAGTGTTGGGGGTAGGCCTTGCTACCTTTGTCGGACGCAGTTCGTCCGTAGACATGACTTCTCTTTGGGCGTATATTATCGCGATCCCCGTTTCAGTTGGAAAACCGATGGCGGAGTGGGGGACGGATGTTATCATGTTGAAGTCGCCTTGGGACTCCCTCCCGAGAATTACATCATATTTTGAGGTGTGAGGTAAAACCATGAAGTTTACCTCCTCCGTCCTTGTGTGCCTTCCGTTGGTGAGGCGCACAGGGAAGGTAATTTGTCCCAGGGGGAACACGGTTTCCCCTGAAAATCCAGCCAACGGGTAGTCCGCTGGCTGCAGTCGATCTTTGTCTTCTTGATCGAACTGGTTGAAGCACTGCTCGTATATAATGTCGGACGTACTGCCCGGGTCGATGAACAATCGCTCGGTGCAGTAGTGAGCTAGGTGCCCAGTGATAACCACGGCGCGCCTATCGCGCGGTCCGCCTCGGACTTTTGGGAAGATGACTTGCTCGTCCTTCCAGTCATTGTCCGGTCTTCTCGCCACCTTACGCGGTCTACCTTTTCCTCCATTGATCATGTGGGTAGAGGCCACGTACATGGCCCTTTTACCCGTGGAGGTGCCCTCGTTGTGGGGGGTGATGCGCTTGGTAGCTTTTTGTGCGCCTGTCAAAAGGTGTTGCAGTTTCCCCTCCTTTAGGGCTCGCTCAATCTCCAGTCGGAGACTGATGCGGTTGTTCGTGGTGTGGCCCGAGTCCTTGTGATACTCGCACCAGAGTGCGGGATCTTGATTCTTTTTGGACTTCATTGGTTGGGCCGGTCTCAGGAATTGTGCATCCGTGAGGAGAACGTCGCTTGGCGACTGGTTGATCTCGGTCAAGTTGCGGTCCCGAGACTCTTTCTTTGACGCCCGGTTTTCTCGTTGGGCGTTGATTGTAGCCCTTGCGTCGGGCTGGTTGTTCCGGGGGACATACGGCTTGGGATCGCTGCCGCGATTCCATGTATCCCTGTTGCGCTTATTGCCACGCTTGGGCTCTTGGCGGGAAGACTAGCCTTCCGCTAGGGGTTGTGCCTTTGACATGTGCGGTCTGAGAGACCGCTGAGTTTGGGCATATGTTTTGACCTTAGCCATGACATCTTCCCATTTCTTAGGCAAGCCGTTGCCGCCGGAAATATTCATAACCATTTGTTCGTCTTTGACCGCAACAATGAAATGGTTACGTGCCATCTGAGATGAAACAATGGTTAACCGGGTAGGGTTAACTCACTGATCTCGTCAAGAGGGTTAATCCCTTCTTTCCGAGGATCGTTGGCTGGATCGTCTGGTGGTGGGTTTCCTGCACAAGGAAACAAACCGTGACTCGCAACAAGGAGGAAGGGGTGGGGGGTGCTCCTTGTTACCACTCTCCGGCGTGAGAATCAGTAATTTGCTTGGGAAGCAAAGTATGATAGTAGTAGTATTGAGAGAGTTCGAAAGTGATACCTCAAACCTGGTTTGGGGTGAGTATTTATAGCCGAGGAGTGAAGGAGGGTAGTTGAGTAGCTAGTCTGACATCACACAGCTATTTGCAGGTGTGTCAGACCTGTCGGATGCTGTGGTGATGCCACGTCCGGCTGTGGTGTCAGACTGTTGTTCATACGTGGGCTAGCAGGCGACTGTTCCCAGTGCCACTTGCACTGTGGTGTCAGACCCACTTGCCTTGTAGGCAGGATGCGGTGCCAGGCCGCATCGCTGCTTGCGGTCATTTGACGTTGTTCTCGCATTGGTTGTTCCATCCATGATTTACGCGGGATGCGGTGCCAGGCCGCATCGCTGCTTAGTGACTGTTACTGTTGTCCAGATCCCTTGTCGTGACGAAAATGTTCATAGGATGCGGTGCGGGTCGCATCGCTATGCGTAACACTGGTTTCCGTCCTTAAGGTAAGTCTTCTCATCCATGGATAGATTGGACCGCAGTGTTCGCGTGTACCCACGCGGACACTGGAGAGTTTATTGCTGTTGGAGGTTTTTGATTAGGGTAATGGTCATTCGCGGTCGTGCTGACGCGAGATTTAGGACCATACCCCTTCAATAGGCTACAGGTCCTATTCTTCTAATAATCTTAAAAGGTCCAATATACATGGGACTTAATTTCCCTCGTTTGATGAATCTTACTATTCCTTTCCAAGGAGAGACTTTCAACAATACTTTATCTCATATTCGAAATTCCAATGGCTTACGTCGGTTATTAGCATAACTCTTTTGTCGATCACGTGCTGCTTTCAGTCGTTCCTTGACTTGAATAATCTTGTCGGTTGTCTCTTGCACTATCTCAGGTCCAGATAGTTGCTTTTCCCCGATTTCTGTCCAACAGACTGGGGTTCGACACTTTCGTCCATAAAGTGCTTCGAATGGTGCAGCATTTATACTTGTGTGGTAACTATTATTATAAGAAAATTCTATTAAAGGTAAGTGATCGTCCCAATTACCACCGAAATCAATTACACAAGCTCTAAGCATGTCCTCCATTGTCTGGATTGTCCTTTCATTTTGTCCATCCGTTTGAGGATGATAAGCCGTGCTCAATTTTAACTTGGTTCCCATTGCCTTTTGGAAACTTGACCAAAAATGAGAGGTAAATCGACTATCCCTATCAGAAACAATTGATAAAGGAATGCCATGTAAAGAAACAATTTCATTTACATACAATTTAGATAATTGTTCCATACTAATTGTTTCCTTCATTGGTAAGAAATGAGCTGACTTAGTTAGCCTATGTACAATCACCCAGATTGTATCATTTCCTTTCCTAGTTTTGGGTAATTTAGTAACAAAATCCATTGTTATTAATTCCCATTTCCACACTGGCATCTCTAATTGCTGTAACAAACCTGAGGGTTTCTGATGTTCAGCTTTAACTTGTGAGCAAGTTAAACATTTAGAAACATAGGTTGCTATGTCCTTTTTCATTCCTATCCACCTGAAATTTTTCCTTAAATCCTGGTACATTTTATCACTCCCTGGATGCATTGTATACTTAGATTTATGGGCTTCTTCTAGTATACGATGACGTAAGTTTCCTATTTTAGGTATCCACATTCTCTTTTCATGGAATCTCCAAATTTCATCTGTTCCTTGTTTTAATTCCTTTAACATACCTTTTAATTTTTCAGAATCATCCTTGATTACTGATTCTTGTGCTTCTCTTATTTGCTCATTTAAATATACTTATAGATTTAATTTAAGAGAACGTACCTTTCTTGGATTTTTATGATACTTTCGACTTAAAGCATCTGCCACTACATTTGCTTTTCCTTCATGATAATGGATATCACAATCATAATCACTGAGCATCTCCATCCAGCGTCTTTGTCTCATATTCAACTCCTTTTGCTTGAAGATATATCTTAAACTCTTATGATCAGTGAATATGGTAAACTTACTACCATAAAGGTAATGTCTCCAAATCTTAAGAGCAAAAATTATAGCTCCTAATTCTAAATCATGGGTTGAATAATTCTCTTCATGATTTTTAAGTTGTCTAGATGCATAAGCTATAGCCTTTTGGCGTTGCATCAAAACACATCCATAACCTAATCTAGAAGCATCACAATAGACTACAAAGTCTTCAGTTCCTTCTGGTAATGCTAGTATGGGTGTATGGGTCAATCTTTGCTTAAGATTTCTAACGGCTTCTTCTTGTTTTAATCCCCATTCAAACTTAATAGATTTACAGGTTAACTTAGTTAAGGGAATGGCTATTCTAGAGAAATCTTGAATAAATCTTCTATAATAACCGGCCAATCCTAAGAAACTTCTAACCTCGGTTGGTGATTCAGGGGTTTTCCAATTAGTAATTGCTTCAATCTTTGTTGGATCTACATGAATTCATTCATGATTGACTAGGTGTCCTAGGAATTGCACCTGTTCTAACCAAAATTCACACTTAGAAAATTTAGCATAAAGTTTTTCCTTTCTTAACAGACTTAAAAGTGTGTGCAAATGTTTTGCATGATCCTCTTTACTCTTAGAGTAAATTAGAATATCATCTATGAAAACAATTATGAATTTATCCAAATATGGCTTACATACTCGGTTCATCATGTCCATAAATGCAGCTGGGGCATTGGTTAAACCAAATGGCATGACAGTAAATTCATAATGGCCCTCGTTCTAAACGCGGTTTTAGGAATGTCCTCTTCATGTACCTTTAGTTAATGATATCCTGATCTTAAATCGATTTTAGAGAAAAATCGAGCTCCTTGCAGTTGATCAAACAGATCATAGATTCTCGGTAATGGGTACCGATTCTTAATCGTAACCTTGTTTAATTCACGGTAATCAATACACATACGCATTGATCCGTCCTTCTTTTTAACAAACAGTATCGGCGCTCCCCATGGCGACGAACTTGGCTGAATAAATCCTTTTTCTAACAACTCATCTAATTGCTTCTTCAATTCTTGCATTTCTGCAGGTGCCAAACGATAAGGTGCTTTGGCAATTGGTGATGTTCCTGGTAGCAGGTGAATTCTGAATTCAACTTCTCTGTTTGGAGGTAGTCCTGGTAATTCTTCTGGAAAGATACCTGAAAACTGTGACACTACTGGAATATCTTTTAGTTCTTTTCCTTTAGTGTTAGTGATTATAGAAATCAAATACACTATAGAACCTTTTCTTATACAACTTGCAGTTTTCATCACAGAGATGAGTTTAGTGGATCTAGAAGGCTTATCTCCTTTAATTGTGATCGTTTTACCTTTTGATGAATTTACTTGAATTGACTTTTAATCACATACAATATTGGCTTTATTGGCTATTAACCAATCCATTTCTAAAACAACATCGAATCCTGCCAGATTCATAGGATACAAATTTGCTATAAATTTCTGATTCAAAATTTCTATGCTTGCTCCCTGCAAGATTTCAGAAATCCTAACGGTTTCTCCATTAGCTGTTTCTACTAGACATTCTTGTGGTAGTTTAGTTAATGACTGATTTAGAATTTTGCAAAACGAAGTATTAATAAAACTTTGGTTCGCACCAGAGTCAAATAATACTTTAGCAAATATATCATTAACTAAAAACGTACCAGCTATAACGTCTGGGATTATCTTGGCTTCTTCTGCAGTCAGAACAAATGCTCTAGCATTTTTAGTATTCTTGTTGTCAGTGGCTGGAGCTAATTTTGGGCAGTTTGGCTTGATATGACCTTTTTCTCCACAGTTATAGCATAATCCATTACTGATTTTCTTCCTGCAATTTTCTTCCTTATGTCCTGACATCTTGCAATAATTGCAGAGAGTGGAGCGTTTTCCCGAATGCTTTTTCTTGCAGACCTTGCAGTATGTTGCAGATGTAGAACCCATATTCCTACGATTGTAATTTCCAGAACGGAATTCTTGTGTAATCCTTTGAGTTAAATTCCTCCTCTGATCCTCTTCTCTAGTACGGACTAATTCATCAGTCAAGGTATTTGTTAATTCTACAGCTTCTTCTATGGTTTGAGGTCTAGCTGCCTTGACTATGTGTCTAATCTCTCCAATTAATCCCCAAATATAACGAGAGATTAACACTGGTTCTGGTGAAGCAAGAGTTGGCACTATTCTAGCATATTCAAAGAATATTTTAGTGTATGTTAGGGGAGGATTTTCTAACAATTAGTGATCCTTATTTGTTATCCTAATTAATGATCCTTACTTCTGTGTCAGGTGGTGATCCTCAGAAGAGCTTCAGGATCAGGATCATGGATCACTTTAAGGATCCTCGTACTGACGATTGTTTATTTATGTTTTGTATTACCTCGCAGGAATAACAAGCTTGACTTAGTCTTGGCGACATTCCTGGAGAATATTCCCAAACTATCCCGCACGTGCTTGGCCAAAAATGGACGTTGTGGAGAACGTGGGAGCTTGGCACAAAAGTCGGATAGTTAGTTAGTTTAGTTAACTTCTATTTTAAAAGGGGTAACGAGCTAGAATTTAGAACACTTAGTCATTTTCAGCTACACACACTCATATACTCGCACACTTGAAGCTCTCGACGAACATTCATTCGTTTTCACTCACTTATACACATTTCACGATAGTGATCCTTGTACCTAGCTCGTTACTATCCGAAGTTGTAAACATTCTTTCATTTATTTGAGCTTGGTGATCGGTAGTTTCCATCACCCGGGGTTTTTTGTGCCGGAGATCAACTCTTGATCAAGGGCTTTTTCCCCGTATAAATCCTTGTGTCATTTGTGCAATTTACATTGAAGTGATCCTTGTCATTGTTCTACATTATTAGCATCATACCCCGTAACAGAGAGTTTGGTTGCAATATCCTCATCAGATTTTTTGACCAAAACAGTTTGGCGCCCACCGTGGGGCAATTGGTGCTTCATCCTTAGAAAAATTCGCATTTCTATGCTCATTTCGGTTCACTACAACCAAGCAAATGGATTCCTCAGCGAAGAATGCTTCAAATTTGATGCCCTAATTCACTTCTTCACAAGGCGTTCCCCCTTTGCCTCCACCACCTTCTGGATCCCAGAAGAATGCTGAGAATGCTGCAAAGAAACCAACTCCCATTTTCTCAAAACCTCCAACTTCTTCTGCTTCTTACACTCCCACTACTAGTGACATGTTTATTTTGATTTTGCAGATGAAGGATCAGATACGGCAACAGGATAAGACCAATGAAAGGATCCTCAAGGAAATTGGAGATCTCAAGAAACAAAAGAAAACGGCAGAGGATCATTCCCCACTGGTGCCAAAATCTTTGAATTTTGATACTCCGGTGATTACTTCCCAGCCATCAGTGGTTCCAGATGTTCAATATGTGGGCGGACCAAGAGGAGTGCACTACGGAACGACAACAGTGACCCAGGCATCAGATTCATATTTCCAGCCAGCGGGATCCTATCCTCAGCATATGGGATCCCTCACGAATTCAGGAGGATATTCAGGAGCGCAGCAGCTTCAAGGATCTTCCTTTGTTCCAGGATCATCCCAGGTTCAAGGATCCTCCTTCGTTCCAGGATCATCCCAGGTTCAAGGATCCTCCTTTGTCCAGGATCATCCCAGGTTCAAGGATCCTCCTTCGTTCCAGGATCATCCCAGGTTCAAGGATCCTCCTTTGTTCCAGGATCATCCCAGGTTCAAGGATCCTCCTTCGTTCCAGGATTATCCCAGGTTCAAGGATCCTCTTTTGTCCCAGGATCGTCCCAGTTTCAGGGATCCTTCCAGATGCCAGGATCCTTGAGGAGTTTGCAAACAGGAAGTTCAGATGTCCATCAGGGAGATTTTATTCCAATACAGACCAATGCTTCTACTGGTCCCTCGATCATTCCAGAGTCCCAACAATATGGATTAACATCCAATCTTCCAAATCTGAATCCGATGGGAGGTAACACTTTTAATAATTCCCATACTACTAACCATGGTCTTATGCAGGATCCAGGTATCAATCAGGCCATGGCCAGAGAATTGCAAAAGCTAAAGGATATGATATCAAGTGTTCCAGGAGTGGTCAAACCTATCCCAGAGATTGCAGATGGGAGCCACAAGATATCTCGTTTTGCACCACCAATCTGTGATGCTGAGATACCCAAGAGGTTCCATGTGCCAACAATGAAGCTATATGATGGTTCGACGGACCCTGAAGAACACATAGCACAATACAGGGAGAGGATGGATATCAATCCGATTCCAGAAAGGTTAAAGGAAGCATGCCTGTGCAAGGGATTCGGATCCACTCTTACTGGATCAGCTCTCAAATGGCTGCTAAGTCTTCCTCCCTATTCTATTACCTCATTTGCTAATCTAGTTAACTTGTTTAATAATCGGTTTTCTTGTAGTAGAAAATTTGAACGATTAACTAGTGATTTATATAGGATAACCCAGGGTCATAATGAATCATTAAGGGATTACATAACCAAATTCAGTAAAGAATCCTTAGACATTCCCAACTTAGATATAGCCACGGCTGTTGAGGCCTTTAAAATGGGATTGCTTAGGGATTCGTCGTTCTATGATGATCTTGTTATGACACCATGCAGGAACTTAGATGAGGTAAGAACCCGAGCACTTAGATTCATTCGGCTAGAGGACGACAAGAGGATCCAGGAGAGGTTAGCAGGATCCTCAAAACAGGATAAGCAAGGATCCTCATTCAGAAACAACAAGTTCAGATCCTACAACAGATCTGATAATCAGAACGTGCATTCTGTTGATCAAGAAGAGGATGATGAGGATTATCCTCCAATTTCTAAATATTGTTTTTGTGTTGATAACTATGAACTAATCCTTGCGATGCAGAACCTAGGTGATAAAGCTAGATGGCCGAGAAAAAATGATAGGCCAGCTGTAACTAAGGATAAATCTAAGTGGTGTGCATACCATGAAGATTTCGGGTATCTCACAGAAGAATGCATTGCACTAAGAAAAGAAATTGGATACTTGTTGAGCAAGGGGCATCTAAAAGAATTGTTAGGAAGAAAAAAGTCAAGGACTCAGGATCCTGAAAGGATCCCTGAGAAGGCTCCAGCCCCTCCAGCAGATGCACAAGTGATAAACTTTATTTCTGGAGGATCAGACATTTGCGACACATCCTTCTCAGCAGCTAAAAGGCATGCAAAGGAAACTAAAATGGATAATGGAGAAAGACCTATTCGAACATCAAGTGTCTCCGAAGGAAAAGTCATAACCTTTGATGAGGATGATCGTGTTGATATCCAGGATCCCCATCACGATGGTTTAGTTATTACTCTTTTCATTTCTAACCATTTTGTCCGCAGGATCCTTATAGACGGAGGAAGCTCAGTGAACATTATCCAGCTTGATGTTCTAAAGAAGATGGGTATTCCTGAATCGGACATCATACCAAGATCCTCCGTGCTCGTGGGATTTAGTGGCGAAACTAAGAATACCCTGGGGGACATTAAACTCCCAATATACATCGAAGGCCTACACTCTTATCAAAAATTTTGTGTTATTGACTGTTTATCTTGTTGTAATGTTATCCTTGGCAGGCCTTGGATACACGATATGAAAGCAGTCCCATCCACCTACCATCAATGTGTGAAGCTCCCTAGTCCTTGGGGAATAGTGAAGATTGATAGTGATCAGCAGGAGGCTAAGAATTGCTACACTTCATCGATGAAACCAGCCTCGAAGTCAAGGGAGCAATAGCAATTAAGGTACCCTCCAAGGGATGTCTTGGAGGCAAGAGAGCAGGATGTGGTAGAAATCCTCATGGATCCTGATGATCCTGAATCCAAAATCTATATCGGATCAGGAATCCTTGGCGAAATGAAAGAAGACCTCGTATCCTTCCTCAAAAGGAGAAAGACTACCTTTGCATGGAAACACGAAGACATGACTGGTATATCCAAAGATGTAATCACTCACAAACTCGGGATTGACAGATCCTTCAAACCAATCCATCAAAGGAGAAGAAAGTTTGCACCGGAAAGGAATGCCATTATCCAGGAAGAGGTAGAGAAATTGCTCCGGGCAGGTATGATTAGGGAGGTCAAGTATCCAAGATGGTTGGCCAATGTGGTTGTTGTTCAAAAGAAAAACGGAAAGTGGAGGGTATGTGTCGACTTTACCGATTTAAATAAGGCATGTCCCAAGGATCCTTTCCCATTACCCCACATTGACTCCATGGTGGATGCAACTGCGGGTCATGAACTGTTAACTTTTATGGATGCTTCATCTGGATTCCAACAAATCCAAATGGAACCATCCGACCAAGAGGATACAACCTTCATGACTCCAACTGGTATATACTGCTATATTGCTATGCCGTTCGGACTAAGAAATGCAGGTGCAACATATCAAAGGCTGGTGAATATGATGTTCAAGGACCAGATTGGACAAACTATGGAGGTTTACATAGATGATATGGTGGTAAAATCCTTAAAAGCTGAGGATCACCTAAGAGACTTGGAGGAAGCATTCGATATCCTTGACAAATATAACATGAAACTTAATCCTTCAAAATGTCACTTTGGTGTTAAAGCAGGTAAATTCTTAGGATATATGGTGACAAAGAGAGGCATTGAAGCTAGCCCGGAACAAATTAGAGCAATAGTGAACATCAAATCTCCGGCCAATGCTAAGGATGTTCAAAGGCTAACAGGCAGGATAGCAGCTTTGAACAGATTTATATCCAAATCCTCAGAGAAGTACAAAGAATTCTATGATATCCTAAGAAAGAACAAGAAATTTGAGTGGACTGAGAAGCATGAAAATGCTTTAAGAGCCCTCAAAGATTACCTATCCTCAGCCCCGGCTTTGATGAAACCAGAAAAAGGCGATGTGCTTTCCTTGTATCTTGCAGTATCCTCAAAAGCAGTAAGTGCGGTCCTTGTTAAGGATCATGAAGGTACACAACATCCTATCTATTATGTAAGTAAAAGTTTACTTGATGCGGAATCCAGGTATTCACACCTTGAAAAGCTTATTCTTGCATTAATTATGGCATCTACTAAGTTAAGACATTATTTTGAAACTCATGTTATCATTGTTAAAACTAATTTTCCAATTAAGAATGTCCTCAGGAAACCAGAGATGTCAGGAAGGATGGCTAAGTGGGCAGTGAAGCTAAGTGCATATGATATAAGATATGAGCCTAGGACAGCTATCAAATCCCAAGCATTAGCTGACTTTGTGGCTGATTTCAGTAGTGATTTACAAGAAGAAGCTGAGTTAGAAGTCCAGCAGCTAGAAGAGACCAAGGATCCTTGGATACTCTATACTGATGGATCCTCAAATGTCAAAGGCACAGGGCTTGGAATACTACTAAAATCGCCACAGGGGGACATAATACCCCACTCTATAGCTTGTGAGTTCCAAACCACTAACAATGAGGCTGAATATGAAGCCTTAATTGCTGGTTTGCAAATTGCAAAGCATATGGGGATCAGGTATCTTGAGGTACATGTAGATTCATTGTTAATTACAAACCACTTTAATGGATCCTACGCTGTTAAAGGTGAAAAGCTAACCAAATATTTAGAGATAGTCAAAAGTTTGGCACTCTCTTTTGTTTCCTTTAGTTTGACGCAGGTACCAAGGGAAGAAAATACAGAGGCTGATGCATTGGCCAACTTAGGATCATCCTTGAAGATCCCGGAGGATATCAAGATCCCTATTATCCATATCCTGACCCCGGCTATCGAGGATCACGAGGCTATGGAGATAGGAAATGATTCAGCAATTATCCCTTGTGAGGATACTCAATCCCATTCAGGATCAGGATCATGGATCTCACCAATTATGAGATACTTACAACATGGAGAGATTCCTACAGGAGAAAACCCTAGGGCTTTCAAATCTAAGGTATCTCAATTCACAATTTTAAATAATATGTTGTATAGACGATCTCTTGCAGGACCATACTTGAGATGCATTGAGGATCCTGAAATCCAAGAAGTTTTAAAAGACTTCCATGAAGGAGATTGTGGAAACCACACTGGGGGCAGGGCATTATTCTCAAGGATCCTGAGGACGGGATACTACTGGCCAACCATGAAGAGAGATGCTGTGGATTATGCTAAAAGATGTGATCCTTGTCAGAGACACAGTAATATCCTTCATCAACCAGCTGAATTATTGCATCCTATATCCTCCTCCTGGCCATTTATGAGATGGGGTATGGATATAGTTGGTAAGCTCCCTAAGGCACCTGGTGGAAAAGTATTCATGCTAGCTATGACTGATTACTTCTCCAAGTGGATAGAGGCTGAAGCTTTTGCCCAAGTCAGAGAAAAGGAAGTTATATCCTTCATTAAAAGAAATATTATAACTAGATTTGGAATTCCTTCTGAGATTATATGTGATAATGGTTCCCAATTTATTGGGGGCAGAACCACTAACTTTTGTGACAGCTGGGGGATTAAGATGATAACATTAACACCAGTCCACCCACAAGCTAATGGTCAGGCAGAATCATCCAACAAGATCATCATCAACAATTTGAAGAAGAAGCTTGGATCCAAGAAAGGGAAATGGGCAGAAGAACTACCCTATGTGCTTTGGGCTGATAGGACAACCCCTAAGAATGCTACTGGTCAAACGCCATTCTCTTTGGTATTTGGGGCAGAATCAGTGATCCCAACAGAAATGGTGGTTCCAACTGCAAGAACAAGTACCCATGATCCTGAGGAGAATGATGAGAACTTGGCTCAAGACCTGGATACTATTGAAGAAATCAGGGATATGGCTAGGATAAGGATGGCCAGTTATCAGCAAAGAATGGCTGGTGCTTACAACAAAAATGTCAGGATCAGGAGGTTTCAAGTTGGAGATATGGTATTAAGGAAAGCATTTCAGAATACCACCAATCCTGCTGATGGAAAATTGGCTCCAAAATGGGAAGGCCCTTATTTGATTGAAGCTGAAGCAGGAAAGGGAGCATATAGATTGCTAACCATGGAAGGTGATTTGCTACCAAGAGCTTGGAATGCTGTCCACTTGAAGAAATATTTCATGTGAGCAGGATCCTCATGGCACAGATGATCCTCAAAGGATCCTCAAAGTATCGGTGATCCTTACTTAGGTAATATCCTAAACTTGAAATATTTCATTTCTTTATTTTCTCATATAAGGATAAGGATCATGTATCCTTTATCCATCTCTCACGTGAGTTTAAGTTTTGAAAGTTCAGGTATCCTTTGCATAACATTGGTTATCTGCAGAAGCAATCCGTTCCTTGGGTTTAACCCCAGTTATCCTTGGGCTTGACCCCAGTTCCGCCTGTAGCGCAGGATGATCCTGGTATAGTTCAAGGCAGTGGGACCAGTACTCGTTTTAGGGGCTGATAATTCCATTGTACTGGCTATGCCTAGGATCCTACGTATAATGGTAGACGTACCATACATCCGTTCCTAAGGTTTCTAACGTTTTCACGTTAGCTAAGGTTCCTAACGTTTTCACGTTAGCTAAGGTTTTGGCATTTTCATGTCACTAAGTTTGGATAGTCGCCAGTTAGGGCCATACTCCAGTTTACACACGATCCTTGGGCTTGTCCCCAGTTATCCTTGGGCTTGTCCCCAGTTATCCTTGGGCTTGTCCCCAGTTGCTAACCCTTTTCTTATGTTGGCTTAGTACCAAGTTATGCTCTATTTCAGGTTCTTGAAGATAGGAAACTAGGGATCCTTGATCCTTACATTATTCTAAGGTTTATCTTATAGTTATCCTTATTATGGTTAGGATCCTAACTTGGATCCTCAGGTATGATCCTTAACTATTTTTTAATTCTATTCATTATTTATTTAAACAACCCTTAAAGTTTGACAACTAGACTTGTGATCCTTAAAATATATTGCTTTTTGGGATTCTTTAACTATAGGATATCTGATCATGGATCATATCCTAAATATTTTCAATCTGACTTATTCAAAATTATTTAATGAATATGCATCAAAACAAAGGAGAGTTAAAGAAATAAAAGGATAACAACATAAGATAAGCGACAAAAGGTTAAGATTTTATTTATTAACAAAGTAGTAACCCTTAAAAGGTTGTCAAAATTACCTACCCCGAGCATCTACCAGCAAAACGTGGCCCGTCCGCTGGGGTAGGTAAAGGGTGTCCATGATAATAAGTTCGAAAGTAGTGCAGGAATATAAAGGCGGCAGGATCACAATGGCTTCATCCCCAAAACAGAGGATCCCTCCACCATATGCAATCCTGCCTATTGTCCAAAGGATCATGCATGATCCTTAATCCTAAAACCTATTGTTCAAGTACAAACCATCAAATTGTTCGACATCACAACCACAAAAAGCTACTACCAAATTTAAAAATTGGGCTCCGGCTGCGTCTAAGAATGTCCATCATCGCCCAATCATGCAGCTTAAACCTTCGCTGCATTATCACCTCCAGCTCCACTTGTTTCACCACCTTCACCTTTGCCTCCAGCTTCAATTGTCAGGATCTCTTCAACCTCCTTAGCCTCTTCGTCGTCCAGTTCAGCCAGCCTTGCCTTCCAGCCTTCAACATCCCAGGTGCTCTTGTCAAAAGCAGGATCCTGAGCTTCCAAGGCCATTTGCAGCTTGGTCTTGTACATTGTTATGGCGGCAGAGACTTTGGCGTCTTCGGTGATCTCACGCTTCTCATAGTCAACATTGATCAACACCTTGGCCGTCTCCTGTTTGGCATCTCGGACTTCCTTCTAAAGATCAGCAATTGCAAGATCCTTAAGCACTGCAACTTGCTGGAGCTCGGCAATCTTCCTATCCTGATCCTCAACGTGGCCAACATAATCCTCAATCTCGGAGAATTTCTGCAAAAGGGATAAAGGATAAGGTCAGGATTAAGTGATCCTCAAATCAGCAGGATATGTCAACAGGATATACGAGCAGAGACAGTGATCCTTACCTCATTAAAGTACTCGAGGAATTGATGACGGATCAGAGGCAGTCCCTGCAGATCCCCAGCTTCAGAGGCTTTTCTCTTCTTGATTGCCTTTCCTTTGAGGGGTGCCTTGGGGACCGAAGCTGTCGGACTCGTAGGAGCTTTTCTCTTGGAGGATTTGACAGTAGTGAGATCAGTGACATTGAACTTTGAAGCAGACTTGGTGGATTTTCCAACACCTACACAACCAAAACAAGATAAGTATCTTTTCTTAATTTATATTTCACTGTTTATTTAAATTTTAAACAAGGATACTTACTTGACATCGTGACAGAGCCTGAGGATACCTCCTGTGAATCTTGGGTTGTTGTCTTGAAAGATCTTGTCTCAGGATCAAGTTTCTTGAAAGCAAGGAGCCTCTCCTTAGCAGCAGGGGACAATCTGAGGTGTGAGACGGTGATAGCTGCATAACAAGAAAGCAAAAATATAAGTTATATCCTTACATCAAAAGAAAGTTTCTGGTGATCTTTCTCAGGATCCTCCACCCTACCATGGGTAGCCCATTTTTTGGGTAGATCCTTTCCATCCTCAATAGAATCTCTCTTAATAAAAAAGAAACGCCGCTTCCAATTAGCATCGTTCTTGGTGGCTTTAAAGATCGGATGTTCCTCACCGGGTTTACGTTTAAACAAATAGCGATGAGAACCAAAGGTAGTAAGATCATACAGCTCTCCCAGCTCTGACATTCCTAGGTCTATACCTTCCTGCTCGATGATCCTTTCAAGGGTGTACAAAACCCTCCAAATCATCGGCATGGCTTGAATATAAGAGATGCCGGTTAAGGAAAAGAAAGATTGGGTGAAGGTTGGAAAAGGATATGTATAGCCTATGGTGAACGGAGTGACGGGGAAAGCAACCCACTTGTCGGAGATATGATCACTCAGGGCATTGGGGTCAAAAGGTCTAAACTCGGTGTTCGCCGGGAAGCAGTGGCGGATCCTATCGATCTGAGCATCATTGAAACAGCAGCGTTCTTTAATGGAGTCTTCAATGATCCCCTGGCTTTTCGGAGGGCTGTTCTTCGGGTGATCCTTGGCTGGGGAATTTCGGAGCAACATCTTTGATGGAAAGAGATGAAAACAGAGCAAGAGAGGGAATAAGATGAAGAGAGAGAGTACCTGATCGTCTTCGAAATGCAGTTATAAAGGGAGTCTCTCTGAAAATTTAAATGCATTTGATCCTATCTCTATCTCCTATTTATAATCATGATCTTGCAGGGTTGTCACCTCTGTGACGTCACGATTGCAACGGATAGTTCAACAATAACGGCTATATTTACGATAGTTAGTTGCGGATAAGATCAAGAAAATATAACTCGCTTATTTTACAAATTACTCCTTATATTTTGGGGGCAATTGTTAGGGGTGGATTTTCTAACAATTAGTGATCCTTATTCGTTATCCTAATTAATGATCCTTACTTCTGTGACAGGTGGTGATCCTCAGAAGAGCTTCAGGATCAGGATCATGGATCACTTTAAGGATCCTCGTACTGACAATTGTTTATTTATGTTTTGTATTACCTCGCAGGAATAACAAGCTTGACTTAGTCTTGGCGACATTCCTGGAGAATATTCCCAAACTATCCCACACGTGCTTGGCCAAAAATGGACGTTGTGGAGAACGTGGGAGCTTGGCACAAAAGTCGGATAGTTAGTTAGTGTAGTTAACTTCTATTTTAAAAGGGGTAACGAGCTAGAATTTAGAACACTTAGTCATTTTCAGCTACACACACTCATATACTCGCACACTTGAAGCTCTCGACGAACATTCATTCGTTTTCACTCACTTATACACATTTCACGATAGTGATCCTTGTACCTAGCTCGTTACTATCCGAAGTTGTAAACATTCTTTCATTTATTTGAGCTTGGTGATCGGTAGTTTCCATCACCCGGGGTTTTTTGTGCCGGAGATCAACTCTTGATCAAGGGCTTTTTCCCCGTATAAATCCTTGTGTCATTTGTGCAATTTACATTGAAGTGATCCTTGTCATTGTTCTACATTATTAGCATCATACCCCGTAACAGAGAGTTTGGTTGCAATATCCTCATCAGATTTTTTGACCAAAACAGTGTACCCCTTACTATCTACACCAGTCATCCTAAGATTTAGGAATTTGTTTGCTATCTGTTCCTTTTCATTGGGTGGGCAGAATTTCCTTTCTACTTTGTTTTTAAATTCTTCCCATTCCATATTATAGGTTTGATCTCTTCCTCTTGTCTGGAGGATAGTGTTCCACCATTCTAGTGCTGCATTCTTAAATAGATTAGAAGCAAACAATATTCTATCTTCTTCAGCACCCTTGCTTATCCTTAAGACTGCTTCAGTCTTTTCTATCCAGCGTAAGGTAGCAATGGCCCCTTCGTTGCCTGAGAATTCCATTGGTTTACAAGACCAAAATTCTTTATAAGAACAACCATAAGGCATGGTTCTTCTTTTGGGAATAGGAAATTGAAGTATAGGTCTATTGTTCACACTGTTTTCTGGTTCAACGAGTCGCTTACTGCTATGCTTACTTTTATTATCAGCATCCTTAACAGTTTGAAGAATAAATGGCATTGCATCTATAATTCCCTGTGCCACTATGTATTGGATAGCACTATTATCCACTTGGTTTCCATTGTTATTGATGCTCGGATTATCATTAACCACGTTAATGTTACTCTGGTTATCGTTATTCAGATTTTCTTGATTTCCTTCGTTGGCCATCTGAATTTTAAACATTCATCCATATTAATATCACAATTGATATCTAATATAGTTAATTGCATGACACACAATCTAGCCAAAAACGTAGATCATTGCTACTATACTCTTTTCATATACTTATGCGTCTATTACACACTAGTACAGAAATAAAGATTATAATACCAACAGAAAGAAAATTAAACTAATAGTAATATGCATCCGTACACACATATTTTATTTTTATTTTATTTTATTATTATTATTATAATATTATTACTACCATCGTTTCACCATCTCATTCATCGTATTTCCATACGAGACGGTCTCCCACCTGACGCATTCTCTCACTGCTCTCCAAAATTTCCTCCCCAAAAGTCCTAAGTTCTTGAACGTTTTCTGCACTCATTGGGGGTGCAGGTTCTCGGACTGGGTTTGGAATCTGGGGTGCGTTTTCCTGATATGGGGGTGACAGTTCATGAAATTGGTAACGATCCTCTAATATCTCCCTAATATAATCATCTTGGTAATAGGGATCTAAAGGGTCCATACCTGGGTAGACTTCTATGTTCTGTATGGGTGGATAATCCTGGATAGAGTAACGTTGCACAAAGTCCTTACTATCATCCCACCAGGGGTCGTAATTCGGGTCTAGGGGGTTTGGTGCAGGTACCCTAGGGATTTCTTCTGGGTTAAAGTCGTGCATCTCCACTTGGTTTTCCTGATTTTCTATCTCCACAGGTTGTTCTGGGTTTTGTGGTTGTGGGGCTACTAATTGTTCCAGACTTGGGTCAGCAGCAGTTGTAGCTAAGATATGGAAATTAGCTAGGCTTCTATTTAGCATATCTTGAGTATGGGCATCTGTCTCTCGCTTAATAGCTGCTAAAGCCCTTTGCTGTTGCAATTTTCGCATTCTCTTTCTACGAGCAAAAGCTTCTTTACTGAACCATCCTCGTTTCTTATTAGGAAATGGTTCTTCAGATTGAGTTCTAAAGGCAAACACTCCTTCTTCCTGATCAGCATTATACCCAGGGAGGGCAGGCTGTGATGATGTACCTTCACTCCTAGGTGAATCAGATAACTGACGATTCACGTCTGATGGTCCTTGATCACTCATACTGAAAACTAACACATAGTCAAATAACACATAACACATAATTACAGTTATGCACGTATTTCCGTAATTTATTTCCTAACACAAAATATAGAATTTAAGTGTCAGCAGAACACTTCTTTGGCTCAGACCAGTGGCTAGGCTCTGATACCACCTTCTGTCGCAACCCCCGATCCCTGATCCCCGGGGAACGGGCGGACGCGATCACAGAGTTTCGGTGGTATCAGGGTTATTTAATCTTGCAGCGGAATTTACATCAGGATCGTAGTTAGGAAATGTTTATCAGAGTAAAACCACCTAATTTAATATTAATAATCACATGGGTAAAACCCAAGTTTCTTATTACAATACATTTATAGGGATGAACCCTATTTTATTTAAATTTAAAACACCGTTTATTTGGTAACTTTTATAGCCACATTATCCCCAAGCCTTCAGTGCTCTCCAGCTGGCTTTTTATTAATTGGCTGTCACATTGGGTTACCTGAAACGTGTTTTAAAAACATTTGTCAGTCGGAAATACTGGTGAGTGAATCCCAGTTTAATCAAGTTTAAATAAAAAGTCACAGTGAACAGTATTGAGAGCGATCACATTGTTTATGTCTACACAATTACTCCATTTGGTACTATCAATTCACTGACTTGTGGGTCATATTACCCATTGGCTAACTCATTGTCCAATGGTAACGTATTGTCATCCCGACTTACTACTCACAGTGTAGTACATTTTGTATACAAAACCCTAACATACCGGCAGTAATTGAAGAACTACAAAGACTCAATCACTGCTAAATTTCATAGTAAAATATTTAAGGTTTGGTAAAACATTACCAAAAAGGTTATCAAAAAGAGGATAAACTCACATTGCTATCTTAGGCTTCTTGTAAGGGTTTCCTGGATATAATCTGTAATTTATACAAATGTACATTGATTAGTATCATAACCCTTTGAAATTATTAATGATACCCTCCCCGAGACGGCATTCCAACAACTACGTCGGGCAGAACCACGACAGTTGTTACGGAACCCTAAATCAATCGGGCAGCGTAACTATTACGAAACTGGGGTTATAATACTTACAACGGAGCAGAACCTCGTTAATTAGGGGTATAATACCCGACTATAATATCTCTTCTACAGAATTTGAGATTTGAGAATTGAAATGTGAGCGAGTTCAACTGAGATCTGATGCCTTCTATTTATAGTTGCTGAACGTGGTCTCCATGCGGCCCGCGTAAGATACAAGCGGGGCTTACGCGGCCCGCGTCAACATCCAGTCAACGCGTAGCTTATCCGGGTCATCTACTAGGCTCGACACGATGATGACACGTGTCGGCCTGGGGTGCTGCCACTAATTTGATCTCACGCGGCCCGCGTACACTTAAAAGGACTCTAACGCGGCCCGCGTGAAAGGTTGGGGTGGGTCTACACGGCCCGCCTCAACTCCATTTTTCTTATTTTTAATTTATTTTATAAACTATAACTTATTTCGGGCTTGGTTTTCACATACGGGGTGTAATATAAGACATATTGGGATATTTTAAGATATAATAGGGTGTCGTAAAATATTATGAAAGTGTTGGTTTTACCGCGGGTTGTTACATAAAGATATGTTTGCGGATCCGATGACTAAAGGTCTCCCTCCTAAGGTTTACGAAGAACATGTTCGGAATATGGGATTTAGTAAAGACCTTATTTAAGCATATTGTACTAGCTTATGTTTTATGATTAATGAAATTTCCTCAGTTTGATTTTGTATGTCTCTTAGAATATGTTCAACCGGTATAATGGCATATAGACAAATAAAGTTACAAATCAAACAAAGGGCTTATGCGTATTTTGATCATTACGATTAGGTTTTAAATTAAGGCTATAGTATGACTAATGGGGGTCCTGAGTCACATAATGATTCAACGGCTGTATTTCTCTGCTATAGTACTTGTTTAAGGCTAAAATAAGTGTTAACTCCTGATCAGGCTTATCTAATACTCATAGTAAATGATTACTCGGCTAAGTGGGAGAATGTAAGATTAAATATATTATGTTTAATATTTAATCTAGTAGCCATTATAATCATTTATATTATATAGATCAAAATATATAATAACCTATTAAATAATTAGGTCGTAATTGTTGATGGACCATATTACCCTTATTAACTAATTGGGTTTCCTCTTAGGTGCTTATATAAGGAGACTTATGTAGAGGTTAAAGGGTTACTCAGTTACACACTTAGACAGATCACCTAATTAGCATAACATCACATTCGACCTCCCTCTCCATAACCGGTCTCCCTTATCGGTTTCACAATCACCATCATCAGTCAGCACCCTAAGGAGGAACCAGATCACCTTGACAAAGATGTCGAACTCCATGGCTTCTTCCATCACTGGATTCTCTACTGCACTGTCTGCGGTGACAAGTATGTTTTCATGTTTTGATTAAACAGAACTGATCCAACATTGCGTTGACGTGGACTTTCATAGGTTAAGTCAACTACGCTAACAAAAGCAATTAGACGATCAAGGATTTTGTATGTAATGACTCAAGACATAATTGTTCTATGAAACAGCTATAAAAGGTACTAAAATTTCTTAAACAGTGTTAATAAAAGCATAAACGGGGGACATAATGTTAAGTGAGGCACTGATGTGGGGAAGAACGATATTTCAAATGATATATTACAACTTTGTGCATTTTTATGTACTTTTTTGTTTTTTTATCAATTGTCTTCAAAAAAGTTTCAATTTAAGACTAATGTAATTAGTGTATGCTCGTTTTAACACGATGAAAATTCATGAACGCAAGAGTTAGTTTTGATACCATGTGGTTTTGTTTACAGTGCTTGACTATTTAATCATGATGAATCGTCACATGAAAACACAGACAAAGCATTTTAAAGAACGTATTTTATGTCCCAGTAATGTCAACATAATGCTCATCACCGACAACTCTTAGCACTATATATGCCTTTCTTTGATGTGATACAACAAGCAACATATACAAAAAAATTTCTATCAACTTGGAACAGGAAACTCATGTCTATACAAACAAAAGTACATTCAATAATCTAGGTGCTAGAATGTCCCATTATCTGTTTGTTAGGTTCCATTTATATTCCTTCATCAATGTTCATTTTTGTTAGATTTATCAAGTAAGAATATATGTATATAACTTTACAAACTTTATTCTTGAATTATATATTTGGATATTCTTTGTAGAAACTTGTTGTGTTGTGATATTTAGATAATAACTTTGACATTATGGATGTATTTTATGGTTGAACCAACAAATTAATATTATATGTTTATTTGTTCATTTATATGTTTTCCCGTTTGTTTTGAAGTCGTTAGTATAATATTATGGTTGAACCTACAAACTAATATTATATGTTTATTTGTTTTTTTTATCATTTATATGTTTTCCCATTTGTTTTAAAGTTGTTAGTATAACAAACAAAAATGAAAACGAGTAAACTTATTGGTTTTTTTCATTTGTATGTTTTCCCGTTTGTTTTAATACAAACAAAAATGAAAACGAGTAAGCTTATTGTCTTAATGGCCTTACAAGAACACAAAATGATATGTTACGTACTTAATGCTCATTTGATAATGTTTATTTGTTCGATTATAAAGATATATAGGCTTGTGTAATAGTGGTGATCTCAATAGAATGGATACCATACTAGGCTTCCTATATGTGTATATACGAAGCAAACATTTAACATAAGAATAACTAACTAAACTATACAACATAAACATAACATACTACAATTTAACATAAGAATAACTAACTAAACTATACAACATAAACATGACATACTACAAGGCTAAAATTGACAACATAAACATAACATACTACAAAGCTATATATGCGAGCCTGATAAGCAAACACGAAATGCTCTTCTATACCCCCTCAAGCTAAACGGAGACAATAATGTAAAGCTTAGACCTAAAACTGTCAATGCGAGCAAATGACAACCTTTGGTCAAACTGTGAAAATATTAACTGAGTAATAGTAGACACACACCAAACCCTGAGAGACTGAACCATAACCATATCTCTAGTAATGTGCTGATCAATCTCAAGATGTTTTGTATGATGATGATGATGATGATGAAACACCTGAATGGCAGATTGGTTATTAATTTTTTTTAATGACTAAGTTACACACCCTCTAATCCTACCCGTAAATCTAAACATGTGTCCATCGTGAGACATGAACCCTTAACCACATGGGAAGGAACACATTACCAATACACTTTGATACGGCTAAGATACAAGTCCATCGGTGACTGCTAAATAAGTGACCAATGTTGTCATGCCAAAGTGTTAGTGGACATGAAGAGAAATATATAGCTCATGTGACACAGAGTTAACAGGCGGATCTTTGCGGCAACAATGCAAGCTAGTGCATGATACACAACCTCTATACTAGAACAAACAAAAGATGTTGTTTCTTAGAACTCTAACAGATAATGTGAGGTCCAAGATAAGGGTAGCCAACCCAATTAGCACTAAATAAGCATGTAAGTCAAAGCTAGCAGACCATCAAATAACCAAACCATGCGTGAGAGATGGTACCTTTAAGGTATCATAAAGTTATGTTTGAGTGCAACCTAATGACGGTTAGTAGGTTTCTACAGAACTGAGAAACCTTACAATTCGCAAAAGTTATCTCATATTGAGTTAAGACAAGATAATATAAAGTTCCCAAATTACTCATATACAAAAGAGGATCATCTAGAGGAATACCAGAGCAATGAGAAAGTTGTTTTCTAGACAATACATGAATAGATAGGGACCGTTACTCAGTAAGACCACTGCGATGTAACAAATCTATGCTCTAAGATATGCAAAACATCATCAGAAAAGGTAGCCTCAACTCCCGGAATATAAGATAAAATGCCCAAGTTGTTGAGCGCAATCTGTGTTGGGTTTGAAAAAGGATAGTTGAATGTTATCAACAACATAACCAAAAGTGCAAATTTTGAAGATTCCGATTATGTAAGTTGAGACTCGGAGCTAGTAAGTCTTGAAGACCTTTTGATGAAAGGAGCTAGAAGCCCCAAGAATATAATATCAAGAGACATTAATTGTCAGCCACTTTGATTGTTTGGGTGAATTAGCATGTGAAATTCAAAGGGGGGGAGGATATTTTTGGAACTTTTGAGACCATTGTATATCACACCTTGATAGATGATGGGACGAAAGTGTCAAGATTGGAAGAAACCAACAAACAATAAAATTATTTGTTAAATATATTTTGTCTAAAACAAAATATATTTCTTTAACGCCCAACGTCACATTCTTTCAAAACTCGAATACACATCTTAATCCCTCGATCGAATAAACCATGTTGATATCATGTCAAACCTTTGCCCGATCTTCTCTAACTCATCGACTTCGTAACGCTCGTCTTTGACTCAGAGACATTTGAACAATCATGGCGCCAGCGACACTGTGTTAGTGTCACTTGGAGACGCTCGATTAGTGTTCCCGGCGACACTCATGTCTTCTTTTGAGTGTCCCAGATCTAGTCTTCGATCGTAGATCCACCTGCGACACTAAGATGTCATTGGGATAACCCGGACACTATGCAGTGATCAAATACCTGGCGACATTGAAAGTGTCGCTAGTGACTGTTTCCTGATCAACTAAGTCTTGGTTTGCAGTCTTCCAATCTTGACACATTCAGCCCCTCATATATCAAGTTGTGGTAAACAATGGCCTCAAAAGTTCCAACAGTCCGTGAGTGTAAGCGCTCAATCAAATCCATAACAATACCTGATGAATTTCAAGTAATAACGATTTTGTCCTCATATATCAAGACATAGTAGAAAATCGAGTCTCAGCTATAAACAAATAGAGAGGCGTCATAAAAACATTGAGAAAGTACAGAACTAATAATTGTAGAAGACAAAATGAAAAACCAACTTCCAGGTGCATGCTTGATGCTATAAAGAGCCTTTTGCCATTAGGGATGGCCAAAAAACCTAAACCTATTGGGTATACCTGAAACCAGAAACATTCGGGACAAGTATACCCGAAGCTCGACGGGCTTGGGACCAGGTAAGGGATTAATTTTATAAATATTCGCAAGAGGACGGGTATGGGATTAGGTGATAGTGTAATACTCAGCCCAATTACCCGAAGCCGAATACCTGTTTGCCCAAACATATAGACGATTTTTTTATTCTCTTAACCCTTGTCTCTTTACTAGTAGATTCGTTATGTAAAAAGTTTTTTTTTTAAATATGTTTTTGATAATATTATTTATATTTTTTATGTTACGAGAATATATATAAAGTTATATAAAATTATAATGATATTATATTATATTATATTATTTTTTTTTTTTTTTGTAATAGTTATAATATAATTAAAAATTTATACAATATTTGAAATGTAAATGGAAATCTCAACGTGTACTTGTTTAACAAACTAACAAAGTAAAGACAAAACCCGATGCCCAGGGAAATGTCTAATACTCGATGGATTTTGAGCCAGGTAAGTTACTAGGATTACCAATACCCGATATGACCTCGGCCCATTGTCATCCCTATTTGCCATAAACACAATTGTCGTGGTCGGTTAAATCAACAAAGCCTAGATGTCGCCACGTGTGCGCAGTCTAGGATATGTAACTATGAAGAAAGACATTGTTGACATCAACATGTCGTAGATCCCATATGAGAAAAAACAAAAGATTATACTGCGGCTATAAACGAATTGGAGGAATAAGAACTGGGCATGTGCTTGATTGTTCGTTTACTTTTTTTAAACAGACGATAGAATAAGAACAATTAAATGAATGACATTTTTTTGTTCATGTTTGTTAATAATATATGTAAACATTTCATGAACATAACTAAGCGAACACCAATTAAAAGTAAACTTCAACATCAACTAAAATGAACGAATGTGAAATGTGTTTCTTCATTTAATTAAATGGATAAAAGTTGTTCATGTTTGTTTGTTGTATTAAACAAATTGATATACGAACTTCTATGAATGGTTCACGAACAGTTCAAGTACTGAACGTTAGGTCCAATAATTACACTAGGCCGAATAGTAGTAGGTTTAACCACAAGGCTAAACGTCTCAGTGTAATCAATCACCGTCATCTGATAAAAGCCCTTAGCAACAAATCAGGTTTTGAATCAACTAACAATTCCATGAGGATCACGCTTAATCATGTATACCCACTTACAACTGAAGAGGTTAATCTTGGAATTGGGAGATAAAGATAAAAAAAAGGATTATAGATAATTCTTGGTGAATTATTTTAGAGATAATTGCTAGTTTGAATTAGATAGGTTATCTAGTTGGTTAGTTTATTTAATTAAATAGAGTTTGAGTCGGGTTAGGACTAGAACAAGTTTAGTATAAATAGATGGTTAGGGTTATTGTATTTGTGTGCTCTCATTAATAAATAATAAAAGAGTGGAACGAGTTTGTTCAAATCGTGTTTCATTTAAGAGTCTGATTTCCAACAACAACCAATAATGTTGGCAAAGACATCTCTGAGAATTCACGTACCCTGTTCGAGATTGAAAAAATGTGCCCTTTTGTTGTTTTGTTATTATTTAAAAAAGATCAAATCAGTATTGGTCTTAATAAACCTAATTCCAAGTGAGCTAAATTCTAAACCATAAAAATGATTTGTAAATGGGTCTATATTGAAAGTGGTATGTGTTTACTATTTAAAAAAATAACATATACGTATCGGATTTTTTTTTTAAATCGCATGCCCCTCGAAATCGTGGGCCTTGTGCGGAGGTCCTCCCCGCACACCATCAAAGCCTCCCATGAATGTTGGCGTCAGTGGGAGCGGCACCAATACCTAAGTCCGGGTAGAATGCAAAGCAACAACCTCCACTAGTTTGTTGACATCCGACATATCAGACCCAAATGGGGTCAGGTGAGCTATTTATACTATAACCACTTATATTGGCCATTTGGTTAGAACTGCCTACATGCTAATAGTTTCAGTTGATGTTAGGACATGATACGTTGTTTATTTAGGTAACTTTGAACTAGTTAGTGAAAAGTTGTATAAATAAATAAATAAATAAAAAGATGAAACTTGAAAGAACAAAAAACCAACAATTTATTAAGGTGCATCTCATTGTTGTTTTCCATGAAGCAATGAGATGGTGAGTTGGGCCGACAAGAAGATGCCCTTTTAGGGATATTTGGGATTGATAATTAAACCTGTTTGGTTATTACATAGCAAGCAATAAACAACTCTTACAAACTGTCCCTCCCTATGGACGACGCCTCTTTGCTTCTTCTTCTGTTTTTCTTCGGTCCATATCCCTCTGAAAACTCCTTGTTTCAGCTGCGGTTCGATAGATCCATCTTCCAGTTGGCGCACCGTCTGACTCTATGTGATCCCTGATTAAATCCTAATCTCTTCTATTCTTCTAATTGCCTCTCTAATGTCTATCCGGTCATCCGGATCACTCTGGGTACATTCTGCGCCGATCTGCAATAACCTTTGCATTTCGCCTAATGAAGTCGTGTGCCCCGTGATCTCTGGATCCAACAACTCCACCTCTCTTTGCTCCGATATAGCAGATTTTACCCACTCTACCACATCTGTCCCACCTTGGCCTTTGTTATGGTACTGAGATGGAAATTTGCCCGTTAGAATTTCTAGAATTATGATTCCTAGACTATACACGTCACATTTGTGTGAAATTGAATGATTCTGTACTGCTTCGGGGGCTTTGTACCCCGTTAACACGTTTGCTGCGTGACTTGCATCGATAATATTGATTAGACCGTAATCTACTACTAGTGGGTCGTTATTAGGCCCAAGAAGTACATTGCTCGATTTCAAATTTCCGTGAGGTAACGCTAGCATGGATAGTTCTCTGTGGATGTAACCCATTCCCAGCGCCACACCTTTGATGATTTTTAATCGAGCCGCCCAATTAAGCTCCGCATGACTCTCCCCTCGATCCCCTAAAAGATTTGCATTATCGTTAATTAGTAAAAAAATGTAGTCTCTAAGTTAACATAAATTAGTAAGTTTACCATGCAACAAATAAAGTAAACTGCCTTTAGGAATGTACTCGTAGATGGCGAGTTTCTCTTTCTTCTGAAAATGACACGCGAGTGGTGCCAACACATTCCGGTGCTCGAGTTTTCCAAGTCGACTCATCTCGACTTGGAATCCGTCTTTACTCATCTTATTCATCACTTTCAACCTTTTAACCACTAAAACCAAATTGTTTGACAACTTAGCTTTATACGAAGACCCTAACGATCCATTCCCAAGAACCTCAGCACCGGCTTTCATCAAATCCGACAACCCAAATGCAACGGTGCCTTTGTTCAACAACATAAGATCACCCTTGGTCTTTTTAGGAGATGATATGTTTTCTTGGGTTAAGTAGTCATCTTCCTTTGGGCTAACACTAGATATATCCAAATCAAACGAACCATCACTGCTTCGCTTCTCTAAGCACATCTGATCAGCTTCTTCTTTCTTCCTCTTTTGCACCAACACGTAGATTGCAATTAACATTGCCGCAAGAATGAAAGCAGAGAGAGCCATGAGCATGTAAGCTATCTTTAAAGACTCGGGAGGCGGGGGCTTCGATGGTGGTTTAGGTCCTTTAGGAGACTGCTTCACGTTGACACATAGCTTACGAAGTTTTGGGCCACAAAGCCCGGGATTCCCATCAAATAAGGCCACATCAAATCTTGATAAACTAGAAGGAATGTCCCCTGTTAGATCATTATTTGAAAGGTCAAGTGACTTCAAAGTTGGCTGTCCAATTAATGGAATTAGACCCGAAAACTTGTTATCATTGAGATGCAATTCCAATAGACGAGGGAGCTGAGCCAAGGAAGAAGGAATCGGACCGGAGAAATTGTTGTTGTCAAACCATATTTTCTTTAAGGACACCATTTGGGTGAAGTAACCTGAAGGAATTTGACCAGAAAACTGGTTCATTGACAAGTAAATAGCTTTCAAAGCTCCAAGTTTATTGAATTCAGGGATTGGGCCAGAAAATGCATTGTTTACAATGTTAATGACCCTTAAGCCTTGCAATTGTGAAAGGGCGAAAATGTCTATTTCACCTGATAAATTGAGTGATTTTAAACGAAGGGTGGTAACCATCCCATTGCCACAGACAAGCCCGACCCATCTGATGGTTTCGTCGCAAGGTCTTGTTCCGGGCTTCCAGGAATCAAGAGAAATGGGGTTGTTTAAAGATTGTTTGATTCTAAGCAAAGCCTCAGTGTCGTTCATGGCGGATCTTGTCATGATTGGAATCATAATCAACAAGATACACAACGAAAAAGGAGGCCAGAGCTGACCAAGAAAGGCCATTTAATTTACATCCAAAAATGGAGAGTAAAAACACCAAAAAATGGGGAAAAAGAATCTCAATGGTGATCATTTGGCTTTTTTCATAGCCGATGGTAACTATCATCTAAAATTGCGGTGTAGAATAAAAGAAGTCAATGTCTTTTTTTTTTTTACTAAACCGTTATTATTATCAGATATATTAAGTCTTTTTTTTTTGTAAATTTCAATTTACAAATTTTTTTAATGGCAAACTACTTTATTCGTCACCCATTTTTGTACAAACAGATTGCAAACTAGCAAGACATTAGTTTCAATCTACCAGATTATGTTGGCAGTAATTCCCGACTCATCACAAGTCGGTGATGGGAAGGGGTGACAAAGGAGTTCAAGTCACAAGTCGGTGAGCTTGAGGGACCAAATTTGACAAGTAGGTTAAACCGGTTAAGTTTCCTAATTACCTTATATTTAATATGGTAATGTCTTGGCCACCAAGTTAAGGTTAGCATATATAAACCAAGTTAGGATTAGACATTATTAGGAGAAGATAAACCAAGTTATAGTTTATGAGCTATTGTAATCAAGTTTTTTTTTAGTTATATTCTCTTGGTTATAATAAAAGTTCTTGGAGAGTTATTCCACTCGCATTTGTGTTCTTCGTTTGATTATCGACTGGAACTTGAGATTACACCCATACTCTTTCCCCTCGCCTAAACTTATAACATTACATAACCGGGAAACTAAACGACACCCAGTTTTCCCATTCCAAAGTCACACCTTTTGCTCTGTGTTTGATCCAAAAAAAAACCATCGCCCACGACAATACGTCTCCCGGAAAATAGGAGTTCGTTTCTCGCCTTCTAAATCACCCAACACGAGACCAAAACTATTGCTTGAATTACCCTTCTTTTGAACTTGGAAACCTGCAGCTTTCTTGAGACTTGCATCAGATCTTTTACTGTTGATGGCTGAAATGTTGCACCATTATTACTATATTACGCTCATTATTATAAGAATATATTATATTAATTGGAAATAAATATATCCATTTCATTAATGTAACGCCCCGAAAATACAAATTCTTAAATTTGCAATTAAGTTGTGAATAAATTAGTAAAATAATTTAATTAGTAATGACACTAACCTAGTTAGTTTATTACTTATGAGTAGTTTAAGACATAGAAAGAAAATAAAAGAAACTAGAGGGACCAAAAGTGTTAAACATGAAAATAATTTTAATAAAAACATTTTCATTAAAACCCTTACTCAAAATTGAGTACGGGGATCGACCAGGAGCAAGGGGAGGGCGACCAAGCTTCTCCAAAACCCTAACATTCACTAATTTCATAAATTGAGGGTTCAAATCTGATCCAAAACGAAATCCGAGCTGAGATTTGTGATCCTCATTGCAAGGGGATTATCAGGTATGTAAAATTTGATGAAAAATCCCCAACTTGAAATTCTCATAAATTCGGGAAATCTGAAATTTATGGTTGCATGTTTGTTTTATGATAGATTAGGAACAATATAGTGTCTAGGGACTTAGACAAATACAAGTTGAAATCATGTGAATTTTTAGTGAAATCTATGAACACCATTGTAGGTGATTAGTGGGTTATGTATAATTTGATAAACACTAGGAATTTGGGTGTTGTTCTAGTGTAATTTGACAATTGTGAAGTGACTTCAGAAACTTAGAAGCTAGCAATTATGTAAAATGGGTTGATTGATGTGAAATTCGGGCTAAATGATAAGCTAGGGACTTGCTATATAATCATGTAAATATCTGCCCTTAAAGTGTTTGTGAAATTGCCTCAAAGAAGGCTTAAAACTAAAATTCAAAGTTGAAACGCATAATGTTGATGTTTCGGTGTATTACGCGATATATGGTTTAAAGGGAGTTCTAAACATGTTATAAATGAACTCTATAGGGAAGGACGCAGGAGCGTCAGGCGGACAAGCAGGTGGCGAATCGCGTTTGAAAGGCTTACTTTGAAGGTATGTAACTTGATTCGTTACATTTGGGTAAATTTTGATATTTAGTATATCTGTAGTTGAATTGTGGAATAAAAGTTGAGTTGGATTAAAGCAATAATGTTCGCTATGTCGAATAATAGGCCAAGAATTGGTTAGATCTCGTTGGTAGTCATCAAAATAGAGGAATTCCTTAGATGAGCCAAACGGGTCGAATAACCAAATAAGGCATGGTATTGCATCGTAATATGATCACTCGTTTTTTTTTTTTTTTTGTCATTGTTATTAAAACACATGTTAGAGTACGAGAAAATGAATGTGATGGTTGATTGAATGAGAAATCCGAGGATTCGGGTTTGAGTAAAATGGATAAATTGGACAAACATAAAGTTGCAGGGTCCACCGTAAGTTACGGTCTCCACCGTAACTTACGGTGGAGAACAAATTGTTACAGTAGTTTAATACTGTGTTACGGCAGACCCAGGTTTATCCAGGAGCTACCGTAACTTACGGTGGATACCGTAAGTTACGGTAGAGCCCAGAAAGTTTTGATTTTAAACTTTAATAACCTAATTAATCGAATCCGTTTCTAGCGTAGTTTTGATTAAGCTATATGTAACATTCCTATTTTTATATAAGAATTATAGGTTTGGTTAAATTTATTAACCACTAGTAACTAGTTTATTTTTAAAATAAATATTCAACCCAAATAATTTTAAACACTATTTTATATATAGTTGGTTGAAATATTATTCTAAATTAATTTGTCTGTATGTGGGTGACCTTTCTAATAAAACAAAAGTCTATAAAAACTTATATTATTAGACGGATAGTTTACGGGTAAGTGGACTATTAGAAATATGAAGTACCTAGACAGGCCTAGGAACCATATAATAATTAAATTATAAAAATACATTGTATTTTGAACCTACTCTATTTTTAATGAAACTTAGACCCAAATGTAGACAAAAATATTCTCATTCCAAAGACATATTTATTATCTTATAAAAACATTATATTTTAGAAGTTATACGCGCCAAAGAAGTAAACCAATTGAATTAATTATAATATACAAATTAAAATAACAAAATAAATAAATAAAAATAACTTTGTAATTATGGTAGAAAGTTGTACGTAAAGCTTGAAATGGATAGATTCAATTTACTACATATACATTAAAATAATAATAAACTTAATATTGAAGATTTGAGAATTTTATGTACTTCAGTACGTGTCATCAAGAAAATAAAATAATGATTCTACCAATTTGAAATAATTGCACCTGTCTTCTAATATTGAAATTCAATGTATACGTGTGTGCATGGGATTTAATACGTGTCTGGAGTTTCGTAACATCTAACATACATTTCAACTATAAAAGAAAGCGAGTAGCATCATTTCATAGTTGCTCAGTTCGCCGTCTCTCTCTCTCTCACAAATATATGTATTTTCTTTTATTATTTACCTCATAATAATAATAAAGCACTGTCCCATTTTAAGTGTTTTAACTCCCAATCACCGCTACCTGGTCCGATTGATCTGAGCCCCTAACACATGTCAAGGCTCTGCCTGACTAAGTTCGTTGGGGTTCTGTCTCGTGACATAGGGACAAGGTTGAATTAGGGGTACTATACTTAATACATTTACAAATATATATATATATATATATATATATATATATATATATATTTATATATAGCACAGAAGTTATACCCAAAATTTATACCAGGAGATTTTCTAGTTAAACCCTAATGTTACTAAGCAAATCCATTCTCTTTTCTCACCGTTTCATTCCCTTTTTGTCCCAAACCATAACAACTCTCACCAAAACTATTATTTATTATTATATTTTGTTCACTAGGAAACCTTAGTTAAGACCCTCAAGTAATCCTGCACAAACCCTAAAATTTTCAGAACAATCAGAATCAGGATCAGGGCCCCTAAAACTGAGGGGGGGTATTCCCCCATTGACGATTATCCTCACAAATTGCTGTCTAAATCGAATTTTCAAGATCCGTCGACTCAGCTAGGCTAGAAACACACGTGGCAATCATATAATGAAATGCGACCCGTCGCGTCACGCGACGCCCAAAGGTGACCCCTCGCGTCACGCGAGGGGGTCAAATCTTCAGTATAAATAGAGGGTTGTGGGAATTGCATTTTGGCGTTGGAACGACGAACAAATTCGTTGTGTACACTGAGATATCATAGAAACAGTCCAAAAACACACACATAAGCCCGAACGCTGCCACAAAACAGGGTAATAACTCGATCGCTGCTACGATTCAATATCCGATCCATTGAAACTATCCGACCGGATGTTTAAGTACTATCCTTTGTCATTAGTCGTGATTCCGACAGAATGTTTGAGTACCACCCGAACTCGGGGAATACTCTGTCATTCGTTGTGAATCCGATGGATGTTTAAGTGATTGCACTTTGTCATTTGTCGTGAGGGTTTTAATTTCGTGAGTTATCGTAAATGTTGTATTAGTTACTTACCTAGTTCGTGTGCACTAGGTTACAAGACTAATCAATAGGCTAAGCTCTGCCCGTATAAATCTGCATGCTTATAATGTGAGTCATTCTCTTTTTATCAAATTACTTTCAAAATCATGTTTATTTTCAAGGTTATAATTACAGGGATTAAGTCTTTGTAGTCACCAAATTACAGCCAGTATGTGGGGTTTTGTATATATTACTTGATAATCTTCACCATTGGACAAACGGGTGGCCAATGGGTGATATGACCATAGTCACAGATCCGGTCGAGTGACAAATACTGTGGGTAGTTGGTTGATATATGGAAACATTGTAATCGCTCTTAATACTGTAACTTATAACACTGTTTTCTAGTTATACTTTGCAGTGATTAAGTCTTTGCCAATCTTAAAGAAGCAAATGTAAAAACTCTTAATGCTGTGAATTATAACAAATATGTTTTATCAAAAATGAATGAACTCACCCGTATTTCCTGCTGACAAAACCTTTTTAAAACGCGTTTCAGGTAATTACAGTAGATTGGAGTAAGAGATGGATACGGCACTGAAAAGCTTCAAGAAGTGGCTTATTTTATTAATTAAATCAAATTAGGAAATATTGTTTTATGTAATTGGGTTTATCCCTTATTAAAGCTACCTTTGTAAAACATGGATTTATCCCATCTATTTAATAAATAAAATCTGGTGTTTTCTAAACTCTGATATTTTTCCCTAACTCACGGTCCTGATGAAATTTCCGTTGCAATATTTTTCAAAAATAATCACCGGTACCACTTGGCTGTTCGCGGCTCCCGATTCCGTCCAGGGTGGGTCGGGGGTCGTGACAGAAGGTGGTATCAGAGCCACTGCTTTAAGCCTATAAGTGTTGTGATAATAATACCTAAGCTTAAATAAAAGAGTTAGGAGATTGCTATTAACTGGTAGCACACCTGATAGCATTTAGACTTAAACTTAAGAAAAGATGCTTTAGTATAATCTAAGCCACTTGTTTCAACAATTAGGTGTTGTAATAATACCTAAGTTTAAACGGAGAGTTAGGAACTTAATTTTATCTGGTAGCACTTAGGATGATATTTAGACTTGAACTTAAGAATTTTGCCTTAATATAAGCTTCAAGATAAATTACTTATATAAGTATAATGTAATGAATATTGGTATGCCATAAGAATGGTGATTAGAACATTGCAAGGTACGATAAATAAGCAATAACACTTAATTACTATTAATCCTTGCTTATTTTACTTGGTCTAGAATAAGATATGTTATGGGAATACAAATTTCCTTGATTCAGGATGAAAGCCTTAATAAAAGAGGCACTTTTAAAAATACTATTTATTGGGAAATATAAATTTCTTCTCCGACAAGACTGGGTATGGTGTAGCAGACTCTCCAGCTTGTCCGGATATACTGAGGTTACCTATCCGGCGAGAACCGGATAAGACGGGGTATATAATATGTCAAACAAGTGACAAGATTTCCCTAAAATAGTATCATGACCTGATGTCTGACTTGTTTTTTTTTTTAATATGAATCTGTTAAATACATTGACCTTATAGAGGGTATGTATATTACAGCATGTGAAATATTTGATTATATAGATATGTATATCTATAAGGAATTCCAAAAGTCAATTAAGAATAAAGCACAAGCATATGTGTCTAGATTTCTTTATCAGGAATCTCTTTAATTCTGATATCAAACATTATTTCGTTTAATCATCTACCTCGTAACTCGAGCAACAATAATAACAATGGAAACCCTTTGAATTGGGACACCATCAAAAGTATAAAGAATTTCCAATGCGTTACCATAAACTATTAACGCAATTAAGAAGCATATAAAGTTGTGCTAGTGCACAAGAAAACACATGAAACTTAAATTATACGTCCACAGACGTCGAAGTATATCACACACGACTTCCAATGCAAGACCTTTGGAAAATATAAATTAAGTCATCATACTTATTTAGTAAATTTAATTATATATAAAAATATATATATATTGTACTATAAGGAGAAGACATATTTTCATAAAACAAATACAAGAATTTGAGGAACAAATAAAATTATCTAAATAACTGTCTAAGTATTCATGGATAAGACATTTTATACTTATAAGTAATTGTTCATCTTGTTTAATATTTCACAACTATTAAATACTTATAGAAATAGTATGTATCAAAATCAACAAAAGAATTATGCAGATCAGAGACATAAACCCCTAGAGTTTTCATTAAAAGCTTTCAGTTGATTACACGGTAAATTTGTTCAAACAACATAATTATTAAAACTATTTCAAATCATTACGACACCTTGCGGTATTGGTATAAACTTGTAACTCATGTTAAAAAGAATAATAATAACACTAAATTTTGTTTTGGTTTTCTTATATTTAGCTTATGAAAGTTACATGTGTAGTAAAAATTACTTTATATATTATCAAAATATTATTATTTTACAACCATATACATAAATTACTATCTAAAAGTAAATAAGATAAATATAGTATCACATAAAAGTTTATAAGGATTCTTATTGTCTTTTAAAGTTCTAATCTTTAAAAAAAAAAAAAGTCTTAAGACAATTATGTATTAAGACAATAATACACTAATTCTATTGTCTTTTCGTGTATCCTTGCAATTCACGCATCTCAGCACATTGATTTTCTCATATCATAATTTAATATTTGACAAATCATTTTCATGTTTTTATTTCATTTGGAACCTGTCGATTCTAAGTCTTCCTCAGTTGCTAATCAAAGTAAGTTTTCTTTTAACAAAGAATTTTTATTGATTCTAAAAGTCATTCACATTCATTTTAAATATCTATTGCTCATATATCTTTTGGCTTGAACCTAGTCACCTTGGAAATTATATCATTTCATCTCATTCGTTCGTTTGTTATCGATTTCTTGAACTAATTCAGTTGAACCATTGAATCTTACTTATTGTACAACTAATATTCACAAAATTTGATATTTTAATTCTGTGTCATCTACCTTAATATTGTTTTTATTAACTAAAATATGACATAAATCTAAAATAAATATCGTAACTCAAATCTCGAGGACGAGATTTAAAACAAGGTGGGGAAAATGTAACATTCCTATTTTTATATAAGAATTATAGGTTTGGTTAAATTTATTAACCACTAGTAACTAGTAACTAGTTTATTTTTAAAATAAATATTCAACCCAAATAATTTTAAACACTATTTTATATATAGTTGGTTGAAATATTATTCTAAATTAATTGGTCTGTATATGGGTGACCTTTCTAATAAAACAAAAGTCTATAAAAACTTATATTATTAGACGGATAGTTTACGGATAAGTGGACTATTAGAAATATGAAATACCTAGACAGGCCTAGGAACCATATAATAATTAAATTATAAAAATACATTGTATTTTGAACCTACTCTATTTTTAATGAAACTTAGACCCAAATGTAGACAAAAATATTCTCATTCCAAAGACATATTTATTATCTTTTAAAAACATTATATTTTAGAAGTTATACGCGCCAAAGAAGTAAACCAATTGAATTAATTATAATATACAAATTAAAATAACAAAATAAATAAATAAAAATAACTTTGTAATTATGGTAGAAAGTTGTACGTAAAGCTTGAAATGGATAGATTCAATTTACTACATATACATTAAAATAATAATAAACTTAATATTGAAGATTTGAGAATTTTATGTACTTCAGTACGTGTCATCAAGAAAATAAAATAATCATTCTACCAATTTGAAATAATTGCACCTGTCTTCTAATATTGAAATTCAATGTATACGTGTGTGCATAGGATTTAATACGTGTCTGGAGTTTCGTAACTTCTAACATACATTTCAACTATAAAAGAAAGCGAGTAGCATCATTTCATAGTTGCTCAGTTCGTCGTCTCTCTCTCTCACAAATATATGTATTTTCTTTTATTATTTACCTCATAATAATAATAAAGCACTGCCCCATTTTAAGTGTTTTAACTCCCGATCACCGCTACCTGGTCCGATTGATCTGAGCCCCTAACACATGTCAAGGCTCTGCCTGACTAAGTTCGTTGGGGTTCTGTCTCGTGACATAGGGACAAGGTTGAATTAGGGGTACTATACTTAATACATTTACAAATATATATATATATATATGTATGTATATATATATATATATATTTATATTTATATATAGCCCAGAAGTTATACCCAAAATTTATACCAGGAGATTTTCTAGTTAAACCCTAAAGTTACTAAGCAAGTCCATTCTCTTTTCTCACCGTTTCATTCCCTTTTTGTCCCAAACCATAACAACTCTCACCAAAACTATTATTTATTATTATATTTTGTTCACTAGGAAACCTTAGTTAAGACCCTCAAGTAATCCTGCACAAACCCTAAAATTTTCAGAACAATCAGAATCAGGATCAGGGCCCCTAAAACTCAAGGGGGGTATTCCCCCATTGACGATTATCCTCACAAATTGCTGTCTACATCGAATTTTCAAGATCCGTCGACTCAGCTAGGCTAGAAACACACGTGGCAATCATATAATGAAATGTGACCCGTCGCGTCAAGCGACGCCCAAAGGTGACCCCTCGCGTCACGCGAGGGGGTCAAATCTTCAGTATAAATAGAGGGTTGTGGGAATTGCATTTTGGCGTTGGAACGACGAACAAATTCGTTGTGTACACTGAGATATCATAGAAACAGTCCAAAAACACACACATAAGCCCGAACGCTGCCACAAAACAGGGTAATAACTCGATCGCTGCTACGATTCAATATCCGATCCATTGAAACTATCTGACCGGATGTTTAAGTACTATCCTTTGTCATTAGTCGTGATTCCGACATAATGTTTGAGTACCACCCGAACTCGGGGAATACTCTGTCATTCGTTGTGAATCCGATGGATGTTTAAGTGATTGCACTTTGTCATTTGTCGTGAGGGTTTTAATTTCGTGAGTTATCGTAAATGCTGTATTAGTTACTTACCTAGTTCGTGTGCACTAGGTTACAAGACTAATCAATAGGCTAAGCTCTGCCCGTATAAATCTGCATGCTTATAATGTGAGTCATTCTCTTTTTATCAAATTACTTTCAAAATCATGTTTATTTTCAAGGTTATAATTACAGGGATTAAGTCTTTGTAGTCACCAAATTACAGCCAGTATGTGGGGTTTTGTATATATTACTTGATAATCTTCACCATTGGACAAACGGGTGGCCAATGGGTGATATGACCATAGTCACAGATCCGGTCGAGTGACAAATACTGTGGGTAGTTGGTTGATATATGGAAACATTGTAATCGCTCTTAATACTGTAACTTATAACACTGTTTTCTAGTTATACTTTGCAGTGATTAAGTCTTTGCCAATCTTAAAGAAGCAAATGTAAAAACTCTTAATGCTGTGAATTATAACAAATATGTTTTATCAAAAATGAATGAACTCACCAGTATTTCCTGCTGACAAAACCTTTTTAAAACGCGTTTCAGGTAATTACAGTAGATTGGAGTAAGAGATGGATACGGCACTGAAAGGCTTCAAGAAGTGGCTTATTTTATTAATTAAATCAAATTAAGAAATATTGTTTTATGTAATTGGGTTTATCCCTTATTAAAGCTACCTTTGTAAAACATGGATTTATCCCATCTATTTAATAAATAAAATCCGGTGTTTTCTAAACTCTGATATTTTTCCCTAACTCACGGTCCTGATGAAATTTCCGTTGCAATATTTTTCAAAAATAATCACCGGTACCACTTGGCTGTTCGCGGCTCCCGATTCCGTCCAGGGTGGGTCGGGGGTCGTGACACTATATTCCTAAGAACTCTAACACTAAGATTTGTTAAAATTCTCTAGTTTCAGATTTGGCAAGTAGGTGGGCGATGATCAAGCATGTTTGAAGAACCGAACACAACTTTTGAAGCTTCCGCGATTTCATAACTTTGTCAAACAATGTTTCTATTTCTTTTGTATGTAAACAACTTGTTAACCAGGTCATGAATGTTTTAACTAGTCGGTTGTTGACTAGTTTTGATTACTTAAACTTTGTTTTGGTAACTATGTTTTTAATCTAAGTACCTTTCATATAAATCGTATAAATTTTTACTAAATTCAAGTAGTAATTAGATGAGTGTTACAAGTTGGTAATCAGAGCTTAAGGTTGTCAACAAGTGTTCGGTTCAGGTTTGATTGATCGTCCGGTAATGTAACACCCCAAAAACGGGTTTGGTAATCAAACCACGTCAATACTAATACACGGGTAAAATGCCGTTAGTAGTGAAAGTAACCCGGTAAATATTAGGATTCAAATAAATAATCCTAATATTAATTAAAAACAAATAAGAGATTCCATGAAAATAAAAAGTAAATAAAAGCTTTTGAGGAAATAAAGATAATAAGAGGCCCGAGTTAACGGGATTTAAAAATAAAACGGGTTATGATTTCCCCGAACCCACTAAGTAACTAGGAATATCAACCTAGTTAGTTAAGTGTTGTAAAAACAATAAAAGAAACATGAAATAGATAACCCTTTTTATAAACTATGGAACTAGAGGGACTAAAAGAGGCAAAAGGGAAAGATGTTTTTAATTAAAACAAATAAACACCAAAACACACACATATGTGTGTGTTTGGTCGACGATTTCACAAGCCAGGAGAAGGGTTCCTTCTCAAAACCCTAAACTCACTAAATCCACCAAAATCCAAGGGCAAATCAAGACTAGATAAAAAAACCGAGCTCAAATTAGTGATCACCTAAGTGAAGGGATCACAAGGTATGTTGAATTTCATCTCTTGATTACATCTTGAGTTATAGATGAAAACTTGAAATCAAAAATTTGGCTTGCATGATTGAAGTTTGGATGAATTTAGGATGAAATTATGTCTAGGAGTAAACCCTAGTCAATAACTAGTTGAATTAAGGTTGAAATTATAAAGTTCATGATCATCCATTATGGGTGTTAATGTGTTTTGTAGAAACATGATGAACACTAGAATCATGATTGTCAAACTAGTGTTATTTGAACTCTATGAAGTTAATCTTGACATTTAACCATGAATTTGATGATTATCTAGTAAAAGATGTTGAAATTGGCAAGATAGGTAGCCATAAGTTTGATTGTTAAATTTTATAAAAGAATGCTCACTAGGTGTTTGATATAATGCCTAAGAGAAAGCTAAATATTGAAATTTAGAACGAAACGCGTATTTGAATAATATGGCTAGTTAAATGAAATATGAAACAAGAAGAGTTCTAATCATCATGTTGATTTGAACTTAATGTTGTAAATTAGGTGATTGAAAGTAGTTAACTTTAATAAACTAAGTTAACTAATCTTGAAGTCGAATAGTAGCTTCGACATAGAGAATAAGTAAGGTGGAATGGTCGTGATTTTTAAATGACTAGTCTAACCACCTTGTAAATGTTGGCAATAGTCTGACGCTTAACGAGCTAGGTGGAGGCTTGAGAAAGAAGCGGCTAAACGAATCAAGCACGTGAAGAAAGGCGTAAACCGGATGAGAGGTAAGTGTAATTTTCGCACTTATGTAGATTACTCGTTTATTCTATACAAAATAATCGGGATAACGATAATATTGAAATATGGATTTTGTTAAGATTACCATGAGGTGTAATCTAATGATAAGGAAAAATGGTGAAAATAGAAATTAGTCAAGAGTCGACTAATGTAATTAAGGTTAAAAGCGTGCCCATGGCGTAAGCCGAAATGGGTTGAATTTGTAAGAAAAGAGTTTAAGAAATAAAGGATTTGGTAATATAATCCGGGATGGGATGGAGGTATGAATTGGACATCAAAAACCATGTTTTTGATTTAAATAGATAACGTTGTGTATATAGTCCAAATGGGTCAAATGGTGGTGATAACACCATTTGACATTATCGACTAATGTGGTTGTCAAGTCTTGTGTTAACAGGAGCAATTAGCGATTCGGACAATTGCGTCGCCATAGAATATGTGATAATAAAAGAGAGGTATAATCGGGTCTATTTGTTGACCCGAGCCAGGTACATATCAATAAGATTATAGTTTAAATGTGCGATGTTGATCATTTTTGTAGTGAAAGTCCTTCGTCGTAAATGAGGGACTAATGTTGATAAATATGCCCTTGCTGGGTAAATCAGGCAAACGACCTTTATGGGTGGTTTGGGAATCACGTATTATAATCAGGTAATCCTTAGATAAGCATCAAGGTTATAGGCATTAACCTTTGTGGGCCAAGTGCCTAAGAATGGGTCTTTTCGTAAAATGACAAACCGAGATGTAAAATGTGACATAAATAGTTTACTACATTAAATCCACCACAAATATAATTGTGGTGGAAGACCATTTGAAAAACTAATGTGAAAATTTTGGTGCTAAAAGTAAATGAGCGAGATTTATGCCTAAAAGGACATAAATACCCTTAACGGGTCAAAATAAGATTTTAAGTAAAAACGAGTCAATAATGCGTAGAAATCTGTAATTGGAACCTAATATGATAGGTAATAGTGGAATTAAAGGGTTCATGAGAAATAGGGGTCAAACAAATATGTTTGTTTGATAAAATGCATAAACGGGTTAAAATTCGGTAAAAGGGTAACGATTCGAAGGCTTAGAAGTCTCAAAATTTATCATGTTGGATGTTGGATTTTCACTCCATATGATGGAGAATTAAATTACGGACGCGTAGGAAAAAGAATCGGGTAAAACGGATTAAAAACGAGAGAGTTATGCTCGTTTCCGTGAAATCGGGTCATGCTGGGAATGTACAGCAACAGCTGAAGGCAACAGTCTGTGAAAACAAGGGCTAGGCGTGACGCCTAGGCCCTTGGCGTCACGCGACGCCCCCTAACTCCGGAAAATTTTTAAATTTTTTCCTTTTAACCCCTGTACTTTTTTGAACTTAATATTTGACTATCAAAACTAACTTTTAAGTTGGTTTTGATCATAGGTGATCGCCAAGAGTGCCCGGATGAAGATCAAGCTCAATGAGGAACCGAACACGATAAAATACAAGCTTCCGCGCGGCGTTTCGTCGTATCTTTAAAACGACGAATCCAATTACATTAAGTTGTATTTTTGAAATGTTGTTAACATGTGGAAATGTTAGTATGAAAAGTTTTTGTAAAGTCACATTTTAGCATTTAAATGTGTATTTTATTAATAAAATCTTGATTTATTAAGTCGGGTGTTACAGGTAAGAATTAATTTATTATTTTAATAGATTATATCTTATGTAAGAAATGAGAAGTAAATTGAGAAGTGAGTTGATATGCATGGGAAGAGTGTGTTGATTCACTCAAACCCGGAAAGTGCACCAAATGTGAACGGTTAAAGCAAGTTGGAAACTTAGCTAAACCGAAACAAATGAAATAATGTTATAAATGAAATGTTTAACGTTTAATGTAAACATTTCAGTTTCAAGATGTCGAAAGGAAACGATAATGATCCGGTGCCGACAAGCACCGAGCAAATGAAAGAGATAATTGCCGAAGAAGTGGGGAAGGCAATTGAAGGTAGTCTATCCAGGTTTATAGACAAAATTCAAAACACGGTGTTGTCACTTGTTGAGGAACGAGTGAAAAGGTTGGAGGATAGTGTCAACCTTATGAAAGAGAAATCAGGAGAACGTAAAGGGTGTTCATACAAAGAATTCATGGCGTGTAAACCGCCAATCTACAACGGGGAGGTTGACCCAATAATTTGCCAAAGATGGTTGGGCTATATTGAAGGGGTGTTTGAAAGGACCCATTGTGACGAAAGCGACTTTGTCGCTTACGGAACGGGTCAGTTTAGAGGGCAAGCCAAAGATTGGTGGGACAATAAAAAGAACGAAATTGGGGCTGAAGCGGCAAGGGCAATGACATGGGAGGAGTTTAAGACACCATTTCTTAAACATCATAGTCCGAAGGCGGTCATTAATAAAATCAAAGAAGAGTTCATGCAACTCAGGCACAAGGGTGAGACCATAGACAAGATTACGGCGATGTTTATAGATAAGATGAAGTTTAGTAGTGAACTGGTGACGAATGAAGAACATAAAATATACTACTACTATAACATGCTGAGCGCTGAATATAGGGAGTTTATGACTCCTTCAAACGTTTCTCAGGAACGGGAAATTGAGTTGAAGAAACAAGTTGAAAGGGGTGAGAGAAGGGCACATGATGTGAATCCAAGCCCTACAAAGAAAGCTCGAACTGGGGAATCGGGAAAGAAGGTTGATGCTAAAGGCGGGTCGCCAAGTTGCAAGGTGTGTGGAAAGGGGCACAAGGGTGAATGTCGCTTCAAAGATAAGTCGTGTCCGGTATGTGGGAAGACGGGGCACACTGCATCGCTATGTCCCGGAAAAGTTTCCGTTTGCTATAAATGCTATCAGCCCGGCCACAAAAAGTCCGAATGCCCTGAATTGGTTGGGAAGAGAGACACAAAAGAATCTCCAACGGAGGCTCCAAAGGCGAAGGCTAGATCTTTCCAACTTACTGCTGTTGAAGCAAAGACAGAACCCGATGTGATCTCAGGTATATTCACAATTAACTCAATTCCTGCACGTATATTGTTTGATACGGGTGCGAATAAATCTTTCATTTCACATGGATTTATTCGACATCCTTCATTTGTATTGACGAAATTGTATGTGCCCTTAGAAGTTGAAATAGGGGACAACAAAAGTTTTATAGTTTGTGACATTTGTCGAGGCTGCAAATTAAGCATCGACGATGAAGAATACTTGATAGACCTAATCCCGATGTCAATGGGGGAGTTTCAAGTAGTCGTTGGGATGGATTGGCTATCTCATCACCACGCAAAGGTCATCTGTTTTCGTAAGGAGATAAAGCTAACATCTCTGAGCGGAAAACAAGTCACTATTTATGGCGAAAAAGGAGGTAACCCCATAATATGCTCGATGTTGAAAGCACATAAGTTTATGAAGCAAGGATGCAAGGCATTTATGATATACGCGAATGAGCCCGAGAAGGAATCACTGAAGGTTGAAGATGTACCGGTAGTACGGGATTACAAAGATGTGTTTCCGGAAGATTTACCGGGGATACCGCCCGAACGGGAAGTAGAGTTCAGAATCGAATTGATTCCGGGCGCAAAACCTGTAGCTAAAGCACCGTACCGACTCGCACCGTCGGAATTACAAGAGTTGATGTCCCAGATTCAAGACCTGCTTGATAAAGGATTCATAAGGCCGAGTGTGTCTCCTTGGGGCGCACCGGTACTGTTCGTGAAAAAGAAAGACGGAAGCATGCGCATGTGTATCGATTACCGGGAGTTAAACAAACTCACGGTAAAGAATCGATACCCGCTTCCTAGAATAGATGATCTATTCGACCAATTACAAGGTGCGAACTGGTTCTCAAAAATTGACCTTAGATCGGGGTATCACCAACTAAAGGTCAAGGAGGAAGATGTGCCGAAGACGGCTTTCCGCACGCGATACGGACATTACGAGTTCCTCGTGATGTCATTTGGGCTAACAAATGCACCCGCGGCTTTCATGGACCTCATGAACCGGGTTTGCAAGCCAATGCTAGATAAATCGGTTATCATATTCATCGATGATATTTTAGTGTATTCGAAAAGTGAAGCTGAGCATGCACACCACTTACAAGAGGTGTTAGAGACACTTAGACGAGAAAGGTTGTATGCGAAATTTTCTAAGTGCGCCTTTTGGTTACGAGAGGTGCAATTTCTCGGCCACATCATAAGTCCCGATGGAGTGTTGGTAGATCCGTCAAAGATCGAGGCAGTGTCTAAATGGAATCCTCCGAAGAACCCTTCGGAAATTAGAAGCTTCTTAGGGCTTGCGGGATATTATAGGAGATTCATTCAAGATTTCTCCAAGATTGCGTCGCCACTAACAAAGTTAACCCGGAAGGAGGAAAAGTTCATTTGGGGTGTTGAACAAGAAAGGGCGTTTCAAACGTTAAAAGAGAAGTTAACTCAAGCTCTGGTACTAACATTGCCGGACGGGGTCGAAGACTTGGTGGTTTATTTGGATGCTTCACTATCGGGGCTCGGATGCGTTTTGATGCAACGGGGCAAAGTTATAGCTTATGCCTCGAGGCAATTGAAGATACACGAGAAGAAATATCCCACGCACGATCTCGAGTTGGCTGCGGTGGTATTTGCATTAAAAATATGGAGGCACTATTTATATGGGGTAAAGTGCACCATATTCACCGATCACAAGAGATTAAAATACTTCTTCGATCAGAAAGAGTTAAATATGCGACAAAGGCGATGGTTAGAAACGGTGAAAGATTTCGACTGTGAAATTCACTATCACCCCAGAAGGGCAAACGTGGTGGCGGATGCCCTAAGCTGGAAGGCAGATTATGTCCCGATACGAGTACGATCATTGCGGCTCATTGTGACCTCGGGCTTACTTGAACGAATCCGAGAGGCACAAGATGAAGCGGTAAAGACGGAAAACTGGAGAAAGGAAAGGATTGTTGGCCAAGTTAAAGATCTCGAAGTAGGCAATCACGGTTTGAAAATACGTTACAATAGAATTTGGGTTCCTAACACATGTGGAGTTAAAAAGCTTCTACTAGATGAAGCTCACAAGTCCCGTTATTCCATCCATCCGGGGGCGACCAAGATGTATAATGATTTAAAACAAAACTATTGGTGGCCCGGGATGAAAAGAGATATTGTGAAATATGTGGAGAAGTGTTTGACCTGCTTGCAAGTCAAAGCGGAGCACCAGAAGCCATATGGTAAGTTGCAACCATTGGACATCCCAGTTTGGAAATGGGAACAAATCACCATGGATTTGTTGACCAAATTGCCCAAAACCAACCGCGGGTTTGATGCTATATGGGTAGTCGTGGATAGATTGACGAAAAGTGCTCACTTCATTCCGATTCGTGAGACTTATACATCCGAGAAGATGTCGGAGGTGTACACCAATGAAATCATAGCACGTCATGGGGTACCGATATCCATTGTGTCAGACAGAGATACTCGGTTTACTTCGATTTTTTGGCGTGAATTCCAAGAACAAATGGGAACTAAACTGTTCATTAGCACCGCTTACCATCCACAAACGGATGGGCAGAGTGAAAGAACAATACAAACGTTGGAAGATATGCTGCGGGCTTGCATTATTGACTTCGGGGGTAGTTGGGATGTCTATCTACCCTTGGTCGAATTTTCATATAACAATAGCTATCACGCAAGCATTAGAATGACCCCGTATGAAATGTTATATGGTAGGAAATGCCGAACCCCGGTATGTTGGGGTGAAGTGGGCCCACGTGAACTCGCCCACCAAGATATAGTACGAGCTACTAATGAAAAGATTGATGTAGTTCGGGCACACTTGAAAGCGGCTCAAGATAGACAAAAGGCATATGCTGACAAAAGGAGGAGACCGATTGAGTTCCAGGTTGGCGACAAAGTCATGCTCAAAGTATCCCCATGGAAGGGGGTTATCCGGTTTAGAAAAAGAGGAAAATTGAGCCCGAGGTTTATCGGGCCGTTTGCGATCGTAGAACGGGTAGGAAAGGTAGCTTACCGCCTTGAACTACCGGAGGAACTAAACGGAATTCATAGCACATTTCATGTGTCACATCTTCGGAAATGTCTAGCGGATGAGACAACTTATATTCACTACGACGATATCAAAGTGGATGATCGCTTGAATTATATTGTAAGGCCCATAGAAATTTTAGATCGCAAGATTAAGCACTTACGAAATAAGCAAATCGATCAAGTCAAGATCAAGATCAAGTGGGAGCATAGGAAAGGTTCGGACACTACATGGGAGTCCGAAGAAGAGATGCGACGTCTCTACCCTACCCTACACTATTCGGTACGTGCTTTGGTTTCGGGGACGAAACCCTTTTTAAGGGGGTGGACTTGTAACACCCCGAAAATACAAATTCTTAAATTTGCAATTAAGTTGTGAATAAATTAGTAAAATAATTTAATTAGTAATGACACTAACCTAGTTAGTTTATTACTTATGAGTAGTTTAAGACATAGAAAGAAAATAAAAGAAACTAGAGGGACCAAAAGTGTTAAACATGAAAATAATTTTAATAAAAACATTTTCATTAAAACCCTTACTCAAAATTGAGTACGGGGATCGACCAGGAGCAAGGGGAGGGCGACCAAGCTTCTCCAAAACCCTAACATTCACTAATTTCATAAATTGAGGGTTCAAATCTGATCCAAAACGAAATCCGAGCTGAGATTTGTGATCCTCATTGCAAGGGGATTATCAGGTATGTAAAATTTGATGAAAATTCCCCAACTTGAAATTCTCATAAATTCGGGAAATCTGAAATTTATGGTTGCATGTTTGTTTTATGATGGATTAGGAACAATATAGTGTCTAGGGACTTAGACAAATACAAGTTGAAATCATGTGAATTTTTAGTGAAATCTATGAACACCATTGTAGGTGATTAGTGGGTTATGTATAATTTGATAAACACTAGGAAATTGGGTGTTGTTCTAGTGTAATTTGACAATTGTGAAGTGACTTCAGAAACTTAGAAGCTAGCAATTATGTAAAATGGGTTGATTGATGTGAAATTCGGGCTAAATGATAAGCTAGGGACTTGCTATATAATCATGTAAAAATCTGCCCTTAAAGTGTTTGTGAAATTGCCTCAAAGAAGGCTTAAAACTAAAATTCAAAGTTGAAACGCATAATGTTGATGTTTCGGTGTATTACGCGATATATGGTTTAAAGGGAGTTCTAAACATGTTATAAATGAACTCTATAGGGAAGGACGCAGGAGCGTCAAGCAGACAAGCAGGTGGCGAATCGCGTTTGAAAGGCTTACTTTGAAGGTATGTAACTTGATTCGTTACATTTGGGTAAATTTTGATATTTAGTATATGTGTAGTTGAATTGTGGAATAAAAGTTGAGTTGGATTAAAGCAATAATGTTCGCTATGTCGAATAATAGGCCAAGAATTGGTTAGATCTCGTTGGTAGTCATCAAAATGGAGGAATTCCTTAGATGAGCCAAACGGGTCGAATAACCAAATAAGGCATGGTATTGCATCGTAATATGATCACTCGTTTTTTTGTCATTGTTATTAAAAGACATGTTAGAGTACGAGAAAATGAGTGTGATGGTTGATTGAATGAGAAATCCGAGGATTCGGGTTTGAATAAAATGGATAAATTGGACAAACATAAAGTTGCAGGGTCCACTGTAAGTTACGGTCTCCACCGTAACTTACGGTGGAGAACAAATTGTTACGGTAGTTTAATACTATGTTACGGCAGACCCAGGTTTATCCAGGAGCTACCGTAACTTACGGTAGATACCGTAAGTTACGGTAGAGCCCAGAAAGTTTTGATTTTAAACTTTAATAACCTAATTAATCGAATCCGTTTCGAGCGTAGTTTTGATTAAGCTATATTCCTAAGAACTCTAACACTAAGATTTGTTAAAATTCTCTAGTTTCAGATTTGGCAAGTAGGTGGGCGATGATCAAGCATGTTTGAAGAACCGAACACAACTTTTGAAGCTTCCGCGATTTCATAACTTTGTCAAAGAATGTTTCTATTTCTTTTGTATGTAAACAACTTGTTAACCAGGTCATGAATGTTTTAACTAGTCGGTTGTTGACTAGTTTTGATTACTTAAACTTTTTTTTGGTAACTATGTTTTTAATCTAAGTACCTTTCATATAAATCGTATAAATTTTTACTAAATTCAAGTAGTTATTAGATGGGTGTTACAATTAACTTACTAACATTGATAACTTAGAGAAGCAAAACCAGTCATTTAAATACAACAGTCCACAACGTCAACAAATGTAACTATAATTATATATTATTAAGAAAGCGTTGAGTCTAGCATTGGTGTATTAGGGCTTTTGCTTCACGCTGGTTTTCGCTAGTATTGATGGCATGAGAAGTGGTATTTTCCGTTATTATAGACTAGAAGGATATGTATGGATGAAATGTTAAATTGGACGAAATGTTAAGGCACATGAAATATTGATGTAGCGAAAATATTGCGTAGGGAACGAAATGTTGCCCAAGTGAAAAAGCCACATTTTGCGCGAGAGTATTTTAAGCGAAAAACCACTTTTCGCTAAGTTATGTTGACTATGTATGTTATGCGAAAAGTTGATCTCGTTCACATGTGAACCTTGTAAAGTTGGATAGGAGTCATAGGACTGTCTTAGCGTTCTACGAGGGTCAAGAGTGGTAGAACAGTAGAGTCTTACATGTGATTGACGGGCTATATACATGTAGATAGCGAATCTATATATATACTTGTGACATTTGACAACGACAGTTGGCAATGCATGAAGAATGGTGGGGGAAGGAGACAAAATGATGGTGATGTATTGAATAGTGGGATGATTAAGAGAGAAAAAAAAAAAGAGAGAAAAATCAAGAAAAGTAATATTCTTTAAAATAATATCTAGCTAAGGGGGTCTATTCATACAAGAATCTCTCTGTTTCGATTACGACCTAATACTCGTATCATCTTATCACTTAACTCCCAGCGAGGAAATGTGGAATCCAAACTTCTATCAACGATTGATAACTAAAACCTGTGATGTTACTATGTAAAACTAGTGGGTTTATGACTATAAAGTTATGACAAAAGATCAAATACAAATGACTTTATCATATAAAATGTACGAACTGGAGGATTTTTTGAAAAAGAGTGGTGGCATTCTTGTAATTTCCTCAAATTGTAATATATTCCTTCATGCTACGTCCTTTCTTGCTGGTCAATGACCCTGATTGGTAAATCAAGCTTTGCAAATCCTAAATATAAATCGATCAATTGCGCTAAACGTGTTTTGAACACTCCTTTGATTCTGATTTCTCTTGCTTTTCAGATCGATCAATTGAATTTCCTTAAATATTGCAAATTTTAATCAGATGAATCGAAGCTTTTGAATGATGAATTGAAGCATGCAAATCATATTCGATTGTTAAATTGAGCCTCGTGAATTGTTTTTTATTGTCAATTTGTAGTTACATAATGATTTTGAACCAGTGTGATTTTGATGTAGAAGAAATAGATAGAATAATTACTCTAGTAGAGTAATTATGTTTTGTAATTAGAGTAATTGTTCTATTATCAGAGAAATTATGCTATAATACCTATACTAGAGTGATTATTCTATAAGTAGAGTAATTATACATAGTGCATCAAACACTAGTCATTCAAATTACTCTATAGGTTCATCAAACAACATAAAATTCAATTACTCTATAAGTGCATTATAATTACTCAACTAGTTCATCAAAATAACATAACAGACACAATTACTCTACAAGTTCATCAACTAGTTCATCAAAATAATATAACAGGCACAATTACTCTACAAGTTCATCAAACAACATACAATTCAAAATTACTCTACAGGTACATCATAATTACTTTACTGGTTCATCATTAATACACTACTAGAAGATATTATTCAAAATTACTCTACAAGTGCATCAAATGACTAGTCATTCAAAATTACTCTACAAGTATATCATAATTTATAATTACTCTACTAGTTCAACAAAATGACATACAAGACACAATTACTCTACAAGTTCATCAAAAAACATAAAATTCAAAATCACTCTACAAGTGCATCATAATTACTCTACTAGTTAATAAAAAAAAACATAATAGACACAATTACTCTACAAGTTCATCAAAAAAATAGGATATCGCTAACATCTGAATCTTCTTTGATTTTGACGATTTTAAAACTTGAATCAAATGTTTTTGGAACTGGACCTGATGATTTTGGAAATGAATCGAATTTTTGGAACCGAATAAAATGTTTTTGGAGTAGAATAGGATGATTTTTGAAAGTTAATATGATGATTTTGGAACTATTTTTGATTAGGTTTTAGGGTTTGATTTGTTATGATACTGAATCCATATTGATTTAGCTGTAGAAATAATTGAGATGGTTGAATTTTACGAAGGCCTTTAATTAATTTTGCCACCGCCTAAAATTTGAAAACCATTCACTTCGTACGTTTTGTATGTTAAAGTTATTTGTACAGGTGCTTAACTCATAAAGTTATAATAAAAACTAGTGGAATTATTCGTTGTTCGCAACGGGTTTTTGGTCGATAGCATTTTAGGTTCGGCATGATACCAACACTCGGTATAACAACCAAAACAGATATGCCCAAGTGGATAACGACAAATGTTTTACATCCTCGCTTCCATTCATATTGCACGACACCAAAAAACCAGGTTTTAGGTCGGGTGACACGACATGTTTAAAAAATAGATCAACCCCAACATGACCCGTTTAAATAACTCGTCAACCCAAACACAACTTGGTTCAATAAGTTGGTTGACTAGTTTACATGTTTAAGGGTTTTTGAAAAAAGTTAGAACTTATATTTTAAAGATGAAAAGTATTAAAAGTTAAAACTATATATTTTCGTTCGAGTAAAATGTCAAAATTGTCCCTAAGATTTGGTCATATTTGTTTGTTCCATCCAAAATGATTTTTTTGTGCATTTGAGTCCTTGACTTTTGGGTTTTATTGTCATTTTCATCCAAATCACTAACACCGTTTAAATTCAGTGTAAAGTAAATATTTTTGGGGAGTATCATGTGTCTAAGTTTCATATGTTTCTTATTCAAATCAGCAACATGCAAAATCAATGCGTTTCATATATTTGTATCTATTTTTCATGTACATGCATCTACTTGTTACTAGATTAATGTCTATTGTTTCTAATGTGGATCCACTGACTGACTGGTTCCCCATGGCCATAGGTTGAACTAAGTATTGCCAACATCATTTAGATTTGCTCTTCGGAACTTGAATCTCATTTGTGTTTATTGTTTCATTATCATTATGTCGCATGTCAATTTTGGTTATGGTAATTGTGGTTATTGTAGGTTTGTTACGGATATATCATTTACATTTGAGGTTTCATGTTAAATTATTTTAAAAATAATAAAGCAAAAATGTTTTATTTAAATTTAAATCTATTCATCAACTTTATGTTGACAAAAAAAACTATTTTTACGCATGACACGGGTAACCAAGTGTGACGGAGTTGAAGACGAAGACATACAGGACTGCCTTAGTTAAATAAAATGAATTTTATTTTGTGTCTTATGACTTTGTAATTTTGTATGGATTATTTGAGATTTCTATGATATGTGTGACATTTTAATTTGGATATGCTTTAAATTTTTAAACTTTTTGTAGTTGTCATGAGCTATGGACAGTAATCATGCTCCGACCAATAATCCGCTGCGAGTCTGAGTGTGACACCATATTCCGATATCCCGAGTAGTATTTTTAGCAATTCAAGTATTGTTTCATTAAAAACACTTAGCATCTTTGTCCAACGTCTTAATTTTATACTATTTTACGAAATTCTCAATCGATTACAATTTAGCACACTACCACACATAATGAATTTGATCAACTAACTGCTTAGGTAATTTTTGATAAAAACACTTATTAAAATATCATATTAATTAAATAGTTTAATAATAAAAAATAGAAAATAATGTGACTTGCAGTATATCATTAAGTGTAAAATTATAGATAAATATTGTGGCAAGACTCCGATACTAAAACCGTCTGAAACCTGTAAAAGAAAAAAAAACAAACAAATAAACTGAAACGTATGCCTATAGATAAGACAAAAGAGCATTGTGAATCCATTTAGAAATTGCAATATAGTACATAAGAGAGTTGTTTTTTAATGTGGCGTGGTTTCATGTTACCCACAAGGGTAGTTGGGACGCTTTGTATGGCTAGAAGAACAATACTTGCAAACATGTGAAATGTCAGAGATGTATGCGTGTGTTAAATGAAAAATGAATAGTATGGTATATCTTAATATTTTTATTGAAACACTTATCTCGATCATGTCAACTAGTAGCACTCTCAACTTTCATTTTTTGTTGTCAATGGCAATTTCGCTCACATAATCATTTTTGTTGAACACTTATCTCGATCATGATCATCCATGTGAGAGAAATCGAATAGAAATCAAATGTAAATCTTTGATTATTATACGTGTGGGGATTGTTGTTAAGAACCAAAGTGAGATTTAGGAACACTATTAGTTACAATGTCAGTGTTGATTATTGCCGAATAAATCAGAATTTTGATTTTATTAAAATTCAATTGACTTATGTAAATTACCTTTAAGTTATACAATATATAAGTAGACGTGCCTTGGACAGTTTAAAAAACAAACGGTTTAAAAAATGTTTAAAACAACCGATCAGTCTAAAAACAATGTTATGAAAATTCACGTAGAAATGTATATAAAAATTATTACTCGCATGGAGCACTAATATAAAAAACGAAACCGATAAAAAATAATGTAATATAATATTCGTTAAAAACTCAAAATATTAAGTTTATTAAATTTTAGATATTATAGTGTAAATCAGTTAAAAAAAAGGTAAAAATCAACGAAATTAACTGGAGGGGTGCAAACAAAAACTAAACCAAATTATAGTGCGAAGAATAAATATATTAAACTTGAGAGGTCGTGTGAAATAAATATTAAAGAATAGGAAGTGTAATATAAAATAAAGCAGAAAAAGCCCAAAAAAAACCTACTGTAGTTAAGGCTACCAAAATTGTTATATGCTAGAAGGAACCTGATGAAACACAGGCTAACACCAGGGTTAACCAGTGGGGTTACTTCTTCCGTGGGTTCAATCTCCTTTCTTACTCGTTGAAATGACTTGGATCCTGCAAAACAGCAACACCGTTAGTCTCGTTAAGAGGGGAATATGGGGGTTTCCCTCTTAACCAGGCTCCGGCGTGAGAATAAGTACTGTTCCGAGGGAGAATAAGCAGTGTGTGTAGAGTGTGGGAGTATAGAGAGCAAGATGATTCAACCTGGATGATGAAGAGTCATATTTATAGCCGGAGGGTGATGGAGGGAGGAGCAGTGGTGCCAGCTGTGGTTGCGCGCCAGCTGTCCGACCAAGGGGAATATCCTCTTGGTCTCCTCTGTTGTGGTCAGTGTAGTGGCACACATGGCGCGCTTATATTTGCCTATTTTGGAGACGTCGTACTGGTGTTGTCGGACTGCTCCTTGATTCGTTGCAGGCCTACCTGGCGCCTGATGACTGGTGACACGTGTTGTCCTTTATGTCGGATGGAGCATCTTTTGTGCCACCTTGATATTTTCCAGAAGCTTCTAGAAGCTTCTGGATGATCTCGTTGATGTCAGCGCCACATAGGATGGAAAAGTGGTGTGGTCCTTGCCATGTGGGCAAGGAATTGGGACCATACCTCTTTAAGTCCCCTCAGTCCAGTGTGCCTTCTAGGTGAGTTGATCGTCTAGGAGGGATTCTGGACTTATGAAAGTATTGGTTTTTATGGCGTGTGTTTGTTGTGGGAGACCTAAAAAATTGCACCTGATGGGCGCATGGCGCATGGTTTTGGCAACTTGTAAAAGTTGAGCCAAATGGACGCATGGCGCATGGGTTTTGGCAACTTATAAAAGTTGAGCCAAATGGACACACGGCGCATGGGTTTTGGCAACTTGTAAAAGTTGAGCCAAATGGACGCATGGGTTTCGGCAACTTGTAAAAGTTGAGCCAAATGGACGCACGGCGCATGGCACTTGTTGTTGTCTTCTGGAGGAAGTTTTGTTTGTCTTGGGAGGGAGTGACTGATGTGACTGTCACGTGTCCCCTGTCTTATCAGAGGTGAACAGGCGCCTTTTCAGTCACTGTCAGTTACTTTTCGGCGAGGGGTCAGGCGTCTGTTCACTTGCTCCTGAAAAAAGAGGTGCCGCATTCTCTCTCTTCTGACGTGTCTCTCTCCTATTGACTGCTTTTTCAGACTCTGACGGCCCACTACCCATCGCATTAAATGCGATGGGTATAAATATATGACAGTTTCTTGCATTTTCTTCACTTTTCAAATTTTGAACTCCGGTTTTCTCTCTTCTTCCTCTAGCTTGATTCCTCTTTTCTTGAGTTCATCTACATTATTATTCGTTTTCTCACAATATGTCTGGTGCGAATCCGTCATCAAAGAAGAAAAGGAATAAAGGGAAAACTCCTCCGGGTCCTGACCAGGCGGTCATAGGGTGGAAGGAAGAGGAGTTTCGTAATCTTGTGAGGGATATGGGTTTCTTGCCTGAATGGGGGGCCCGGTACCCGACTGCCGGTTCGACTGCTATGGATGCACCTCCGGGATATATGACTTTGTATGCTGCGTTCTTTCGAGAAGGCAACTTTCGGCTCCCGATGACTAGATTTACTTGTCACACCCCTATTTTCCACGTGTCACCGGTGGGGAGTATCGTGACGTAGTTGGTATCATCATAGACAAACAACACAATATATATATGATTGCACAGCGGAAGCAAAGATAGATTCATTTCAACTTTAATAAAGTGTAATATTAAATATCACTAATAGTTGAAACGGATCCACAGGCGGATCAAAATAAAATAAGATATTGTTCAACAGTTTATTGTCGTCCAAGCTTGCGAGACTTATTGTGGACGCTCTAGAAGACAGCCAGCCTATTACGTGTAGTACCTGCACTTAACCTTTTGGGAAAATACGTCAGTTTACACTGGTAAATACAATTTAACTGACTCATTTTAAAAATGGTTGAAAATTGATTTGAATGCTCATGGCACAAAACATTTTATAACTTGGGATAATTATATATTATTATAATCTTGTGAACGAATTACATGTTACTTGTGCGTTCAGTAGCCCGGATCTTGTCCGGGTTAAAGATCAATAGACCCTCCACATTAGAGTTATACACTGACAGGTGTACGCCTACACCCCGTGCTCAGGTCGTGGCCATCTCGTAAGATGATGCCGAGGATATCCGGGACATGGTCATTAACCCCCCAAAGGCTTTAAGTGAACAAGACTGTTTAAACGAGCCGATAAAATTATTCAATTAACCATTCAAAGATGTAAGATTTGATGCTCGATCAAGCGGTATTCTATGTACCGTAACCCAAGCCTGTATAGGGAAAATAAGTTAAAAGTATTTACCTGAGTATAGTATAATTCTCAACAAGCAAAAAGGCAAGTAGCTTTTACCGGTGCTCCTAATCTGGAATGAAGGTTTATAATAACCTATTAGATTTCTAACGGGTCTTTATTTAAGCTTAAGCTTAGACCGGCTAGTTTAAAGGACGATACGGTTCAAACGCACGATTAAGCGAAGACCGGATAGAATGTGATTTAGACCCGACAAGTTTGAATACTTGTATAATATGGGTATACTAAATACATTCTGTATTTTGGGACAAAAATGATAATGTTTGACCCGTCTCGGTCAATTTATGCAAACTAGTTACATAAATCGAACCGAACGCGAAAAGAGCGTTACGGGTAACCGTAAGGGTCATATGCAAGTTCCCTGAGATAATATGGCTTAAATATGTTATAATATCAGTAAGATATCTTCTATTATGCCCCAAATGAATTTAAACACAATTTATGCCTCATAAGGGCATTTTGGTCATTTAAAAGATTATAAAAGAGTTAAATTAGAAATCTGAGTTACAGGTCGGGTTTATACAGTAAATATACTTAATTTAACATATTATAACAGTAGGGTATGACCCATATATGAAACTTATCATTTAAAACCAAACTATGCACCTTAGGGGTATTTTGGTAATTTCACAAGGGCTTAAAAGATCAAAACTGGAACCCTGAGTTCAAAAACTTGTACTTACTGTTATTTTATAAAAAATATGCTAAGAACATCAGTAGGTATCAACCTTATATGTTTAATATGGTTATAGTACATACTATGCGTTAAAAACGCTTAAAAGGCGATTTAGAGCCGTTTCGGGGTTTTTAAAAGAAAGCTGAGATTTTTATATTTCCATAATGCTCAAAATATTTTATTTATCAAATAAAATCAGTAGAAAAAGGTTTGGGGTCAAAAGGATTTGTAAAACTCATTTTATGGCTTAAAAGGGCAAAATCGGTATTTACCGAATTAAACTTAGAGACCTATGATATGATCAGCCAAAAATTAAATAAAAATCTTTAAAAATCCCAAAATATTATATAACATCAGTGGGTAAAAAGTTTGATATCAAAAAGTGGGTTTAAATAGGTTATATGCTAATTACGCCGTTTAAGTAACATAAGGCTTTCAAATTACGATATTGAGCATAACTCTTAATCTGGACCTCAAACTGATATCAAATTTTTGGTGCAAGTTTATAAATCAGTAATAAATGTTTCAATTCTTTCACTTTTTCAAAAATCACGTTTTATAGTAAAAAGGGCAAAATAGTCAACTTTAAGCATAAATCGGAAACATGCATATGAATCGGTTAAGCATTGAACCAAGTTGTAAAATCTCAGAGAGTTAAACTTATATGAAAATTGGTCCAAAATATGCTCTAATGCAGATCTCAAATATGCATGAACGGATCAGAACTGAAAGTCAAAGAAAAAGTCAATTTATGTTGAACTGAAAATTGTCGAGTTGATCATGTTGAAACATGTTCTTACATTAATTACAAAGTTATTTTGATGATCAAACAGGTTGCATGTAGCCTACATTGTTAATCATGCTTAAATTTGCAAAAACACATTTTGTTGACTTTTTAAGAAAAGCTTTGACTCGACAATTAACATACTTAGAGTGGGAATCTGAAAATACCCTTTTAGGGATTTGTTACCCACATAAATACCAACTTGTAGGTACTTTCAATTTGAGAAATGACAGAGCCAATCTCGTTTAATCTCAAAGTCAAGTTTAAATTACGATGGTTTGACTTTCGGTTGATAAACTAAGCTAGAACGAATTTGCAAAGGTTATGAATACTTACAATGGTCCTAATAAAGCTTAGAGATCACTAGGAAGATGTCTTGACGTCCAGAGAGCTCCAGGAATTGATCTTGTGAATTTTGAAGTTGCAAGTGTTCATAGTTTGCAACTTTAAGATCCTTTTATGCAGATTTTGATCACATATGAGGCTGCCACAGAGGTCTAGGATTGTTGTAAGAAGTATACAAGTGTCCCTAAATGAATGTAAGTCGATTGGTGAGTCCCTGGAGTCGTATACAGCTGGTTACAACTCGAACAGAACAGCAACTGGCATCTGCAGGTTGTTTTTGTCGCAGGCGGGCCGCGACAGGCCCCTCGCGGGCCGCGTACAAGCGCAGAACAAGTTAAACATGTTTTTAAGTTTTACATTTCAGTCCTTGACCTTTGTAACGTTGTTTTGGGTCCTTTTCTTGCACATTAGACCCTAAATTCTGATTTTTAAGGGCCTTGGGATATTTACAAACATGGTAAAGTCCTCGAACAACTTTGTGCTTACCCGAAAAGTCACGAAATCAACGTTAACGTATTTAACCCTTCGTGTACGGTTTTGATCATAACTTTCTCATACGATCACGAAACTTCATGAAATTTTTATCACATATTCTAGTGAGTATATTTTATCATTACAAAGCTTCAGGTTTGCCAAAAGATCACTCAGAGGTATAATTTCAACATGTTGACACGTTTAGCTCCTGTAGTTTGTAATTCCTCACTTTCTTTCATTTTTCGCTCTGTATGATCCATGATTTATCCGTTTCAGATTATAAACACCATGTAGGGTTATTTTAGGGCCTATTTATCAATTGTTGACACTTTGGACCCTTATATTCACATAGTTCCATTGTTTGTCAACTTTAGTCCCTCTAAAGTATGTTTTCACATATTCAAAGTCCATGACACGTGTCAATACATTATTGGACGTAAATTTTCGAGGTGTTACATCCTCACCCCCTTAAAAGAAATCTTGACCTCGAGATTTACTGAAACAAATGAGGGTATTTTTCTTTCATCGTGGATTCTACCTCCCATGTGTATTCGGGACCTCTACGGGCATCCCATTTGACCTTAACAATAGGTACATGCTTCCTTCGAAGCTTCTTTACCTGTCGATCTTCAATCGACAATGGCTTTTCCACAAATTTCAAGCTTTCATCTATATGTACATCCGTATGCGGTATAACCAGTGATTCATCAACGAAACACTTCTTCAAATTACAGATGTGGAACACATTATGGATAGCACTAAGCTCTTCAGGCAAGTTTAACTTATAAGAAACTGACCCGACACGTTCGATAACCTCGAAAGGTCCTATGTATCTCGGGCTTAGCTTGCCTTTCTTACCAAATCGCATTACCCCTTTCCAGGGCGATACTTTAAGCAATACTTTGTCACCTACTTCGAAGTGAAACGATTTGCGCTTTGGATCCGCATAACTTTTCTGCCTATCCCTGGCAGCTTTCAAACGGTCGCGAATCTGGACAATCTTGTCCGTTGTTTCAAAGACTATCTCCGGTCCTGATAGTTGGACATCTCCAACTTCCGCCCAACAAATGGGCGATCTACACTTTCTACCGTATAAGGCCTCAAAAGGCGCAGCTTTTATGCTGGTGTGGTAGCTATTGTTGTAGGAGAACTCAATTAGTGGTAGGTTCTTATCCCAACTACCACCCAAATCGATCGCACATACACGTAGCATGTCTTCCAACGTCTGAATAGTACGCTCACTCTGACCGTCAGTCTGAGGATGATAAGCCGTACTAAAATTTAAACGAGTGCCCAACGATTGTTGGAAACTTTTCCAAAAATGTGACGTGTATCTAGTATCTCTATCAGAGATAATAGACACAGGTATTCCATGCAAAGCTACAATCTTATCGACGTATAACTGTGCTAACATATCGGAGCTATAAGTCTCCTTGATGGGTAGAAAATGTGCTGACTTCGTCAGTCTATCTACTATGACCCATATAGTATCGTTTCCCTTCCTCGTCTTTGGCAACTTGGTGATGAAATCCATCGTCACCATCTCCCACTTCCACGTGGGAATTTCAGGTTGTTGTAACAAACCTGACGGCTTCTGGTGTTCAGCTTTGACTTGCGCACAAGTCAAACACATAGCTACATAAGCAGCTACAGACTTTTTCAAACCAATCCACCAGTAGTTGGCCTTTAGATCCTGGTACATCTTATCAGCTCCAGGGTGAACAGAGTATTTGGAGCTGTGGGCTTCCTGGAGGATAACATCTCGAAGTCCTCCATAAACTGGAACCCATATTCGTCCATTCAATCTTAGCATTCCGTCCTTGTCATGGGATAACTGCTCCTCAGTTACTCCCAGTTTTTCTTCAGGATAGTTAGCTTCCAGCACAGCTTCTTTCTGTGCAGCTAACACCCTTTCGTTCAAACTATTCCTGATTTCGATGCGCTTGGCATTGATTCTTATTGGTTTCACTCTTTCTTTTCTGCTTAAGGCGTCAGCAACTACATTTGTCTTGCCTGGATGGTATTTTATCTCACAATCATAATCATTTAGAGTTTCCATCCACCGTCTTTGTCGCATGTTCAAGTCCTTCTGATTGAACAAATGTTGAAGGCTCTTGTGATCTGAGTAGATCACACACTTGGTTCCATATAAGTAATGCCTCCATAATTTCAATGCAAATACAACGGCACCCAGCTCCAAGTCATGGGTGGTGTAGTTCTTCTCGTGCACCTTTAGTTGTCGTGAAGCGTAGGCAATAACCTTGCCTTTCTGCATGAGTACACAGCCCATACCAGTGTGGGATGCATCACAATACACCACAAATTCTTCTATACCATCGGGCAATGTTAGCACTGGTGCATTGCTCAACTTTTTCTTCAAAATGTCAAAGGATTCCTGCTGCTTAGGGCCCCAATCAAACTTAACTTTCTTACGTGTCAACGAAGTTAGGGGCGCAGCAATCCTTGAAAAGTTTTCGATGAAACGCCTATAATATCCTGCTAAACCCAGAAAACTGCGAATCTCAGTAGGTGTCTTTGGCTCTTGCCAATTCATAACTGCTTCTACCTTAGCGGGATCCACTTGGATACCACGCTCACTTACCACATGTCCAAGGAATTGGACTTCTCGAAGCCAAAATTCGCACTTCGAAAATTTGGCGTAGAGCTTCTCTTGATGTAGAAGTTTGAGAATACAACGAAGGTGTTTCTCGTGGTCAGCTTGGCTCTTCGAATAGATGAGAATATCATCAATAAAGACGATGACAAATTTATCCAGATAAGGCTTGCAGACGCGATTCATGAGATCCATGAATGCGGCTGGCGCATTAGTGAGCCCGAAAGGCATCACTAGGAACTCGTAATGTCCATAACGAGCCCTAAACGTTGTCTTGTGTACATCTTCATCCTTGACCTTCAACTGATTATAGCCTGACCTCAAGTCGATCTTAGAAAAGTAGCTTGCTCCTTGTAACTGATCGAACAGATCGTCGATCCTGGGCAAAGGATACCTATTTTTTATAGTGACCTTATTAAGCTCACGGTAATCGATGCACAGACGCATCGATCCATCCTTCTTTTTGACAAACAAGATCGGCGCTCCCCAAGGGGACGAACTAGGTCTAATAAAACCTTTAGCTAACAGATCATCTAACTGCGTCCTTAACTCCTTCATCTCCGTTGGTGCTAACCTATAAGGTGCTCTCGCTACTGGTGCCGCACCCGGGATGATGTCAATTCAGAATTCCACTTGCCTATCTGGTGGTAAACCAGGTAGTTCTTCGGGAAAAACTTTAGGATATTCCGAAATGATAGGGATGTCTTCAATCTTGGGCTTTGGCTCATCAATAGTAACTTGTGCCATATAAATGACACAACCCTTTCCCAAGCATCTAGATGCCTTGAGCATGGACACTTGCTCAGGCAATCCATGCTGAGTATCCCCTTGAATGGTAAGTGACTCCCCAGACGGGGTTTTGACTATCACTTGCTTCCTGTTGCATACAATCTGGGCTTGGTTATGCAATAACCAATCCATGCCTATAACTACATCAAAGCCGGCTAGCTTAAAGGGAAGTAAGGATAAAGGAAAAGAATGATTCCTAATGGATATAACACATCCATCTAAAACAGTTGAGGTTGTTTCTATGGTTCCATCAGCTAATTCCACCTCGTATTTTACGCTTAAGGTTCTAACAGGTAGGTTTAATAACTTACAGAACTTATCATCAACAAAAGACTTATCTGCTCCAGAATCAAACAATACTCTAGCAAAAACATCATTTACAAGAAAAGTACCTGTAATAACGTTGTCATCTTGAACAGCTTCCTTAGCGTCCATCTTGAAGACCCTCGCATTGGTCTTCTTTCCATCATCGGTTTTCCTGGCGTTCTTTGGGCAATTAGACTTAATGTGCCCTTTTTCGTTGCAACCATAACATGTCGCATCCTTCAACTTCTTACACTCCAAAGTCTTATGATCCGTGGATTTGCAAATCCCACAAGATCTCACGTGAGACTGTGATCTCGACTCCAAACGACACTTCCCAAAGTGGTTCTTCTTACAATTTTTACATTTGGGCTTATCCCCCGATTGTTGCCCATCTCTCTTAGATCCCGACCCTTTCCTGTGGTCGTTATTTCCTCGGTGTCTCTTTTCTGATCTTCGTGAGCTATCGTCCTCACGCTTTCTCTTATTCTCTTCTGAGTTCCTGAGTGCTCTCAACCTGACTACGTCCATGGTGAGAGATAGAGATAGATCAGCTACTGATCTGAAAGTTGTAGGCCTCGATGCCTTAACACTTGCTTTAATTTCAGGGGCTAAACCCCCGATGAAACGGGCAATCCTTTTCGGTTCTGGGGTTACCAAGTACGGGACCAACCGAGATAGAGTATTGAAAGTGGTGAGGTATGCCTGGCAGTCTAAATTTTTCATTACCAAAGATAAGAAGTCTCACTCGATCCTTTCAACTTCATGTTGTGGGCAAAAAATCTCTTTAATAAGAGCAACAAACTGATCCCACGACATACTGTAGAGTGGGATCTTTCCAGCAGTTTGTATGAGAGATTTCCACCACGCCAGTGCGTCTCCTTTGAACGATTGGGATACGTATTTCACTACATCCCGATCAGCACACCCGCTGATATCTACTACTGTATCCATTTCGTCCAACCAGGTCATGCAGTCGACCGCTCCTTTCTCCCCAGTAAAGTCTCTGTGTTTACATGAGACGAAGTATTTATACGTACAGGACTTACTATGCGGTTCCTGTTTCTGCTTGATCTTCTTTATCGGGACACTGTTTTGGTTAGAGGAGTGATGATCCTCATCATCCCTATTGAGCTCATCTTTCTTAGGTCCAACTTTCTAAGAGGGCGGCTTGCTATGAGCCTCCGAGTGGACTTTCGGTTTGGAACGTGGTGCAGATCGGGTCCTACTCCGGGTCCCGCTCGATTCACTATACTATCTATTTAGCGCTTCGATAACAGCATCATTCACTAATGCTTTCAACTCCGCACCCGTTACTAATATTTTAGTATTATCAGGGTTTTCTGCTGGACGACTGTTTAATTCTTCAGACTTAGCCATGTAGTCTAAATTGCTACATAAAAATAAGGACAAGGTCTATTTAGAAGTCTAAACAGTATTATCGTTCTTGACGATTTATTAACCATGGTAAATAAAAGCCATATTAGTTAATTTAATAATTTCATTCAGGATTTTTTTTTACTAGTAATCTTTTTAGAATGAAATATAATATTGGCATAATAAGCCTAGTCACGTAGACAAATTTCTAAATTACAAATTTAGATCTTATAGGATTAAAGCTTGTATAAAAAGACAAATAAATCCTTTTCTTGGCAGGGAGTTTATAAACTACAGCTGCCTTTTTGTTTTATATGACATTAATTACACCCGTAGGCATTATGTCACAACCAAATATATATATAAAAATACAATCTTGGATAATTTATTAAAAGGGTGGCGTGTGTGATTTTACGGATCACACTAGCCAAGAATGTTAATATGTTTACAGATGTTAACAGAGATTTGAATCTTTTTAAACAGGTTCCACCATATTGGCTAGATTTATGACAACATAACAGCTAGGTTTTACCTTTTTTTTTTAAGATCCTTATTATTTTATTAAAATGGTACATCAAAATAATAAATGTTATTTTTCATTTATTTATACACTATGTTTATGCACATAATTAAAAATGAAAACCTTAAATTAACTATTCAAAATAAAATTTAAATCAGTACGAGTTTGCCCTAAACGGGTCTTTTACATAAACCACATGCCCACGCAGGGGCCAAATAACAAAACAAACAAACCTACGCAGGGGTCAAATAAAAGATATGCCCACGCAGGGGCAGAACAGAATGAAATACCCACGCAGGGGTAGAGTACTGAAATAAATATATGTCCACGCAGGGACATGAGTACCTCACTAAGATAACCAAACAAACAAAGGATTCAATGACCCTTCTTGCTTTTACCCTTGATTAAATCCACCATCTTCTTAAACATCCCCCGGTTACGCCTCCGATCATGCTGCAACTCATGCCGCATCTCTTGACGCACCTCTTGTATCTCATGAAGGATTTCTTGCATCTGGGGCGGTGACATCGCCGGTGCCTGAGGTGGTTGTTGGTAATGCTGTGGTTGAGGAGGCGGCGGTTGATAATACGGAGGTTGAGGAGGCTGTGACTGCTGATACCCATATGATGGGTACCCATAGGTCGAGGGTCCCGTAGCCCAGGGACCTCCGTAGGGACCTTCTTGATGGAAAGTGTTGGAGTTTGCTACTATCCAGTAAGGATCCTCCGTAAAGTTGTAACCCGTGTGAATCTGCTGCTCGAAGGGGTTGAATGCTGCATCACCAGTGTAAGTGGGGATTGGGTCTCCAAAACCCAATGGTGGTTGTGGCGCGACTGGCGCAGAGGCTACTTCAGAGACGGGGTGTGAGGATTCACCCATCTCTGTTTCTTCGTGGACAGGCGAGTACCGGCTGCCACCTGAATGTGGAGGGGTGCTGATGCGCACTCCCCCTTGTGCGGATAATCGCGCTGTCGTTCTCCTTCGCCTCGGAGGAGAGGGAGGTTGAAGTCGAGGTGGTGGTGGCGGCGGAGTGACCGCGACAAGTCGAGAATCCTCAGAAGGATTCTGCTGCTGCTGCTGTAGCTGATGCAGGGGAGAGTTATGTGGCTGAAGCTGGTGTAGGGGAGAGTGATGTGGCTGGTGCAAGGGAGAGTGATGTGGCTGGTGCAAGGGAGAGTTATGGTGACTGGGAGTAAATGCCCAGTCATACTGTTTGAACATCTCCTCATAACTGTCGGGACCATTGTAAGGTGATCCCAAAAACGGTGACCCATCTGAAATCACGATGGGGTGGTTCGGTGTTCCGGACGGTGGCATTGCAGGATCAGTATCCTCATCGATGTCCATCGGGTTGCCACCAGAAAAGTGGTCTTCTGGTCCAAGTGGGTTAAAACCCACTGCTGCTGCTAAGTAGTCATCAGGGTTGAACTGACCCTGGAAGACAGGTGATGGTTGGTTAAAAGGTGAATTGTGTCCTATTAAGGGAATGTAGGACTGTTGTGAGTTATGGGGCTCATTCTCCGAATGAGGCCCAAAGGAGTGCGGGATTGAAGGAGATGTACTCAGTGAGACTGAGCGCCTAGCAGGTTCGGTAAAAGACCTCCAAAGGTCTTGAGCATCAGTGTTGTGAGGATCCGAATGTGTTCGCCGGTGTGACGGCCCGGCCTCGTGGTCGTTTGGAGCTACATGTGCTCCTTGTCCTCGGCCTCTACCTCTCATACGTGGTGGCATTCTGGTGATCCTGTCAAAAACAACAAGTGATACAACAAAAATATATATAAGACAACGTTAGAAAAATTTAAACAAAAATTTGGAAATTTCCTAAGTTCTTTGTCTAGACTCGAGAATCGAGGATTGCGCAATTGTGTAACTGAGATTAAACACAAAAGACTAGTGTTTAATTCACTCAGAGTTGGCTCTGATACCAACCTGTCACACCCCTATTTTCCACGTGTCACCGGTGGGCCCGGTGGGGAGTATCGTGACGTAGTTGGTATCATCATAGACAAACAACACAATATATATATGATTGCACAGCGGAAGCAAAGATAGATTCATTTCAACTTTAATAAAGTGTAATATTAAATATCACTAATAGTTGAAACGGATCCACAGGCGGATCAAAATAAAATAAGATATTGTTCAACAGTTTATTGTCGTCCAAGCTTGCGAGACTTATTGTGGATGCTCTAGAAGACAGCCAGCCTATTACGTGTAGTACCTGCACTTAACCTTTTGGTAAAATACGTCAGTTTACACTGGTAAATACAATTTAACTGACTCATTTTAAAAATGGTTGAAAATTGATTTGAATGCTCATGGCACAAAACATTTTATAACTTGGGATAATTATATATTATTATAATCTTGTGAACGAATTACATGTTACTTGTGCGTTCAGTAGCCCGGATCTTGTCCGGGTTAAAGATCAATAGACCCTCCACATTAGAGTTATACACTGACAGGTGTACGCCTACACCCCGTGCTCAGGTCGTGGCCATCTCGTAAGATGATGCCGAGGATATCCGGGACATGGTCATTAACCCCCCAAAGACTTTAAGTGAACAAGACTGTTTAAATGAGCCGATCAAATTATTCAATTAACCATTCAAAGATGTAAGATTTGATGCTCGATCAAGCGGTATTCTATGTACCGTAACCCAATCCTGTATAGGGAAAATAAGTTAAAAGTATTTACCTGAGTATAGTATAATTCTCAACAAGCAAAAAGGCAAGTAGCTTTTACCGGTGCTCCTAATCTGGAACGAAGGTTTATAATAACCTATTAGATTTCTAACGGGTCTTTATTTAAGCTTAAGCTTAGACCGGCTAGTTTAAAGGACGATACGGTTCAAACGCACGATTAAGCGAAGACCGGATAGAATGTGATTTAGACCCGACAAGTTTGAATACTTGTATAATATGGGTATACTAAATACATTCTGGATTTTGGGACAAAAATGATAATGTTTGACCCGTCTCGGTCAATTTATGCAAACTAGTTACATAAATCGAACCGAACGCGAAAAGAGCGTTACGGGTAACCGTAAGGGTCATATGCAAGTTCCCTGAGATAATATGGCTTAAATATGTTATAATATCAGTAAGATATCTTCTATTATGCCCCAAATGAATTTAAACACAATTTATGCCTCATAAGGGCATTTTGGTCATTTAAAAGATTATAAAAGAGTTAAATTAGAAATCTGAGTTACAGGTCGGGTTTATACAGTAAATATACTTAATTTAACATATTATAACAGTAGGGTATGACCCATATATGAAACTTATCATTTAAAACCAAACTATGCACCTTAGGGGTATTTTGGTTATTTCACAAGGGCTTAAAAGATCAAAACTGGAACCCTGAGTTCAAAAACTTGTACTTACTGTTATTTTATAAAAAATATGCTAAGAACATCAGTAGGTATCAACCTTATATGTTTAATATGGTTATAGTACATACTATGCGTTAAAAACGCTTAAAAGGCGATTTAGAGCCGTTTCCGGGTTTTTAAAAGAAAGCTGAGATTTTTATATTTCCATAATGCTCAAAATATTTTATTTATCAAATAAAATCAGTAGAAAAAGGTTTGGGGTCAAAAGGATTTGTAAAACTCATTTTATGGCTTAAAAGGGCAAAATCGGTATTTACCGAATTAAACTTAGAGACCTATGATATGATCAGCCAAAAATTAAATAAAAATCTTTAAAAATCCCAAAATATTATATAACATCAGTGGGTAAAAAGTTTGATATCAAAAAGTGGGTTTAAATAGGTTATATGCTAATTACGCCGTTTAAGTAACATAAGGCTTTCAAATTACGATATTGAGCATAACTCTTAATCTGGACCTCAAACTGATATCAAATTTTTGGTGAAAGTTTATAAATCAGTAATAAATGTTTCAATTCTTTCACTTTTTCAAAAATCACGTTTTATAGTAAAAAGGGCAAAATAGTCAACTTTAAGCATAAATCGGAAACATGCATATGAATCGGTTAAGCATTGAACCAAGTTGTAAAATCTCAGAGAGTTAAACTTATATGAAAATTGGTCCAAAATATGCTCTAATGCAGATCTCAAATATGCATGAACGGATCAGAACTGAAAGTCAAAGAAAAAGTCAATTTATGCGACTTTCGGTTCCGATTCGGGTTTAAACTGAAAATTGTTGAGTTGATCATGTTGAAACATGTTCTTACATTAATTACAAAGTTATTTTGATGATCAAATAGGTTGCATGTAGCCTACATTGTTAATCATGCTTAAATTTGCAAAAACACATTCTGTTGACTTTTTAAGAAAAGCTTTGACTCGACAATTAACATACTTAGAGTGGGAATCTGAAAATACCCTTTTAGGGGTTTGTTACCCACATAAATACCAACTTGTAGGTACTTTCAATTTGAGAAATGACAGAGCCAATCTAGTTTAATCTCAAAGTCAAGTTTAAATTACGACGGTTTGACTTTCGGTTGATAAACTAAGCTAGAACGAATTTGCAAAGGTTATGAATACTTACAATGGTCCTAATAAAGCTTAGAGATCACTAGGAAGATGTCTTGACGTCCAGAGAGCTACAGGAATTGATCTTGTGAATTTTGAAATTGCAAGTGTTCATAGTTTGCAACTTTAAGATCCTTTTATGCAGATTTTGATCACATATGAGGCTGCCACAGAGGTCTAGGATTGTTGTAAGAAGTATACAAGTGTCCCTAAATGCATGTAAGTCGATTGGTGAGTCCCTGGAGTCGTATACAGCTGGTTACAACTCGAACAGAACAGCAACTGGCATCTGCAGGTTGTTTTTGTCGCTGGCAGGTCGCAGGCGGGCCGCGACAGGCCCCTCGCGGGCCGCGTACAAGCGCAGAACAGGTTAAACATGTTTTTAAGTTTTACATTTCAGTCCTTGACCTTTGTAACGTTGTTTTGGGTCCTTTTCTTGCACATTAGACCCTAAATTCTGATTTTTAAGGGCCTTGGGATATTTACAAACATGGTAAAGTCCTCGAACAACTTTGTGCTTACCCGAAAAGTCACGAAATCAACGTTAACCTATTTAACCCTTCGTGTACGGTTTTGATCATAACTTTCTCATACGATCACGAAACTTCATGAAATTTTTATCACATATTCTAGTGAGTATATTTTATCATTACAAAGCTTCGGGTTTGCAAAAAGATCACTCAGAGGTATAATTTCAACATGTTGACATGTTTAGCCCCTGTAGTTTGTAATTCCTCACTTTCTTTCATTTTTCGCTCTGTATGATCCATGATTTATCCGTTTCAGATTATAAACACCATGTAGGGTTATTGTAGGGCCTATTTATCAATTGTTGACACTTTGGACCCTTATATTCACATAGTTCCATTGTTTGTCAACTTTAGTCCCTCTAAAGTATGTTTTCACATATTCAAAGTCCATGACACGTGTCAATACATTATTGGACGTAAATTTTCGAGGTGTTACATTACTGCTGATGTGTTGAGGAACTATGGGCTTCATATTTCTCAGATCAACGCTATCGGGCTTCCTCGCATTACTCATTTTGAGTTTGTTTGCATGGCTAACCGTTTGGATCCGACGTTTGCGATGTTCAACGTCTTCTATACCGTTTCCTATACAAGTGGCTTTTACTCCTTTAACGCTCGGACCAGTGTTGCTCCGGTTTGTTCTATTCCGTTGAAGAGTCTTCACGATTGGAAACAAAATTTTTTTTATATACGCCGAGGGGTTATCCCGGTAGATATGTATTACCGGTCAGGGAGTGAGGGAATCCCAAAGGTTGATGTGGTTGCGGATTTCTCTGAGCAAGCGTGGTATAAGAAGTTGACACATAAAGCCACTCCTATTCTTCAGCTTGAGGAGATGGCATTGGTGGGTGCTGGTATGAGCATGTCGTGGATCCCGAAGCATCCTTTGGGGGTCCCAGTTTATGGTTATAATGGCAAGCGTATGTGTTGTTTTATATCCTTTTGTCTCTCTTTTGTATATATTATATATTTTTTTATTTTTTGTCACTACTCTTCATCTTCGTGTTTTTTGCAGTGGGTTACACCTTGTTGAATGTTCTTGATTTGAAAGCTGGTGGTGCTATGGTTGAGGCGATTCAAAAGGCTGAGAAACAACCCTGGTTGGATTAGATTTGTGGTCGTTTCTCGCATCCAACGAACGAGAGTTTTACCTCCTATGCCAACACTGTCTTAGGTGAAGATAGTGAGGATGATGATGATTCTGTTAATCTTGCTCGGGATGAAGTTGTTGTTCTCTCGAGTGATGGTTCTGACGGATCTTGTAAAGGCCTAACTTCTCATTCCCCGCGTGCAGGTCCGGCACAGGGGATTGCGCGTGAGCCTGTCAATGTACCTATTGTTGATGATGTGGAGGTTCCTGTTGATACTGCTGAGCAGTTGGAAACAAGGAGGAAAACAAGAGCTGAAAAACCAGAAGGGAAAGGGAAGAAGGTTGAGGAACATGCCACTGAGACCCCTCGTAAGCGACCTTCTACACTTCCTGTCCTAGATTACGTTGTAGTTTCTGATACATTGTCCGGTTTAGGGACCGGAGAAAAACATCATGGGTCTGATCCGGACGACCGCGCAACCCTGACGGAACTGATGAAGAAAAAAGCTGTTGAGGACCACAAACGAAAACTTGACGAGCAGGCTGCTGCTCTTCTTGCTTCGAAAAGGGCCAAACTTCAGAAGGAGGCTCCTCCAGCTCCTTCGGAATCGGAGGTTGATCTGGGCGTTTTCACTCATAAACAAGGGAATCTGTTGGAGAAAATTTTTGAAGCTTCTAGTATTCTCTTTATCAGTTTTTCTGTTTGGTTCTTCCTGATTGCTTATTTTTCGTTCTCTTCTCTAAGTGTCTTGTTCGTTCAGGTGCCAAGCCAGCCAAGACTTCACGCAATATTGATATTTCGAAAATTACTCCTCCAGAATCTCTGCCCTCGAGGACGTTTGGGTTGACTCCTCCTCGTGACATAAATGTGGAGCATGTGGGTGAAGGTGGTGGTGATGCTGCTGGTGTTGATGGTGCAGGTGGTGATGATAGAGGTAAGGGTGTTGACATCACAGTGGAGTCTAGTCAAACCACTACACGCCAAACTATTTACACCAAGCGCCCTCTGGGTAGCGGTGCCGGGGCTACTTCAGGTGTTGTTCACAGCCCTCATTTTGAGGATGTTCATGCTGATTCTTGGGACACGAATAACCCTGCTTGTGATGATCTCCCACACGCCCCTCGCTGGAATCTAACCCAAGGTTCCAAGATGAATGATATGGGTAACTGCCATGATTTCTTCTCTTTGTCTCTCCCCCCAGCTGAAAGGTTATTTCGGAAGAGGCGCCGCCGGTTAGAACTGTTAGATGATCATGTTCGTGCCGGGGTTAACTTCTTGTCCACTTCTCAAGAGATTGTCCGTGAGTGGAAACTGATGGGGGAGGACACTCTGGAGTTTGAAAATGAAAAGAAGCTATTTGCGGAAGAAAGAGAAAAAATTAATACTGAGAAGAAGGGGTTGATGTGGAGGGTATCTGATGCAGAGCAGAAACTTGCCCAAGAGAAGCAAGTCAATGTTGACAAGCAGAAAAATTGGGAAACTGCGTGTGAGCGTACTAATGCCGAGCTGAAATCTCAACGTGACGCTATTGTACGTTTGTCTGGTGAAAAGACAGAGATTGCTAAGGAAGCTCAACAGGCGCGTGTTGCGTTTGAGAAGAAAGAGAAGGAGTATGTTAATCGTATTGCCAACCTGGAAAACCTTGCGAAACAGAAAGTTTCTGAATGTGAAGCTGCTGGGCGTCTTCTTGAGGAGAAAGCTGCTGAGTGCAAGGGCTCTGAGCTTCTTCTTGAGGAGGTTTCTGCAGATTGCAAGTGGCTTCTTTCACGTGCTGTGCCTTTGGTAAGTTCCTTTGTTTATTTTGTTTCCTGGTTTGTCGTATTTCCTTCTTACCGTATTGTATTTTACAGCTTGCGGATCGTATTGTTAACTCTCGCGAGCTTGCTACTTACATGTTCGAATTAGGCCAAGCGGGGTACAATAGTGGTCGGAAGTATGGTTATGCTGAGGGGAAGGCTGCGGCCGCGAGCAATGAAAAAGACTACCACTTCGAACTTTACAAAGAGGATTGTGATGGTAAATATGCTGCCAAGCGTAAGGAGTTCTCGTCTTTGGAGTTTGTCGTTGTTAAGGCTGCTCGAAAGCTATCCCAGAAGCCAAATGGTGTTGCCTTGTTAAAGAAAGCGCTTGGTGATGAAGGTGCTGGGACCAGTCATCCCCAATGAAGGATTTCGGCCTGCGTGCCGCGTATGGCCTTAGACGGCCTTGTAGTCATTTGACAAGTTTGTGAACAATTTTAATTTTTGCTTATCTGTCGTGCTTCTGAACAATTGGGTATGCTTGACGTTTGTTATGTTAATATTTGCCTTTGTTTTATTGCGAATTTTGGTAACGTCATAATATGTGCATGTATAATTACTTTGATTCAGGTATCACGAATGAATGATGGCGCTGACAGGTTGTGTTGTGTTTATTACAACGTTTTATTCTGTCGTTTATGTGCGCAGGTTGGTTCGTGAATACGAAGTGGTCGAATTACAGGTTATTGTGTGGACCCAGCTGTGCTCAGCCTTGGGGGTGCTTACAATGTTTGTTTGTCCTGTGTTCGATGCTTTCGTGTTTATGTGGGCACGAAGTATTTATTTGGCGTTTGTTAGGCTTTAGTTGTGTATTTAACCCGGCTGTGCACTTTGTTTGTGACAGGCCTTGGAGGTCTACAACGTTTCCTAATGGTCGAGCCATTGATGTTTTCGTGTATGCCCAAAGTAATATATGCAGTTGTGACAAGAAATTTGCATGATATAGAGATAGCCAAACACTTCTTGTATTACTATAAATGTGTTGGCGATTCGGCCATTGCGATTACATAACCTTTTTACATATAACATTTTCTCAGCTGTTGAGCGTTCCAAGTTCTTGGAACCTCCTTGTTGTCAATGGTGCGCAGCTTATATGCTCCTTTTCCGAGTACTGCGTCTACGACATACGGACCCTCCCACTTGGGAGCCCATTTTCCGGGTTTTTCAGCATTTGAGGCCTCGTTGTCTCTGAGGACGTATTCTCCCAGATTGAAGGTGCAGACTCGGACTTTGGAGTTGTAATACTTTTCCAGCTTCGTTTTGTACTTTGCTTCACTTATTGCCGCCATTTCTCTCCTTTCTTCTAGGAGGTCAAGGTCGATCCTTCTCTCTTATTCGTTGTTGATCAGGTTCATTGAGAGCATTCGTGGTGACGGCAATCCTATTTCTGCTGGTATTACTGCCTCGGACCCGTAAACTAGGCTAAACGGTGTTTCTCCGTTGCTTGTCTTGGGCATCGTCCTGTGGGCCCACAAGATGCTGGGCAGTTCGTCGACCCAACCTCTTCTTTTGTCTCCCAACCTTGCCTTGATTCCGTCGACAATACTCTTGTTGACGGCTTCAACTTGACCATTCCCCTGCAGGTGTGCTACCGAGGAGAAGGTGTGCTCAATGTGTAGTTCTTGAAACCACTGTTGAAGACTGTCTGCGGCAAAGTTCATTCCGTTGTCGGTGATGATCCTGAGTGGTAATCCGAAACGGCATTTGATTTGTTCCCATATAAATCTTTTGACGACGGTGGCTGTGGTTGATGCAAGCGCCTTTGCCTCTACCCATTTTGTAAAATAGTCGACTGCGACTATTATGAATTTTACAGCCCCTGGGGCTTCAGGAAAGGGACCAACCATATCTATTCCCCATTGTTGAAAAGGCCACGCCGTTGTCACGGGTACTAGTTCGTTCTTGGGACGCATCGTCTTTGGGGCGTGTCTCTGACACCCGCTGCATTTCCTCAGAGCTTTCACCGCGTCTAAATGCATTCCGGGCCAGTAGTACCCGGCATTCATCACTTTTGCTACAACCATTCTCGGTCCGGCATGGATGCCGCAGATCCCTTCGTGCACTTCTCTGATCAAATAATTTGCGTCTTCTGGATCAACACATCTTAACAAAGGCCCGAGGTATGATTTTCGGTATAAAATTCCATCAGCCATCTGATAGTATTCTGCCTTGTACTGGATTTTTCTCGCTTCTGCTTTGTTCTCCGGGAGTATTCCAGATTGAAGATACGCAATTATCGGAGTCATCCAAGACGTTGTTCCTACTTGAACAACGCTTACTTCTCTTAGTGGCACTGACGGGTTGCTTAAAACTTCTATGCGCACATCTTTCGCCAGGTGTTGGAAACTTGTAGATGTGAGTTTACTCAGCGCGTCTGCTGGTTTATTCTCGCTTCTATTAATGTGGTGCACCTTGTAGGAATAGAAGGTTTGTAGCAACGTCTTTGCATGACTCAGGTAGAGCGCCATTGTGTCTCCCTTGGCTTCATATTGCCCGTTGATTTGTCCGGCCACTAACATGGAGTCCACATGCGCTTCGATGTGTCTAACTCCCATTTTGATCGCCAATCTTAAACCAGCAAGGAAAGCTTCGTACTCAGCTTCATTATTTGTGCTCTTGAAATCCAGACGTATGGCGTAGGTGAATTCATGTTTGTCAGGGCTCACCAACCGAAGCCCTGCGCCTACGCCATCTTCGTTAGACGCGCCGTCTGTATATAACAACCACGGTTCTTCGACTTGCTGTCTTTCGGCTTTTTCCATTGCTTTACATTCCCGATTCTTGTCGTCAAGTACTTCTGTCATGAAGTCTGCTAGTACTTGGCCCTTGATTGCCGGTCTTGGCCTGAAAACCACATTATGGCCCCCGAGCTCTATCGCCCACTTTTCTAGTCTTCCTGAAATCTCTGGCCTTGCGAGGATGTTGCCAATATTGTAGTTTGTTAATACGTGAATGACGTGGTTGGCAAAGTACCGGCGCAGCCGTCTTGATGCATGGATCAATGCGAGTACTAGTTTCTCCATGATGGCATACCGGGTTTCTGGGTCGGTCAAGGTTCGTGACACATAGTAAACTGGAGTTTGGATACCTTGCCTATCGACAAGTAACACTGCTCCTACTGCTCTGTCGGAAGCTGACAAGTATAACACTAAAGGTTCTCCCTTGACCGGTGCAGTTAATGTTGGTAACCTGATGAGGCAATCTTTCATCTCGCGGAATGCGTTCTCGGCTTCCGGAGTCCATTGAAATTGGCTCTTCTTCATGCAGTTGCGGAGTGTTTTGATAAATGGGAAGGATTTAGCGGCGTGATTGGCCAGGAAACGGTTAAGTGCTGCCAACCGCCCTGCCAATTTTTGCATCTCCTTGATCGTCGAAGGTGAAGGCATGCGTTCGATTGCTTGTATCTTGTCAGGGTTCACTTTGAAACCATCTCTTGTGACGATGAAACCCAGGAATTTTCCCTCCTCCATGCCGAAAGAGCATTTCGCTGGGTTTAACTTGATACTTACTCCGCGCAATGTGTCGAACGTTTTTTGGATGTTCATCAGCATTGTATTCTCTTCTTTGCTCATAATGACTAGATCGTCCATATACACTTCGATGTACTTGCCGATAGCATTGTGGAAAGTTTCATTCATGAGCCTCTGATAAGTCGCGCCCACATTCTTTAAACCGAAAGACATCTTGGTGTAGCAGTATAGCCCTGTCGGTGTGCGGAACGCTGTTTTGTCTTCATCTTGCACAGCCATCTGTACCTGGTGGTACCCCTTGTAACAATCAAGGAAACATTTCCATCGGAATGTTGCTAGCAAATCAATCTTTTCATCAATGTCTGGTAAGGCGTAACAGTCGCGTGGACATGCCTTGTTCAGATCCTTGTAATCTACGTACATTCTCCAGCTACCGTTGTTCTTTTGGACCATCACTGGGCTTGCTACCCATGTTTGGTATCTGACTTCTCTGATGATTCCCGCATTTAACAGCTCCATCACCTGCTCTTTCATAGCGTCGTGCTTTATGTTTCCCAAGTGGCGCTTGGCATGCACCACCGGTTTTGCTTCTTCTGAGACGTTTAATCGATGTTCGGCTATGTGCCGTGGAACACCTACCATGTCTGCCGGTGTCCAGGCGAACACATCCATGTTTTGGAACAACAGCTTTTTTAGCGCCGCGCGCGTTAGATCGGACATTGCAGGTCCTAAGGTTACTTTCTGTTCCGGGTATGCGCTGTTTAACACCCATTTTTCTGCCTCCTGGCGTGGTGCTGGTTTACTTGCCTTTGCGGGTCTGAGTTCATCTGTTGCTAAGACTTCCTTGCTTGCGTATATTTGTAACACCCTTATTATTATTTAACGATTTTCGTATAATTTACGAAAATAAACGGGTAACTAGAATTTCAATACATTGAAAATACGGGTTTCATTAAACTTTATTTACAGAATTAAAACTATACAAAATAACATGTTTGAGTTCGTCATTTAGCAAAACAACGATACATAGTGCGGAAGCTTATTTCTTGATAATGTTCGGTTCTTCGTTGTGCTTGATCGTCCGCCGGTGCTAAAATAATACCTGAAACTCATAAAACATGAGTTGGATTAGTCATACGTAACTTAGAACGTATTTAAACGAGTCCGGGAAGCGAAACTGATTAAAATAAAAAAAATCGCCAAAACAGGGCTCCGTCGCGCCACGCTACGGAGCCACGTTGCTCCCTCGCGCCACGCGGGGGAGACCAGTTACCAGCAGGCTGCAGCTCAGTTCAGCTATGTCAGTTTTTACGGAAACGGCCATAACTTCTTCGTTATTGATCCGTTTTACCCGATTCTTTTTCCTACGCGTCCGTAATTTAATCCTCCATATTATGGAGTTAAAATCCTACATCCAACATAAGAAATTTTGAGACTTCTAAGCCTTTGACTCGTTACCTTTTTACCGAATTTTAACCCGTTTATGCATTTTATCAAACAAACGTATTTGTTTGATTCCTATATCACATACACTTCTTCAATTTAATGTTACCTACCATATTAGGTTCTAATCATAGGTTTATTACACAATTTAAACCCGTTTTCGCTCGTATGCTTATTTTGACCCGTTAAGGGTATTTAAGCACTTTCGAGCCTAAAATCGCTTTCATTTGTATCTAGCTTTATATTTTCACATTTCTTACCAAGTAGTCTTCCACCAAAACTATATTTGTGGTGGATTTAATATGGAGATACATATATTCCGAGTTTTATCCCTCGGACTATCATTTTACGGCAAAGACCCATATTGAGTCATTTGACCCAAGATTTACCCTTTTCATTCTTTATACTTATTCAAAGTATTTGCTTGATCATATAACTTGTTTTTAAACGACTCTTAAGGTTCATTTACTCGATTTTGCTTACAAGGGCGTTTTGGTCATCTTAAACCCTTTCTTTACAACAAAGGACTTTTCATGTCGTAATTGACCAAAATTCCACTTTTTAAACTAGGATCTTGTTTAAATAGCCATCATGTTTTTAAAACACAATGACAATAACTTAAATCATTCAGTTTACTTAAAAGATAACCCAATGTCCATTTTAACTTGTTTAGCCCTCATTGAACTTCAAGTTCTAATGATGATTTGACCAATTATACATACCTGACTCGAATCAATATATTGACTCGTTTTGATACCTTGCCTTAGTAGCCGCTAAGTAATAGCGATGACAACATTCAATCGATATTTATTCCTGTAATCATGTAACTCGACAAAACATTAGCCGATATAGTCAAAGGGTGATATTTTCACCTTTTGACCCGTTTGGTCTATATGACCATTTACTTTTGCGAGATGGATTTATTATCATCTCGTCTACATAACTTGTACCGGTTTACACCATACGGTCAATTTATTTATAAATTTATTTCTTTATTATTTTGACCCCTTTATATCTTACGACATAAAGTGTCCTTCAAAACTAACGGTTATCGTCAACGAGTGACTACATTGCCGTTTTACCCTTATTAATTGTATTGATTTACCTTATAAGGTAAATCACTCAAAACTCGTTATTTATTAGTCATTACATGACTAAATGACCTTATTAGCTCTTTTTAACCATTCAACATGGTTTATCATTATTGTCTTTTGTTTCGAACCTCGCACGTCGGGTCGAAACATCATAAGTCAAAATGTGACTTTTGATTATTCAAAATCTATAAAACCAATAGATATAAAATAAAAGGTGTAAGTTTTAACTTACCTCGCATCCCGAATACGCCTTTCTTCTCACTTGGTTCGTTTGACCCGCTCACTCACCAAGCTTCCACCTAGCTCGTTAAGCGCCAACTATCATTCATTATTCACAAGGTTGTTAGATTAGCCATCCCAAATCATGACTTTCACACCTTATGATTCTTTGACTATTTTTCTCTTTAAACTCAATCATAATTCACGAGTTTAATTCTTGTGTCAAGACTCACTTCTAATCAATTATGAACTCTTAACAAAATCCCTATTTTGTTCAAGTAGTTCATTCATACGAGTTAGTATGGCGTTTATAAACACCAATGTAACATTAATTTCTTCAAATCAACTAAACCCATTTCATAGCAATTATGATTTATGTACCCAAACACCTAATTTGTTCAAGTACCTTGTTTCTACTATCAACTATGGTGATTTCTAGCATAAACATATCATCATCTTCACTACAAAATCAAAACCCACTTAGCACATAGTAGGGTAATTATCAAATCCCTAGTTTTGACAACAATTCATCAAGTTTTCTACTAGGGTTTGTTTCTAAACTAAGATATAATCACAATAACACTCATAGATTCAACATTCATTCCAGAATTTCGATTTTTGATTGTTCATCATAATCTCAAAGTATCACCAAATCGTAAAATTCGACATACCTTGTAATCCCCATGACTAGGTGATCATGAATTCGTGTTCATGCATCTGATTTGAGCTAGTTCTGCCCTTCAATTTGGTGAGATTGAGATGAGTTAGGGTTTGAGCCCCTGGCTCTTCTCCTGATCGATTTCACACACACACACACTAGTGTGTGTGTAGTGTTTTAATTAAATAAATCAAGTTTTAATTCCTCCTCTTTTAGCCCCTCTAGTTTGTAACCTTATAATAAGGGTTATTACCCAAGTTTCCTTCTTTATTTTAAGGCATGTATTTAACTAGGTTATTATTCCTAGTTACTTGGTAGGTCCGGGGAAGTTATGACCCGTTTTATTTTTAAGTCCCGTTAATTCGGACCTTTCGTAACTTTATTTTCTCAAGCATTTATTCCCCCTTTTTTTATTAATATTAGGTTTATTTATTTAAATCCTAATATTTACCGGGTTAAATTTTACCACTAACGGCTTTTTACCCGTCCATCACTATTAACGAGGTTTGATTACTAAACCCGTTTTCGGGGTGTTACAATATTATTGCCACCCCCGTTTCTGTTGGGAATCCCACAGCTGAATGTGGGCCGGAACAGATCATGCTGAAGTCGCCTTGGGATTCTCTTCCCAGCAGAATGTCGTGCCTTGAATGCGCGGGTAGCACCATGAATGTAACATCTTCCGTTCTTGAATTCCTTCCATCCGAGAGTAACACCGGGAACGATATATGTCCAAGGGGAAAAACGGCTTCATTGCAGAAACCAGTGAGTGGGTAATCAACTGGTTCTAAGTGCGCCTTGTCCTCCTGATCGAATTGATTAAAACATTGTTCATATATGATATCCGCGGTGCTCCCTGGATCAATGAAAATGTAATCGGTTTGGTAGTGCCCGATCACGCCCGAGATGACTATGGGTCTTCTTTCTCTTGGGCCTCCTCTTACGATAGGAAAAACGACCTGCCTTTCACTCCACGAGTCGTCTTGTGTGCGTTTGTTGTAGTTTTTCTTTGGTCTTCGCTGACCTCCCTGAATCATGTGGGTCTCCAATTTCCGCAGCTTTTTGTTATCTGGTCCTTCTTCTCTTCTCTGTATTTGGCGGTAGTCGCGCTTTCCGCCCTTTACCAGGTGAGTGAGTTTTCCATCTCTTAAGGCCCTTTCTATTTCTTGCTTTAAACTGAAGCAATCGTCAGTTAGGTGACCCGTGTTTTTGTGAAACTCGCAGAAAAGATTGGGATCTTGACCCCTCTTGTTTCGCATTTGTAGGGGTGGTTTGAACTGGTGGGTCTCAGTTGCCAAGACTTCTGAAGGAGTTTTCGTTAGGAGTGTCCATTGTTTCTCCCTGTTTTCTCTTTTCACCTCTTTCCGGTGAGCTATCTGATTGATTGTGTGGCGCGCATCCTCCCTTGCTGGGCTTCTTTCTCTGTGACCGGATGTTTTCCATGGTTGGCTTCTGCCTTTCTTGTTATGCCGGTCGTTGTGGTTGTATCCGCGCTGACGGTTGTCATCGCCGGTCAACTGTCTATCAGACTGCGCAATGGTTTTTGTTGCTTCAATGAAGGTTTCCCAATCTTTGGGTCCTCCATCTCTTCCCTTTACACGTTTGATTAGATCATCGCACTTAACTGCCCTCATGAAGTGTGCGCGCATCATCTTTTCGCCTACGTCTCCTATTTCCAGACATTCTTTGTTGTACCTAGTGATGAAGTCTTCCACGCTCTCGTGGTCTCTGCGCCATATGTTTAAACAATCAGCTGGGTCTCTGGTGTGTCTTCGTTGCTGAGAGAAGTGTGCAAGGAACTTCTCTCGGAAATCGACCCATGATTTGATTTTTCCTGCTGGCAGGCTGTCAAACCAGACGCGCGCTGCGCCGACGAAAGTTTGAGCGAAGAGATGACACCAAGTTGGTAAATTCCATCTGCCTGTTGCTCCAGCACCGTTAAAAACTTGAAGGTGATCGTCTGGGTCTGTCAACCCGTTGTATTTGCCCACGTTGTGTGGCAATTTCGTTTTATCGATAGCAGCCGTGGCGATCTCTCTAATGAATTTTGAATTCTCAGCCATGTCGTCTGGACGATAGCTCAAAGTGTAGTCATGCTCTGCTTTTGGGTTATAACATGCGCGCTTGCGAGGTTTGTATGCTTCATGCTCTGGCGGCAACCTACTGAACACTGTACTTTCTTTGTATGTCTCGTCTTCGTTTTCTTCATAGTTATCGAGCTCGTCGTTTATGTTGCGCGGGCCTAAACGACTCTGTATTGGCTTTCTTGGTTGGTGAGAGTACTGCACATAATTGCTTTCTGTTTCACTGTAAGTATCGCGCGTGTCGTGCGCGCTCAGCCTTCTGATGTGTGGTGGAGGTACTGATTCAGGGCGTAAATTGAATGCATTGGTCTGTTGAGGCATGGGAGCGCTCAAAGGCCGTTGCAGTGGGGTGACAAATGCGGACTGGTTGGCTTGTGCTTGAAGCAGAGCTTGCTGCGCACTGAGCTGTGTGTAAACAAGGTTTATAGACGCCACTTGTTCGGCATACCAGGAAGCCATAGTTTTTCCTTCGGGTAGCCCTAGTAGTGCAGAGAAGTTCAGTTGTGTTTGGTCCGATGGAGCTGAGGGGCCAGCTCCATGGCTCTGTGTTTGCACTGGTGGAGGTGTTTGTTGGACTACCTCTGACGGAGGTTGGAAAGTGGCTCCGTTTGTAGTTTGGGTGATGATCCTAGGTGGAGTTTGGAAAGTAGCACCAGTTGTGTTTTGGGTAACAACCCTGGATGCACTCCCAAAGATACTAGGAAAATCGTTGTTCATCGGCCCTTCTTGGATAATTTCGTTCCTTTGACCCCTTTGGACGTGTGCATTGTCCGAAACGAGTTCAAAAGAAGAAACGTCTCCATCTACCGGGTGAGAAGGGTTTTGTTCGGCCATTTTGACGAGTGTTTTTCGAAAAGAAAAGAGATGAGAGTGGTTTTTGCTAAAAGCGGATGGCGCCAATGATGAAACACAGGCTAACACCAGGGTTAACCAGTGGGGTTACTTCTTCCGTGGGTTCAATCTCCTTTCTCACTCGTTGAAATGACTTGGATCCTGCAAAACAGCAACACCGTTAGTCTCGTTAAGAGGGGAATATGGGGGTTTCCCTCTTAACCAGGCTCCGGCGTGAGAATAAATACTGTTCCGAGGGAGAATAAGCAGTGTGTGTAGAGTGTGGGAGTATAGAGAGCAAGATGATTCAACCTGGATGATGAAGGGTCCTATTTATAGCCGGGGGTGAAGGAGGGAGGAGCAGTGGTGCCAGCTGTGGTTGCGCGCCAGCTGTCCGACCAAGGGGAATATCCTCTTGGTCTCCTCTGCTGTGGTCAGTGTAATGGCACACGTGGCGCGCTTATATTTGCCTATTTTGGAGACGTCGTACTGGTGTTGTCGGACTGCTCCTTGATTCGTTGCAGGCCTACCTGGCGCCTGATGACTGGTGACACGTGTTGTCCTTTATGTCGGATGGAGCATCTTTGGTGCCACCTTGATATTTTCCAGAAGCTTCTGGATGATCTCGTTGATGTCAGCGCCACATAGGATGGAAAAGTGGTGTGGTCCTTGCCATGTGGGCAAGGAATTAGGACCATACCTCTTCAGAACCCGTCGTTAAGAGGCGGGGTGATCAATTTCACAATAATAATAAAATTAAAATAAAGTTAAAAAATGAAATAAATAAATAAATAAATAAGATGAGGTTGTTGCTTATTAAGAGGTTAAACAATTGATACCTTAAAGTGAAGGATGTGATCAGTCTTTATGTTAGAATAATGGAGAATTAAATTTCAAACTTTCACTTTATCCAGGGCCGGCTCAATGTTTGTAGATGCCTAAAGCAAATAATAAAATTGAGGCCTTTTTATCGGTTACCTTCGGGGTTGAGAAAAATTAAAGTGTACCCGATAACACCCTTCTATTTGAATAACAAATAAAAATGATATGGTATTTTATATCATATATACATACACATATATAGTTTAATATATTATTTGACTTCCGTTTCATACTACATTATACATCACACAAGCATGGTTCTTTTTTTAAGGTTAAAAAACTAAAGTTTTAATATTCACATATCTTGAGTTTCTCAATGTTCATCTTCCCCATCTTCTCTAACCTTTCTCACCTAAAAAAACACAGAACTGAAAATAATCTTATTCCTTCTATTTTAGAATTTTCTTCTCATCTCTCTCTAGAAATATATATTATATCAACATGTATATATTTACCTATAAAAATGGATAATACTAGCTTTCTAAAATTGGGGGCCTTTCAAAATGTGAGGCCTAAAGCAAAAGCCTCATTTCACTTATGCTTGAGCCGGGCTTGACTTTATCACCAATATATTGTATCGTTTTAATATATCGCGTCTTAGTATCTCGCGTATTAAATTTTAAGCTTTCACCTTATAACCCAATACATCGTATCGTCTTAATATCTCGTGTCTTAATATCGTCTTCATACTTGCATCTTACTATCGTGTGGAAATTACCGTTTTATCCCAAAGAGTTGCATCGTAATACCAATAGTAATAGTAACAACAACAATAATAATAATAGGATGGAGGTAGAGGATCCTGTACAAAGTCCATCTTTTGTAAGAAGTGTAAGAAATAATTTGGGAATGACAAGTGTCCCTCATCTTAATTAATTCAAAAGGGTATATTAGTAATTGTACATTCTTGTCAATTAATTGATTTCCAATATAACTGGAAAAAAAAACTGGCAATGAGAATATTTAGGGATTGATCGTTTCATCTCCATCTCCGATTCAGATCATCTTCTCCGACCATCTTGTTAACCTTCCGTCATCATCATCACAGTTCACGTCATCTTCTCCGATTTGAACACCTACACCTACATCTCCGACCACCGTCACCAATTTCTTTCGTCTCCACAAATCATTCACCGTCATCGTCTTTCATCTTCGTCATCCTCATTTCTGATCGTGACTTGAATCATAGTCATGGTGTTTTAAAACACCATGAACAATGTCTACAGATAAAACACCATGACTTGAATCATAGTCATGGTGTTTTAAAATCTGGGAATGTTTTTGTATTGATAAAACACCACGCCAGGAACAATGTCTCCTGATAAAACACCATGACTTGAATCATAGTCATGGTGTTTTAAAATCTGGGAATGTTTTTGTATTGATAAAACACCGCGCCATGAACAATGTCTCCTGATAAAACACCATGACTTGAATCATAGATGTTTAAAACACCACGCCATGAACAATGTCTCCAAATAAAACACCATGACTTGAATCATAGTCATGGTGTTTTAAAATCTGGGAATGTTTTGTATTGATAAAACACTACGCCATGAACAATGTCTCCAGATAAAACACCATGACTTGAATCATAGATGTTTAAAACACCACGCCATGAACAATGTCTCCAGATAAAACACCATGACTTGAATCATAGTCAATTTATCCAGTTGTTTTAAAACACCACGCCATGAATCTGATTATAGATCTCTTTATGATAACGTATGGAGAATATGCAACCAAAGACCTCCTACAATTAAGGTGAATCATTAATTCCGATATTTAAGGAAAAATGAGCGAATGTAGGAGTTTTTGGTTGTGTAGGTTTAAGTTACCATATTTCAAATATTTAAAAAGACACTATTGCCCTTCAATTTTACATAAGGTCCCTCTAATTAAAACACAATTTACATTTTTATACCCTATTAATCTCAACCATTAGATCAAATATCCAATGGTTTAAAACACTTCTTACCCTTCTTACATTTTAGACACTTTTTACCATATCCATACCCATAGGATGGATATAGATAATAATTAATTAATAGTCTAACTTTACTCAATATCACTCTATTAAATTTATAGTTGAATTAATGGCTTGTGTTAACTTTGTCTTAACATGGCTATGAATTTACAGTTTTACCCGTTTATAATGCATTATATAGGAGGGTAGATATAGATAGAGAAGGTTGATGTCATTCTTTTTTTTTTTCATGTGGCGTGGTTTCGTGTTATCCACAAAGGGTAGTCGGGAAACTTTGTATGGCCAAAACAATACTCGCACAACCACATTTGCACATGTGAAATGGCAGATATGTCTGCGTGTGTTAAATGACAAATGAATAGTATAGTGTATCTTAATAATAAAACAATTTCGGGATTTTTTATTGTAAATTAAGTTTTTAACAATTTTTTTTTGTTAAAAGCATTTATGCATACAAGGTAGACACGAAAACAAAATTTTAACAATCCAAGCTATACTCTACTTGGCCGTTAATGTTCATATTTGTATTCTAACTAGTGACACTCTCAACTTTCTCGATCGTAATTTCACTTTCATAATCATTTTTGTTGAACCCTTATTTTGATCACCATCATTCGTGCGAACAAAATCAAGTAGAAATCAATGAAATCAAGTAGAAATCAAATGTAAATATTTGATGATTATGCGAGTAAGGATTGCTATTAACAACCAAAGTGAAATTTAGGAACATTATTAATTATATGTCAGTGTGGATTATTGTCAAGCAATAAATAAGATTTTTTATCATTAAAATCCTATTTGACTTATGTAAATTACCTTTTAAGCTGCACAATATATAACTAGTTACAATATGACTGATACAAAATAAACTAGAAAGATACCTCAACGTATTTGACTATAAACAAATTGCACACCTTAGAATATGAAGAAATAAAAGATATTCTTGTTTATCAGGATGGTTTTTTAAGCAACGAAATTTTGCGCCGTAGATATTCTTAGAGGGGTATGGTCCCAAATTTTGCGGTGATTACATGAGTTAACGTCAGGTCATGCACGAGGCCATACCCAAAGTAAACCAGAGTGTTGACTTTCCTGACTGTGCGCTGACTACAAAGGTATACTTCATGTCGCGCGTGAGATCGGGACCAAGATAGAATCAATTCTGACACTTAGTTCCTTTAACAAAAGACCTAGCTTCCTTGACCTTGCGCCGACCACACAAGTCTACTCCAGGTCGCACGGGGACAGGAAGAGGTAAAAAGTACGAGTGCCAGAACAATGGACCAATAGGCGCTCAACAAGATGTATTCTATCGTGCCGCATGATGAGTAATCGTGCAGGAGACAAGAAGTACACAAGGACATATATGTGGCAACCACTGCTCCATGATCTCCACCTAAATGCTGGTGACAGACCAGACATTAAAGACAACCGTCAGGACACGTGGATCTATTCAGCGTGCACCAGCTACCCTCTCGTCTGGGATCACTAACGGTCAGTGGCGGATCTAGAAACGAAACTAAGCCGTAACGTTTTATAAATAAGCCGTAACGAAATCGAAAAAACGTCAAATTTTTCCAAAATTTACACTAATTTTTCCAAATTTTTCCGCGTCAAGCCGTAGCGGACGTTGCCCCCCGGTAAGCCCTATGTCCGCCCCTGCTAACGGTCGAGACAGATGAGGCAGAATGGACATTCTTTGTTGTCGATCTTGGGCCCAAGGCCTATCAGCCCATCTCCTTCACAATTCACATCGGCTATAAATAGAGAACTTCACCTTCAGGTTTAAGGATCGCTATCTTGCTCTCTCACTTAATACACACACTTTTATCCTCAAAGCAAGTTCTTATTCTCACGCTAGAGGGTGGTTACAAGGAGAACCTTCTTATTCCCCTCCTTGTGACGAGCTTCACGGTGAATTGATTGTTTTGCAGGATCATTAAGCTTAGAAGAACATTAACCTTATTTAGACGAGACACAAACCGTAAACTAATCCCTGAATTAACTTGGTGTTTCTTGATTGAGAAAATAAATATCACGCTCGTTTGAAAAAGGTTCAAAGCGTCAAATTTCAATAAAAAGTATTCAAGGAATGTGCCCACATATTTATCGTGGCTCCTTATTAGCCAAGTGTTTTATTGTTTTTAAACACAATTTCAAAAAATAAAAGAAAATAACTAACGGTTTCACACATATGTTTGGGTTCAAAAAAATAAAAGAAAATAACTTTAACGGTTTCACACGTATTTGGGTTCAAAAAACAAAAGAAAATAACCAACGGTTTCACACATATGTTTGGGTACATGCCAGCTAAAATTTATAGATTTATCAGTCTAGTGATCTACTTTTAATAATTATTTACACAATAGGGGTTTTGGGTGTTTTAAAAAAAAAAAAATGCCCCTTAACGCCTAGTAATCGCTAGAGGGGGTAACCTTGACCCAAAGTTTTTCAAATGGGTCAGTTTGGGTTGCTTTTAAAGTTATACGGGTTGGTTTGGCTAAAATATATTTTAACTAAATGGGTCACAATGGGTCACTTGAAATTTCATCTTGTTATTTTCGGGTCAAATCGGGTCGACAACATTAAAGAAATGGGTCAATGTGGGTTAGTGTCTTAAAGAAACGGGGCAGGTTTTGGATCGGAATGGGTTTCGAGCCGGCACAAGTATCCACACGAGACGGGTTACGGCACAAAATGGGTTTTGGATCGGAACGGGTTCAGTTCAAATTGAGTTTCAGGCCGAGACGGATTTCAGCACGACGCAGGTTTTGGATCGGAACGGGGTCGGGTCGGTACGGGTTTTAGACCGACACGGGTTTCTGCACGGGACGGGTTTCGGATCGCAACGGGTTTTGGGCCGACACGTGTTTCCGCACGAGACGAGTTTCGGGTCGTACCGTTTCGACGCGAACCATTTCAACCCGAACCCGTTCTGACCCGAACTCGTTTCGACCCGAACTCGTTCCGACCCGAACCCGTTCCGTTCCGACCCGAACCAAAACAACCCTTTTTTTAATTGACCCGTTTTGACCCGAACCCGTTCTGACCCGAACCCGTTCTGACCCGACCCGACCCTTTTGCCAGGTTTGGTAATCTCCCCCCAGGGCGTTGTTTTCGAAAAAAAGGGTGGAGCGTGGTTTAAAGAACGCTGGACTTGGGGAGTTTTTCAAAACATGACCGTTACCAACGGTCCAAAACATTTATTAAAAAATTTTATTCTCCTTTTAATCTATATAAATAACCACTTTTCACCTACTATCTCTACTTTTCACCTTTTTTATAAACTTTCTCTACTCTTTCTTTTCTTTATTAAATAACGAATCCCTTCCGACCCCCATTCGATGTGTCGTCGAGACCCCGTAACCCTAATATATATCGGCCGAATACCACGTCCGGCGACACGTTGATCCTTGCGCAAATGCGTCGACAACAAATCCGTCAAAAATACGGACTCTAGATTATTAGTTTTTTATTTTCTTTCGGTTTTTTATTTTTTTTAGCATTGTAATTTCTTATTTCTTATTTCAGTTTTAATTTATAAAAAAAATGGAGAAAATTACAAAAATCGTCCTTTATGTATGTCACTTATTGCAAACTGTGTCTTTTATCTTCAATAATTACAGAAAACGTACTTGATGTTTGTAAAACCTTGCAAGTTATGTCCTATAGCCCTAACTAATTTAATTTTTTGTGGTTAAATCTGAACAAATAGACCCCACATGAGTGTATTTTGGTCATTTTACTCTCATGTGAAGTCTATTTGGTCAGATTTAACCACAAAAATACCCTCATGTGGGGTTCATTTGGTCAGATTTAACCACAAAAATTAACTGAGTTAGGCCTAAATGACATAACTTGCAAGGGTTTGCAAACATCGAGTACGTTTTCTGTAATTATTGAAGACAAATGACACAATTTGCAATAAATGACATACATAAAGGACAATTTTTGTTTAATTTAATGTATTTATTTTAACAATGTATTTTTTTTTAATTTAATGAAATTTTATTAGTTTTAATTAAAAAAATTAATAATTGGTTAATGATTGATGGGAGCATTATTGGGCATTATCTCACTACGCCCATTTGTGAAAAACGCCCCATAATGCTTCTTTGTTGACTGGGATGACACGCGTCTCACAATGCCTATATGTGGAAGCTTTATTCATGTGTACAACCACACATGGTCTATAAGAAGATAATGTTAATCCGTGATTATTCATTATAAATGAGATACTGTTTCACATCCTGTAATTACATATTACTTAGATGATATTTAACATTAACTGTAATTACATATTACTTGGATGATGATATTTAACATTTAACAGTAAGAAGATAATGTTAAAAAAATAAATACATGAAAATGTTAGTATTTTGATACATTTGGTTCTCTAGCCCCAGAGGTCGTGGAATTCCTAAACAGGGTCCAACGAGTTGTGAATAGTAATCTCTCAACCTTTAAGGGTCGTTTCGTATTTAGTAAGATTGGTTTTGCAATTCAAAAGGGGGTTGCGGCTCAGCTTGTTGCCCGTTTACCTGCCACTTGTTTGTAATTTATTACTTTGCCATTTGAATGAAAAATGATCTTAGTAAAAAAAAAAAAAAAAAATGAAGGTATTGTGGATTAAAAGGACAGTACTAGAAAGAATACGTTACCGGGTAGAAAAGCAAGGATGGATGCATCATGCATGTGTGATATTCGCGTAAACAAAAAACGTGAAACGTGCCGAGTGCCAATCCCTATCTACTTCTGTCAGGCAATCAAAAGCGAATATTAACTTATTTTCCTCACCCAACAACTTCTTTGCTAATCTGGTAATTTGTTCATAAATTAAACTTTTAAATCATAGCTATATTTGTCACTAGGGCTGTAAACGAACCGAACGAACACGAACAAGGCCATGTTCGTGTTCGTTCGTTAAGGAAATTAACATGTTCGTGAACTGTTCACGAACGCATACCGAACATAAATTTATGTTCGTGTTCGTTCATTAAGGAAATTCAGTTGTTCACGAACAGTTCGTGAACACTGGTCTTGAACACAAATGAACGCAAGCGAACACAAAAGAACGCAAACGAACATTTAACTTAAAAATAAAAAAAATAAAAATATTGTTATCTTTAAACATTGGATATAACTAATTAAATACAACCATCAAATAATAAATCAAAACACAAGAAGTCTAATACACCACCAAACAATGAATCAACTTTAACTAACTTAGACATAATTATCCAAAAAAAATGTCTTAGCATGTCCAAATTTTAGCTAACTTAGAAAAAATAGGGTTTTTAGTTTTCAATATGTTTAGATAAAAGGTTTATTATATATTATTTTTTAATATAATCAAACGAACATGGACGAACGTAACCGAACATATTACCGAACGTTCACGAACGCAGTCAAACGAACGAGACCTATGTTCGTGTTCGTTCGCTAAGCTAACCGAACGGAATTTTTTGTTCGTGTTCGTTCGTTAAGCTAATCGAACGAACATAAACGAACTTCCCGCCGAACGGTTCACGAACTGTTCGCTGAACGTTCGGTTCGTTTACAGCCCTATTTGTCACTTCTTTAAATTATCATTCCTGTTATCTACAAATATTAGTGTTTGAATATTATAATAAGTTAGACTCTCGTGAATAAATGTAATATCATATACTTAAGACAAAATTGCAGAAAACAACCTTTATGTATATCCCAAACTGCACTTTATACCTTTCACTATGAAATCCGCCAAAACCAACCTTTACGTTCATGTTTTGCTACAAGTTCAACCTTTAACACAAACTCTGTTAATATTCTTGGTTAAATCACCTCACATGCTTTGCATGTGAGGGTATTATTGTCATTTCAACCTTGTTTTTTTGTTTATTAATAAATTATATAATTACACATGACCCCACCTTACAACTCTTCTTGTTCATCTCTCCTAGCTCCCAACCAGAAAACCCAGATCATCAACATGAAGGAGCTGTGATTCAGTGGGATAGGTTTTTGCCTCTTAGGTCTCTCAAAGTTCTGCTTGTGGAAGATGATGACTCGACTCGTCATGTTGTCAGGGCGCTGCTGCGTAATTGCAGCTATGAAGGTCTGTTGTAACTATTGTATTACGGATATTAGTTGAATGTTACTTGTTTAGTGGTCAATGAACTGAGAAAAATCGAGAAAGTCTAATTGTTGAATGCTTTGTATGTGATACTGTTGATTCCCACTTGTAATCTGAATGATCAGTATTCTGTTATGTTTTCGTAGTTATTTGACCACATATGTGTTGCTCCATGCAGTTACTGCTGTAGCTAATGGTCTAGAAGCATGGAAAGTACTGACTGATCTCAACAAACAAATTGATCTAGTTTTAACCGAGGTAGTCATGCCACATCTCTCAGGAATTGGTCTTTTGTCCAAGATCATGAACCTCGTACCTCGCAAAAATACTCCAGTGATCAGTGAGTATTATTCCTTTTTTTTATCAGAAATTTAAACTGCTATAAATCATACATTCAGACAGCAGTGAGTATTATTCCTCTAAAGGTGCAGTTGACTTTTTAGTCAAACCCATTCGTAAGAATGAGCTTAAAAACCTCTGGCAGCATGTGTGGAGGAAATGCCACAGCGTGAGTTAATTGGACTCTGGCTTCTGGTTTTTTCAGGGTTAATGTGACTACAGATACTTTATCTTTTAAACAAAATACATTAACAAAGTACGCGATATTATTTCCCCTTTTGCATTAATTTCTCGTGTTTTCATTAGTCTAGCGGTAGTGAGAGTGAGAGTGGTGTTGGTGCTCATAAACCTACCAAGGCAATAAGCATTGAAATCTCTGATGATGAGAGTGATGATAGTGATGAGGATGATGACAGGAGCATGGACCTGATAGCTAAGGATGGAAGTGATGATGGAAGTGGCACTCAGGTAATTCTAGTAATCGGATGTAAATAAATAACAATGTGAATACATTAGAAATGAAGGCAGTGTCGCATATAAGTATTGGCATCTTATGGTAGGAGTGTGTGTATGTATGTATGTACATATCACAAATCAAAACTCAAATTGTGCTATTTCCACTATGATACCTAAATCTTATAGATATCCTCCTCATTTCACCAAGATTAAAACACTTATGTATTAGTTGTAGGATTAATGTCGGATCCCAGATAATCATATTAACTTCATGTTGATGATCTGGGTTTTCTGGTTGGGAGCTAGGAGAGATGAACAAGAAGAGTTGTAAGGTGGGGTCATGTGTAATTATATAATTTATTAATAAACAAAAAAAAACAAGGTTGAAATGACAATAATACCCTCACATGCAAAGCATGTGAGGTGATTTAACCAAGAATATTAACAGAGTTTGTGTTAAAGGTTGAACTTGTAGCAAAACATGAACGTAAAGGTTGGTTTTGGCGGATTTCATAGTGAAAGGTATAAAGTGCAGTTTGTGGTATACATAAAGGTTGTTTTCTGCAATTTTGTCTATACTTAATAATAAATAAATTATGTCATTAAACACGTGTGTATAAAATAGAAAGAGAGACAACAATAAATATATGTATAAATATCCATAAACTAACCGAACCTAAGATTCTAACCAATCCATGGTTAGATGTAAAAAGGAAAATGATTAAAATATCTTGATTGAACTCCTTGTGCTAGTAGCCAAACTTGTATTCTCACCAATGTTTTATGTGTTGACATGTGAAGGGGTATGGTCCCAGATCTTGCGTTAGCACGACCGCGAGTGACCATTACCCTTATCAAAAACCGCCACCAGCAAGAACTTATCTGTGTCCGTGCGGGCACGCGCGAACACAGCGTTCGAATCCAATCGGTCAAGAGATGGGATTACATACCTTATGTATGAAAATGGGTGTATACATAGCGATGCGGCCTGGCACCGCATCCTATGAACATTTTCATCATGACAAGGGACCTGGACAACAGTAACAGTCACCAAGCGGCGATGCGGCACGGCACCGCATCCCGTATACGTCTTGGCCAGAACAAGAACGCGGGAACAACACCAGTTACCGCGAGCAGCGATGCGGCCCAGCACCGCATCCTGCCCACAAGGCAAGTGGGGCTGACACCACAGTGCAAGTGGCAGCCCACATGTAAGCAACAAACTGACACCACAGCAGGACGTGGTATCACAACCGTAACCGACAGGCCTGACACACCTGCAGGAGGCTATGCGATGTCATACTAGCCACTGAACTACCCTCCTTCACTCCTCGGCTATAAATACTCATCCCAAACCAGGTTTAAGGTATCTCTTCACAACTCTCTCACTATTACTACTATCACACTTTGCTTTCCAAGCAAATTATTGATTCTCACGCCGGAGAGTGGTAACAAGGAGCACCCCCACCCCATCCTCCTTGTTACAAGTCACGGCTTGTTTCCTTGTGCAGGAGATCAACCAGCGGACGATCCAGCCAGCCGTCACACCCCGATTTCCACGTGTCACCGGTGGGCCCGGTGGGGAGTATCGTGACGTGGTTGGTAACATAATAGTCAAACAACACAATTTTTAATATGCACAGCGGAAGCAAATAAAAGATATGTTTCAACCGAATTTAATATTGTAATATCAAATGTCACAATATTCGAAAGTTTATCCACAGACAGATCGAAAATAAAAATGGAATTAATAGTTCAACAGACTTCAGGCATCTTAAGCTTGCGAGACTTCTATTGATGCTAAGGAGACAATCCAGCCAATTACGTTTAGTACCTGCATTTAGTCATTTTGGGAAAATACGTCAGTTTACACTGGTAAATACAATCAACTGACTCATTTTGGAAAATGATTAAAAATTGATTTGGATGCACGTAGCATAAACATTTTTATTTAACTTGGGAGAATTATTTAAATATATAATCTTGTGAACGAATTACATGTTCCTTGTGCGTTCAGTAGCCCGGATCTTGTCCGGGTTAAAGATCAATAGACACACCATATTATTCTTTTGTGCACTGATGGGTGTACGCCTACACCCCGCGCTTAAGTCGTGGCCATTTCGTAGAATGATGCCAAGGATATCTGGGACATGGTCATTTAACCCCCCAAAGGCTTTAAGTAACAAGACTGTTTAAACGAGCCGATCAAATTATTCAACTAACCACCCAAGGATGGAAGATTTGATGCCCGATCAAGCGGTATTCTATATACCGTAACCCAAGCCCGTATAGGGAAAATAAGTTAAAAGTATTTACCTGAGTAAAGTATAAATCACAACAAGCAAACACAAGTAGCTTTTACTGGTACTCCTAATCTGGAACGAAGGTTTATAATAACGTATTAGAATCCAAACGGGTCTTTTGTTAAGCTTAAGGTTAGACCGGTTAGTTTCAAAGACACGGTTCGTACGCACGATTAAGCGAAGACCGGATAGAATGTGATTTAGACCCGACAAGTTCAGAGACTTGTTTAATATGGGTATTTCATACACATTCTGGATTTTGAGATAAAACCGATAAGGTTTGACCCGTTGCGGCTAATTTATGTAAACTAGTTACATAAACCTAACCGAATGCGTAATAAGCGTAACGGGTAATAATGAGAGTCATTTACAGGTTTCCTAAGTTAATATGCTCCAAATATGTTGTGACATCAGTAAGATATCATTTATTATGCCCGAAATGTATTTAAACACAAACTATGCCCCGTAGGGGTAGTTTGGTCATTTAAAAGGTGATAAAAGAGTTTAAGTAATATCCTGAGTTACAGGTCTGATGTAATCAGCAAAGATAATCAATTTGCTAAGTTATATCAGTAGGGTAAAGTATATATGTGAAATTTATCAATTATAACCAAACTATGCCCTGTAGGGGTATTTTGGTAATTTCACATAAGCCGAAAAGCTCAAAACTGAAGTCTGAGTTTAACAACCTTTGCTTACTGTTAAAATATTATAATTTGCCTCAAATATCAGTAGGTATCAACCCTTGTATGTTTAATATAGTTATAGCACATACTATGCGTTAAAAACGCTTAAAAAGGCGATTAGAAGCCAATTCCGGGTTCGATACATAAAGCTGATATTTTTATTATTCCAGAAGGCTTAAAATAATTTATTTATCATATGTGATCAGTGGTAAAAGGTTTGGAGTCATTTAGATGTGTAAAACTCATTTTATGGCCCGTAAGGGCAAAGCCGACAATTACCGGATTAAGCCTACGACTATAAGTTATGCTCAGCCTAAAATTAATTAAAAATCTTCAAAAATCCCAAAATAATATATTACATCATTGGGTAAATATTTTGATATCAAAAAGTAGGCTTAACTAGGCTATACGCTAATTACGCTGTTTTATTAACATAAAGCTTTCATTTTACGCTAACGAGCATAACTCTTAATCTACACTTCAAACTGATGTCAAACTTTGCATACAAGTTTATATATCAGTAATTAAGGTTTCTACTCTTTTACATTTTCAAAAATCACATTTTAAGGTGAAAAGGGCATAATGGTCAACATATGGGCAATTAACGGAATCATGCGTATTAATCGGATAACTAATGATCCGAGGTGTATAATCACAGAGGGTTATACTAGCATGTAACCTGGTCCAAATGAAGCTCTAAGGTATTTCTAAATGATACCAAAACGGGTCAGAACTGAAAGTCAAAGTAAAAGTCAAACTATGCGACTTTCGGTTCCGAACCGGGTCTTTACAGGAAATTGTCGGGTTGAACATGTTTAGACATGTTCTTACACTTATTACCAAGTTATATTAATGATCAAACAGGTTGTGTATCTTCTACATTGCTAATTATGCATAAATTAGAATTTAAGGATCCTGTTGACTTTTTCTCGACAAGTTTGACCCGACATTTGACCTAGTTAGAGTGGGAATCAGGGGGGGCCCTTTTGAGGGTTTATTACCCACATAATTACCAACTTATAACTACTTTCACTTCGACTAATCACTGGACTAACAATGATTTATCGTTAAGTCAACCGTTAGTTACGACGGTTTGACTTTTAAGCTAAAACTAAGCTAAAACTTAATTAAGAAAGGATTAGCAAACTTACTGAAGTCTAATGGTCAACTAGGAAGGCTTGGAAGGTGCTCTTGTGCTCCATAAATGATCAGATTTGCAAGAATGAATGTGTGAAGCATGTTTGAAACTTAGAGGCCTTTATATAGTGGTTTAATCACCACAAAATGTTGACACACAAGTCTAACATGGACCATGAATCATCAACACATGTCCCTAAGTGTTTAGGGGGTGCCTAGGGGCCAAGAAAGATGTGGAAAATCGGATAAAAATCGATTGCAAGGGCTGTGGCAGGAAAGAACTCATTAAAATCCGACCAGAAGGCCCCTCGCGTGGCGTGAAGACCCCCCCTGGGGCTTCGCGTGGCGCGAGGCCTCTTCTGACAAGATCTTCAACTTATGATTCTTGTGTTTTGGTCATTGGCTCTTCGAGACTTTGCTACGACTTTATTTCTTACATTATGAACCCTCCAAATTGATGTTTAAGGGCTTCAAGGCATTTACCCATTTTGTTTAGTCCTCGGTTAGCGTTATTGTCACCCGAAAAGTCCTAACTTTCAATGTTTACGCTTCAACCCTTCGCACACGAATTTGATCATAATTTTCTCATACGATAACGAAACTTTATGAAATTTATATCGTGCGTTCTAGTGAGCAAAATTAACCGTTACAAATCCTCGGGTTTGTCAAAAGGTCACTCAGAGGTATATTTTAAACATGTTGACACATTTAACCCCTGTAGTTTGTAATCTCTCACTTTTAGCTTCGTATGATCCATGATTTATTCGTTTGAAGGTATGAGCATCATGTAGGGTTAATATATAATATATTTATTCACTGCTGACATTTAGAATACGTATATTCACATACTTTTCATGTTTGTCAGCTTTAGTCCTTTCATAACATTCTTTCACACGTTCAAACATATGACACGTGTCAACACTTTATAGGACATGAATTTTCGAGGTGTTACATCCTCACCCCCTTAAAATAAATCTCGACCCGAGATTTACTGAAATAGATAAGGGTACTTTTCTTTCATCGTGGATTCGACCTCCCACGTGAATTCGGGACCTCTACGGGCATTCCATTTGACCTTTACAATAGGCACATGCTTCCTACGAAGCTTCTTAACCTGTCGATCTTCAATCGACAATGGTTTTTCCATAATTTTTAAGCTCTCATCTATATGCTCATCTGTATGTGGTATAACCAGTGATTCATCAGCGAAGCACTTCTTCAGATTGCAGATGTGGAACACATTGTGAATTCCACTGAGCTCTTCAGGTAAGTTTAACTTATAGGCAACTGACCCGACACGTTCGATAACCTCGAAAGGTCCTATGTATCTCGGGCTTAGCTTGCCTTTCTTACCAAATCGCATCACCCTTTTCCAGGGTGATACCTTAAGTAATACTTTGTCACCTACTTCGAAGTGAAAAGCCTTACGCTTTGGATCTGCGTAACTCTTCTGCCTATCCCTGGCAGCTTTGAGACGGTCACGAATCTGGACAATCTTGTCCGTCGTTTCAAAGACTATCTCTGGTCCTGATAATTGGACATCTCCAACTTCCGCCCAACAAACTGGCGTTCTACACTTTCTACCGTATAATGCCTCAAAAGGAGCAGCCTTAATGCTGGTATTGTGACAACCCTCACTAAACCAGGTATCCGTACGACTTAATTAATAACTAATTACTGCTTACTTACTGTGCTTACTTGAACTTGCTGATAAACTGCTACTTGATTACTGATACATGTACTTGCCTGCATCATACTTTACTTACCGTCACTACATTATTTACATGCTGAACCCTAGTGACAAACATGATGCACAAAAAGCACAGTAGCACTATAAACGGATAACCCATTGAACATGCTGATAAAGCCAGCATCAGGCAGACACTGCCTCTAAGGCCTGTATGAGCCAGAAATATTTTGCTACACTAGTGGTGAGTGTAGGGATACAAGGGTTGTAGAACTGCGTCTCTAGGAATAAGTTACAATGACTGGATGTGCCTAAAACGTACTCTAAGTACAAAATTCAGCACTTTACATAATAATTCAGCTTTTAGCTACCCAATAAAGTGCCAAAACATGAGAAAAATATTACTAGACACTTTCCAAAGTGTCAGGAATAAGTTGTGTCACTAAAAATAATAATAACGACACTTTAAAGCTTGTTTAACGCTTTAACGGATTACCATCCAACCGAACAACCGGACTTTACCCGGAACATGAAAATATTGTTAATAACATTGTTTTTCTTTTTCTGAGCCAGTTAGGGTCTCCGTATACCCTAACACCCACTATAACGCATTACACATTAATAACCGAGTTAACCTCCACACTTAACAACTAATGTCTAACCATTTAGTTAGAAACCAACCGGGTAACCCCACCCCCCAACCGAACTCGTCCCCTAGGGGGGGAACACCCCTTTGTACTTATTGATTATTATAATCACCTATGTCTAATATCTTGGTGACATAGTGACCCTTGGATAATGATCATATTATTTTGCCTATAAGTTCAAGATTAAACTCAACATATCATACTCACCTTCTTGAACTATTCTAAAGTGGTTAATACGATTTGTAACGGTTAAAGCTCGAAATCTTACAAGATGATACTTTAAAGTCTACTAAAAATGCTATAAGTGTTGGGTAAAAGCTCATATGTTGTGTAAATGTTGTAGTAATTGAAATTTGTGATTATTTAGACCCGATCTATGTTGTGGTAGCTCGGATCATCATTTAACCCGGTTTGGTCATGATCACGAATCATGACATAAGGTTGTTTTGAATAGGACAAGGGTTAAAGGGTGAAACTCTACCACACACGAATCATGAACTTGTGTAAAAATGTTTTACTTGTGGAATAGTGTTTAAAACTAGCAGATCTACGTATCTGCAAGTGGTATTTTCAAAGGACCAAGCGTTAAAGAAATCATGCTTTCTAAAAATGGATCTTACACTAACAAGAATGGTTTTTAGAACACACAAGTGTGTAAACACTTGTGTAACACAAAGTTTCGACAAAATAACTATTTTTGTAAAAGTTGACGAGAAGTTGTAAAGACGGAACTTCCATAAAAACGAGGTTTTTACAAAATCGGATTGTTTTATATATAGATCCACTAAAAGTAATGAGATTTACTTCACAGTTTGGATAAACCACAAGTTCATGAAGTTTATGCGATTTATATACATATTTTGACTAGTTTGTGATTTGAACATTGTTTTGGTTAATTGAGAAAATTGTTGGTTGATTTGTAAAAGAAAATGATACGCTTGAAAGCGTGGCCACCTCCAGTTACAGAGGAAACTCTGGCGAAATTTTTCCAAAAAGCCTAACACTTAGAAATATTTTCACTATAAGTGTTAGAAAGACATTTCGACTAGTTTTCAAAATATAAGTTTCGCCACGACTATATTTACAAAACATCGGAGGTGGGATTTTCACAAAATAAAACGTGATACATAAATATATTTAGTATATATTTTTCACAACATCACTTGTATAAGTGTTTATGATTATTTTGTGAACTGCGAAACTATTATTTTTAGAGTAAAAATAATATTACTAAGTATTATTTTGGGGAAAATCACATGTATGAAAATATAATATTTTTGGGAAGAATATTCATATTTTGAAGTGGAAATAAAATATATTAAGTGAGACTTAATAGTGAAATCTGAATGTTACGAACACACATGTATTAAATCCCCCATCCTTGGGAAGGAGAATAACTACCAAGTATATACAGAACGTAAACACGAAATAGTTGCCTAACTATTTCCCAAAAACTTAAACCATAAAGCTAAGGCACGGCCATCCGTCTAATAGAGTTAGCACGTGTAGGTCGTCATACAGCTGATTGATTTGGAGGCATACTTGGTAGAGACGCACCACTGTGAGTTCATGTCCCCCTTTTCTCTTAACTGTTTTCAGTTTTCTAAACTACGGGGGTGAAATACATGTTACTGTGATTACGAGTACTTTATACATGGTATGGTTAGCGTAAGGAGGTTTACTACTTAGATCATGTGAGTGGGTAGGCGGGAACTGGAGACCATTAATCCTCATTGTAGGAACCGAGGGACGTAAGCGGTAGATCTATCTGGGTGTAGCGAGCCCAACCCCTGAGCCCGCATAATGGACCAGGTGGTGACTTTGTACCCATCGCCAAATACGCTAGGTTTGAGTCCTCCTACTTGCACTTCACACATATCATTGGCTTTGCAACCCAATGGTGATCTCTTTTTCCTCATTGCTACATACCAGGAATTGTCATACGAACAGACATTTTTACAAAGGTTTTACTTACTCACTTACACATGAACTCGCTCAACATTATTGTTGATTTTTCAACTTACATGTATTTCAGGAAATTAAAGATCTGGCGCGGTATGTTATGTTTTCCCGCTGCATAAGGGTTCCAAGGTCATCCCAGTTTAGGAAATGTGACTCTTTCCTGGACAAGTCACAAATCTTAAACTGCGTTTATTTCATGTCGGTGTTTATGTTATTCAAGACAATGTTTTATGTTATGAGGTTGTAAGTCTCTAAGACAATGTTGTGTTACTCTGGTTTTAAAACCTAATCGAATGGATGATCTTGCATGATTTTATTTCATATAGCTTTGTTATGGTTAAGCTATGGTATTAAGAAGTCACACCAAAATTAACCACGCTTCCGCAAAGCCAGGGTGTGACAGCTTGGTATCAGAGCTCTGATCATAGCGAACTAGGATTCTTTCTCGAGTCTAGACTATGATCACTAGGGCTCTCACGAAAACATTTTTCTGCATACCACTTAAGTCCAGATCCAAAACTTTTTACAAACAAATGTTGAGCACGTTGATTTATTATAGGCTCAGCCTGGAGGGCTGAGGCTCGGTCTGGAGGATCGAGGCTCGGTCTAGGTGACCGAGGTAGTTGGCTAGTGAGACTAGGAAGGGCAGTCTTAGAGGCTGGGAGAATTTGGCTAGTTGGACTAGGAAGAGCAGTCTGAAAGACTGGGAGGCTAGTGGGACTAGGAGAATTATTTGATTGACTAATATGTTTATATGATTATATGATTGATTATTATACGTATATGTGTTTGTGTTACAAACGTCATGCTTTCAGCATGTACTAGAAAGATGGACACTACGAATCCCATGGCCATAGTATCAGACGACATAGTTTCATCGAAGCACGAGGTGTACATTTTCGATACTACCGGCACAGACAATGACGACTTTCAGCCCTTTTTGCGCTGCCTGAAGTCGTAGCAGAGCCTACTGATGGCCATCTTGTTGGGAGTTTGCCACTCGCGGTGATCCCTGCTCCTGTGCCCCCTTGCCGCTTATCCTGTTGATGATATGCCCCCTGACGTGGCCTCTGACGACGATGACGATCTACTAGAGGAGGACCCATTCGAGGGCAGGGCCCTATTACGGCTGGTATTAGACTACTGCATGCGGACGCTCCTGTAGGGGAAACTCGTGTCCATTCCCCTATCCCAGACTCATTTGAGTTTCTGACATCCGCATCTTCGCACTTACAGGGAATGCAGCACCACTCACACGACGCCGACCCTGATATGGCATCATCAGCTGCACCGGTTCCCGCCCACAGCCTTGAGTTTGATCACCGTATTAAGGGTGATCTTGTTCTTCCACCTGGTTTTGATCCAGACCATGACATTGAGTTCATGCACTTAGACCAGCCCTTGGGGGATCCTGTAGCCCCTGTAGACCCCTGTGTTTGTTGATCCAGCTGATTTTGAGATGGAGTTTTTGATTCGGAGCTAGCCGTGGCCCCTGAGCCAGGCGTTGCTCCTGACCCCGCATTGGAGCATGACCCTGTTCATGCCGATGCACCTGCTGTTGCTCCTTGATTGATCATCTGCTTGGACGAGAGAAAATTTGGGGTAACTGTGCAAGACAATTTATTATTACGGGGGCCCACGTAATAACGGCTTGTAGTGCACAGAAATCCTGGTGGACTCTGCGGGTCAAGCTAATGAAAACCAATGTAGCAGGAAATAACTAAAACACGAATGACCAAGGCGATATAGCCTCAAGTTCATTTACAAGCAACAAGCCAAATTGGCAAGCCTACGTGAAGGCTCAGAATTTATTTCCTCACTCATACATTTAGTACATTTACGTGTGAAATTGGGAGATTACATGATGGCTTATGGTGCTATGTATCTCCTAGACAATTGAAACATTGTCTAACCCGCTTCACACCACTTCGACAAAAGGGAATGTCGCCCAGACGTGACACAAACACCAGTACGTTGCCAAGGACAGAAGCTGAGCTGCAAGAACGCATCTCACAGATAAATGCACGACATAAAGCCCTCCACTCTAAGTACAACGATGGCATTACTGGAGATAACCCTCCAACTGGCTGCACCTATAAACAGTTCCTGAACTACAAGCCTTTGAACTTTGACGGAACAGGAGGCGCCGTTGCATTTGTTCGTTGGTCCAAGAAGACCAACTCCATACCAAGAATGAGTGACTGTTCGTCCCAACAGAGGGTTACCTACATCCCAGGGTTATTTCTAGATAACTCACTCTCATGGTGAAACCTTCAGTCTCAGACCCTTGGCACAGACGCTGCTTATGCACTGAGCTGGGACGAGCTCAAGGAAACGATTGAGAAGAAATGTTGTTTTAGGACTGGAATTTAGAAGCTTGAGGTGGAGTTCTGGAATTGAAAATGGACGGGCCAAAGATTCCTGAATACGTCCAGCAATCTCACGACTTGTCTAGGGTCGCCCCCTACTTAGTCAAACCGAAGTTCAAAAGGATTGAACGATTCATTTGGACACTTGCACCCCAAATCAGGGGTATGGTTACTACCTCGAAGCCCTCAACCATTGCAGAGGCTATCAATATGGGTGATTTATTTATAACATGAGATGCTATGTGATTGATAACATGAGATGTTATGTGTTAATATTGCTGTATACTTACGTACACTCTACTTACTATGACCTAACCTACGTGAAACACATCTTTTAGAAGATGCCGCCGAGACGTGAGACACACATGCCTACTAATGAGGCAGAACTCCAGCAAATTATCGCTGCTGCCATTGCACAATACGCCGCCTCTCAAGGAGGGACTAGTGGAAGCAACTCTGGCAACACTGGCAACAACAATAATCCACCTCATGGTAATACTAAGTCATTTAGACATACCATGACCTAATTGGATATCTTTAGCAATGATGCTAATGCCAATCGTATGTTATAACGTATGTGCAGGATGCACCTACAAGCAGTTTCTAGACTGCAAACCGGCCAACTTTGATGGCACTGGAGGTGCTGTCGCCTTTGTTCGTTGGGCCGAGAAAACTGAATCTGTTCTTCGCATGAGCAAATGCGCACTGGATCAGCAAGTCACCTATATCTCAGGGCTATTCTTGGATGGAGCCCTCTCTTGGTGGAATCTGCAAGTACAGACACTTGGTGAAGCTGCTGCCTACGCGCTAACCTGGACCGAACTGAAGGAACTTATGCGCAAAAAGTACTGCTCTCGCGCGGAAATCCAAAGATTGGAAACCGAGTTCTGGCATTTGAAAATGGACGGTCCAAAGATCGTAGAATACGTTCAAAGGTTCCATGACTTATCGCATGTGGTACCCTACATGGTCACTCCGGAGTTCAAGCGGATTGAACGTTTCATTTGGGGATTAGCTCCTCAAATCATAAGCATGGTGACCTCATCCAAGCCTGCGACAATTACTGAGGCAGTTGATTTGAGCGTGGCTCTCACAGAGGAGGCCATTCGCCTGAACAAGTTTGATGATGCTGAGCTTAAGAAGAAAGAGACTCACGTCGAGTCGTCAGGAGGTAACAAACGGAAGTTCTCAAACTTCAAGCAGGGCGCCAGTGTGGCGGTTAAGAAAGGAGGATCAGACACGCCAAGTGCAACGACTGCCAACGCCACCATTCTGGTCGATGCGGGCCAAAAGTATGCGAAGCATGTGGGAAACGTGGCCACTTGAAGGACACTTGTTGGGCCACTGCTGGTCAGGGAGGCCAGGAAGGATTCGGAAACAGAAATTACAACCGGGGTGGGAATGGAAATCGCCCACAAGGAAACTATGGAGGTAACGAGAATCGAGGCATCAATGCTAACCAAGCGGGCGCCGTGAATCGTAATCAGAGGAATGATCAAGCTGGTGGAAACGGGCAAAGACTTGGATGCTTTAACTGCGGTGATATCGGGCATTTTAAGAAGAACTGCCCAGAGTTAAACCAAGCACGTGGAAGAGTGTTCCAAATCGAAGCAAGGGAAGCGCGCCAGGACCCCAATGTCGTTACTGGTACGTTCCCTGTAAATCAACGCTATGCATCCGTTTTATTTGATACTGGTGCCGATTATAGCTTCGTGTCGTTAGAATTTAAGAATATGCTTGGTTTAGCCGCTAATAAGTTAGATATTCCCTACTCGATCGAATTGGCTAATGGGAAGTTAGTAGAAGCCAACGAAGTCATCAGAGGTTGTGTGATCGAATTGGGAGAGCGCGAGTTTGCTTTGGACCTACTACCAGTCCAGTTGGGAAGCTTCGACGTAGTGGTAGGAATGGATTGGTTATCAGGCAACAAGGCTGAGATAGTTTGTCACGAAAAGATCGTTCGTATCCCAACCGAAGATGGCGAAACAATTGTGGTTCACGGAGAGAAGCGTGATACGCCGTTAAGAATTATCAGCTGCCTGAAAGCGCGAAAGAGTTTGCAAAAGGGATGTGTTGCCTTCCTGGCACACATTGTGGATAAGAAGGCTGCTGAGCCAAGAATCGAAGACATCCCTGTCGTGAGGGAATATCCAGAAGTCTTCCCAGAAGACTTACCTGGACTGCCACCTCAGAGACAAGTAGAGTTCCGCATGGACTTAGTTCCAGGCACCGCGCCTGTGGCTAAGGCACCTTATAGACTTGCTCCGTCTGAGATGCAGGAACTGTCGACACAACTTCAAGAGTTGTTAGACAAGGGTTTTATCCGACCAAGCTTCTCGCCTTGGGGAGCTCCGGTCCTGTTTGTCAAGAAGAAGGACGGTAGTTTTCGTATGTGCATCGACTACCGGGAGCTGAACAAGCTGACGATCAAGAATAGATATCCTCTGCCAAGAATCGATGATCTGTTTGATCAACTGCAAGGCTCAAGCTTTTATTCAAAGATCGATCTTCAATCTGGATACCATCAGTTAAGGATACAAGAGGAGAGTATCCCGAAGACAGCCTTCAGAACTCGTTATGGATACTACGAGTTCCTTGTTATGCCGTTTGGTTTGACAAACGCGCCTGCAGTCTTTATGGACTTGATGAATAGAGTTTGCAAGCCGTACTTGGACAAGTTCGTGATTGTGTTTATCGACGACATCTTGATTTATTCAAAGACGAAGGCTGAGCATGAACAGCATCTAAGAGCTATTTTGGAGCTGCTAAAGGAGGAATAGTTGTATGCCAAATTCTCCAAGTGCGAATTTTGGCTACGTGAAGTCCAATTTCTTGGGCACGTGGTAAATGGAGATGGAATCCATGTGGATCCAACAAAGATCGAAGCGATCAAGAATTGGGAAACGCCAAAGACGCCAACCGAGATTCGACAATTCTTGGGTTTGGCTGGCTACTATCGAAGGTTCATTGAGGACTTTTCGAAGATCGCTCAACCATTGACACTCCTCACACAGAAAGATAAGAAGTTTGATTGGGAAATCAAACAGGAGGAAGCATTCCAGATATTGAAGGATAAGCTCTGCAACGCGCCAATCTTAGCACTACCAGAAGGTACAGATGATTTTGTGGTATACTGTGACGCTTCGCGTCAAGGATTAGGTTGTGTGTTGATGCAACGCCAAAAGGTTATTGCTTACGCATCGCGTCAACTGAAAGTGCACGAAAAGAACTATACCACACATGATTTGGAACTTGGCGCAGTGGTATTTGCACTAAAGATCTGGAGACACTACCTTTATGGTACAAAGTGTACAATCTTTACAGATCACAAGAGCCTACAGCATATATTCAACCAGAAAGAGTTGAATATGAGGCAAAGACGATGGGTTGAATTGTTGAACGACTACGACTGCGAGATAAAGTACCATCCAGGGAAGGCGAACGTGGTCGCCGATGCCCTAAGTCGTAAAGAGAGAATCAAGCCCATAAGGGTTAGAGCTTTAGAAATGATTATCCGAACCGATCTTTCCTTGCGCATTCGTGCCGCGCAGAAAGAAACTCTCAAGGAAGGAAACCTTGAAGAAGAATATCTCCGTGGGATGGAGAAGCTACTGGTACCAAACGAGGAAGGAACGTTATGCTTCGAGAAAAGGATTTGGGTTCCTTTGTTTGGAGATTTAAGGAAGGTTATTTTCGATGAAGCTCACAAGTCACGGTACTCTATCCATCCGGGAGCGGATAAGATGTACCAAGATCTCAAAGATTATTATTGGTGGCCTAGGATGAAAGGCGATGTTGCTGTGTATGTGAGCAAATGTTTAACATGCGCCAAGGTTAAGGCCGAATACCAGAAGCCTTCAGGACTTCTGCAACAACCTGAGATTCCCAAGTGGAAATGGGAACAAATCTCCATGGATTACGAAATTGCCAAGAACGCCAAGAGGCCATGACACTATTTGGGTAATAGTGGATCGATTAACAAAGTCAGCACACTTCTTACCTATCAGAGAGAAGGATAATACGAGCAAATTGGCTGAAATTTACATGAGAGAGATCGTCGCACGCCATGGAGTACCTCTCTCAATCATCTCTGATAGAGACGGAAAGTTTGTGTCAAGGATATGGCAATCCTTCCAAGAAGCCTTTGGCTCACAATTGAATCTGAGCACTGCGTTTCATCCGCAAACTGACGGTCAGAGCGAGCGAACGATACAGACTTTGGAAGACATGCTGAGAGCGTGTGTTATGGATTTGGGCGGTAGCTGGGACAAACATTTGCCTTTGGTCGAATTTTCATACAACAACAGCTACCACACCAGTATTGGTGTCGCGCCATTCGAAGCCCTTTACGGACGCAAGTGCCGATCACCCCTATGCTGGGCTGACGCAGGTGATAGGCAGCTTGCTGGTCCCGAAATCGTCCAAGAGACGACAGACAAGATTAAGCAGATTCTTAAACGCATCGAAGCAGCTCGCCACAGACAGAAGGCCTATGCGGATCCAAACCGGAAACATGTGGAATTCCAAGTTGGAGAAATGGAGTTATTGAAAGTTTCACCCTGGAAGGGTGTGGCACGCTTCGGAAAGCGTGGGAAGTTAAATCCGCGCTACATTGGTCCTTTCAGAGTTTTGGAAAGAATAGGACTAGTAGCATACAAGTTGGACCTACCTGCTGAACTCCATTCAGTCCACGATACATTTCATGTATCCAACCTGAAGAAAAGTCCAACTCAAGATGACATTGCCATTCCCATCGACGAGATTCATGTTGACGACACGCTCCATTTCGTTGAAGAACCGGTCGAGGTTACAGATTGGAAAGTAAACAAGACCCGCCGGAGCAGTGTCAAGCTCGTCAAGGTTCGTTGGAATGCCAGACATGGTCCAGATTACACCTGGGAGCGCGAGGACCGGATGAAAGAGAAATACCCCCACTTACTTCCTAAGAACCCTGCATCTAGTAGCAGAACCTAAATTTCGGGACGAAATTTATTTAACGGGGGGAGAATGTGACAACCCTCACTAAACCAGGTATCCGTACGACTTAATTAATAACTAATTACTGCTTACTTACTGTGCTTACTTGAACTTGCTGATAAACTGCTACTTGATTACTGATACATGTACTTACCTGCATCATACTTTACTTACCGTCACTACATTATTTACATGCTGAACCCTAGTGACAAACATGATGCACAAAAAGCACAGTAGCACTATAAACGGATAACCCATTGAACATGCTGATAAAGCCAGCATCAGGCAGACACTGCCTCTAAGGCCTGTATGAGCCAGAAATATTTTGCTACACTAGTGGTGAGTGTAGGGATACAAGGGTTGTAGAACTGCGTCTCTAGGAATAAGTTACAATGACTGGATGTGCCTAAAACGTACTCTAAGTACAAAATTCAGCACTTTACATAATAATTCAGCTTTTAGCTACCCAATAAAGTGCCAAAACATGAGAAAAATATTACTAGACACTTTCCAAAGTGTCAGGAATAAGTTGTGTCACTAAAAATAATAATAACGACACTTTAAAGCTTGTTTAACGCTTTAACGGATTACCATCCAACCGAACAACCGGACTTTACCCGGAACATGAAAATATTGTTAATAACATTGTTTTTCTTTTTCTGAGCCAGTTAGGGTCTCCGTATACCCTAACACCCGCTATAACGCATTACACATTAATAACCGAGTTAACCTCCACACTTAACAACTAATGTCTAACCATTTAGTTAGAAACCAACCGGGTAACCCCACCCCCCAACCGAACTCGTCCCCTAGGGGGGGAACACCCCTTTGTACTTATTGATTATTATAATCACCTATGTCTAATATCTTGGTGACATAGTGACCCTTGGATAATGATCATATTATTTTGCCTATAAGTTCAAGATTAAACTCAACATATCATACTCACCTTCTTGAACTATTCTAAAGTGGTTAATACGATTTGTAACGGTTAAAGCTCGAAATCTTACAAGATGATACTTTAAAGTCTACTAAAAATGCTATAAGTGTTGGGTAAAATCTCATATGTTGTGTAAATGTTGTAGTAATTGAAATTTGTGATTATTTAGACCCGATCTATGTTGTGGTAGCTCGGATCATCATTTAACCCGGTTTGGTCATGATCACGAATCATGACATAAGGTTGTTTTGAATAGGACAAGGGTTAAAGGGTGAAACTCTACCACACACGAATCATGAACTTGTGTAAAAATGTTTTACTTGTGGAATAGTGTTTAAAACTAGCAGATCTACGTATCTGCAAGTGGTATTTTCAAAGGACCAAGCGTTAAAGAAATCATGCTTTCTAAAAATGGATCTTACACTAACAAGAATGGTTTTTAGAACACACAAGTGTGTAAACACTTGTGTAACACAAAGTTTCGACAAAATAACTATTTTTGTAAAAGTTGACGAGAAGTTGTAAAGACGGAACTTCCATAAAAACGAGGTTTTTACAAAATCGGATTGTTTTATATATAGATCCACTAAAAGTAATGAGATTTACTTCACAGTTTGGATAAACCACAAGTTCATGAAGTTTATGCGATTTATATACATATTTTGACTAGTTTGTGATTTGAACATTGTTTTGGTTAATTGAGAAAATTGTTGGTTGATTTGTAAAAGAAAATGATACGCTTGAAAGCGTGGCCACCTCCAGTTACAGAGGAAACTCTGGCGAAATTTTTCCAAAAAGCCTAACACTTAGAAATATTTTCACTATAAGTGTTAGAAAGACATTTCGACTAGTTTTCAAAATATAAGTTTCGCCACGACTATATTTACAAAACATCGGAGGTGGGATTTTCACAAAATAAAACGTGATACATAAATATATTTAGTATATATTTTTCACAACATCACTTGTATAAGTGTTTATGATTATTTTGTGAACTGCGAAACTATTATTTTTAGAGTAAAAATAATATTACTAAGTATTATTTTGGGGAAAATCACATGTATGAAAATATAATATTTTTGGGAAGAATATTCATATTTTGAAGTGGAAATAAAATATATTAAGTGAGACTTAATAGTGAAATCTGAATGTTACGAACACACATGTATTAAATCCCCCATCCTTGGGAAGGAGAATAACTACCAAGTATATACAGAACGTAAACACGAAATAGTTGCCTAACTATTTCCCAAAAACTTAAACCATAAAGCTAAGGCACGGCCATCCGTCTAATAGAGTTAGCACGTGTAGGTCGTCATACAGCTGATTGATTTGGAGGCATACTTGGTAGAGACGCACCACTGTGAGTTCATGTCCCCCTTTTCTCTTAACTGTTTTCAGTTTTCTAAACTACGGGGGTGAAATACATGTTACTATGATTACGAGTACTTTATACATGGTATGGTTAGCGTAAGGAGGTTTACTACTTAGATCATGTGAGTGGGTAGGTGGGAACTGGAGACCATTAATCCTCATTGTAGGAACCGAGGGACGTAAGCAGTAGATCTATCTGGGTGTAGCGAGCCCAACCCCTGAGCCCGCATAATGGACCAGGTGGTGACTTTGTACCCATCGCCAAATACGCTAGGTTTGAGTCCTCCTACTTGCACTTCACACATATCATTGGCTTTGCAACCCAATGGTGATCTCTTTTTCCTTATTGCTATATACCAGGAATTGTCATACGAACAGACATTTTTACAAAGGTTTTACTTACTCACTTACACATGAACTCGCTCAACATTATTGTTGATTTTTCAACTTACATGTATTTCAGGAAATTAAAGATCTGGCGCGGTATGTTATGTTTTCCCGCTGCATAAGGGTTCCAAGGTCATCCCAGTTTAGGAAATGTGACTCTTTCCTGGACAAGTCACAAATCTTAAACTGCGTTTATTTCATGTCGGTGTTTATGTTATTCAAGACAATGTTTTATGTTATGAGGTTGTAAGTCTCTAAGACAATGTTGTGTTACTCTGGTTTTAAAACCTAATCGAATGGATGATCTTGCATGATTTTATTTCATATAGCTTTGTTATGGTTAAGCTATGGTATTAAGAAGTCACACCAAAATTAACCACGCTTCCGCAAAGCCAGGGTGTGACAGGTATGGTAGCTATTGTTGTAGGAGAATTCAATCAAGGGTAGGTGGTTATCCCAACTACCACCTAAATCAATTACACACGCACGTAGCATGTCTTCCAACGTTTGAATAGTACGCTCACTCTGACCGTTTGTCTGAGGATGGTAAGCCGTACTAACATTCAAACGCGTGCCCAAAGATTGCTGGAAACTCTTCCAAAAATTTGACGTGTATCTAGTATCTCGGTCAGAGATAACAGACACAGGTATGCCATGTAAGGCTACAATCTTATCCACGTATAACTGGGCTAACATGTCGGAGCTATAAGTCTCCTTAATGGGCAAGAAATGTGCTGACTTTGTCAGTCTGTCATCTATAACCCATATCATATCATTGCCTTTCCTTGTCTTTGGGCGAAACACATCCTTCAATCACTGGTGTGCAATGTATTGCGAGCTCCGCCAAGCTCCTTGAATTGGTTTTAACTTATAAGCTACTTGATCTTGATACATTCGATTTCCTTCGAATGGTTCTATATATTCAGAGCTTAACTAGCCTGGAATTTAACAAATTTGGCACACCCTTCATGGGTGATACCTTTTGTTGAGCCTTATTCTTTAACAATATCTTAGGAGGTTTGCTACCTTCATAAATTCTTGATTTTCTGCCGAATACTGGCAGCTTACATATGATTAAAGATTTGCATGAATCTTATTCATTGTTTCCAATGCAACTTTCAGATTCTTACATGTGGACTTCTCAAAGTCTCGTCCATCCTACGGATGTTTCGATATTTCATTTATACGAGGTCTCCAAAGGAGCCACCTTGATACTTATATATTAACTATTATGGAAAAGCTCATCTTAAGGTGAGATGGTTATTCCAACCACTGCTCAAAACTAATCTTAAGGAGTAGCTAATCCTTACAGTTAGTCGAACAAATCGATGATCCTGGGCAGCTGATGGCGATCCTCAATCGTTGCCCAAATTAGGGTTGCGGTAATTAATGCATAAGCAAAATGAACCGTCTTCCTTATCAAACTCTCGGAATATCAAGTTAGGCTATATGAATCTCTTATCTTAAAGTTTACTTAATCAGGATTCGATTATTCCATGATCAACACGGAGTTCTTACAACACTCCAACCCTAAGCGGGATGTTAATCTTAACTCTACTAGCCTCAGAAGGTAAACAGGGTAAATCTTTGGAGAAGGTGATCAAGATACAAGGAGGCTACAGAGATTTCCCATATCTCAGGCTCCAGTTCATGCATCATTGCTTGTGTCAAATCAGTGACACATTTATGCTATAAGTTCACGAATTTCTTAATCGGGAACATTTACTTGGACAAGTCCATTCTGGATATCTTCTTTGAATACTACTAGTCGACATTAGTACAATATGACCATTGGGATATCTCAGGGGTTCCATGTATTAAACCTCCATGCTGATCAGGCATGGAAGTAATCTATGGGACACACTAGGATACGCCAATCCTCATATGGCACTTTTATCAAACATAGTTTGGCATTCGCAGGCGATAGAAAAACAATGAGAAAAATAATTAAAATAACATATGTTGTCGTACTCTATGCGAAGAAAGAGTACTCTTAGATTTTTCGGAAGGATTCCTTGCCGATACTAGAAGAATCGGTTACTATGGTTTCTTGGTAAGTTATACCTTGTGGATAATATAAAAGTTTGCTAAGCTTATGGTTTATGAAGATTTATTATTGCCTGTATTAAAAACATGACACTTAGCAGAAATTATCATTGGTAAATGATAAGGAATGTATTTGATGACATCGTGAACTGCCTCTTGGCATTCATCAGGTGAGTTTAGGCATTTCTTCCTTTAGCCTTTCTAGGCTTAGTTGTACCTTCTTTGGCAGCTTTATGGTATCTAGTTTTGGTGCGGCCTTGCTCACCACAGCCGTAATAGACTGCATTCATTATGTCCCTACATTCATGGGAATGATGACCAGTTTCCTTAGCAGATGCCACACTGCTTTGGTCTTTGTTCTAATCGACACTGTCCCTAGTGTCTTTTATAGCAATTCTTACATACAGGCTTCTTACTGAACTTTTGTTGGTTCTTATTAAGCCTGTACTTGCTCTTCTTCTTAGATTTTCTGGGAGTTACCCTCCTCCTTTGGTTCATCCTTCATATTCGTGTGTGTACAAAACTCTTCTCATGAGCAATTGAACATGGTTTTGAATGAAATTCAGAGCGAGGAGCATTCGGCTCTTTGGATTGTTTCATGATCTTTCTATGGTCCTTCCAACTGCTGCGTCAACCACAGCCTGGAGATTAACTCCATTAATATTGAGGTTTACGTTTGTAGTTTTATTAACTTTCGTCGCATTAATAGTATTGCGACTGTCGTCTACCTCATCCGAGTTTTCCATACTCGAAACTTGGTACCAATCACCAAGATTTAACAATTATTAGTCATCATCCTGATGACCTGACTTAGATTAGCCACGGCATTCATAAACCGTATGGGCTATTCTGTTCTGAACATTCTTAATGAATGTTATTTGAATGTATATCTATTACATTTAGCTTAGGTCACAAAAGGACTATCAATGGCATTTAAGGTTTGGAGCGAGTCCAATACCTGCTTGACAGGGGACCATAATGTCACAACTGTCTTTGTCACAAGGACGGTTATAAATAGCTCAAAGGCTAGCCTTACAAGACTTTTATTATATATATATACATATATGGCATAGAAGCCTGTCTTGATGGACGTAGAAAGATATGGCATAAAGCCCAGTCATGAAGGACATAAATGATTATACGGCACGAAGGCCTTGTCGCAAAGGTCATTTAGATATGGCACAAACGGCCTTGTCATAAGGACATTTATCAAATCTGGCACAAAAAGGCCTGTCAACAGGAATGTTAACATTTAATATGTTAACTTGTCACGAATGACAAATTATAGCACATAGGCTTGTCATGAATGACTTTAAAACATAACTCGATGGTCTATCACCAAGGACCTTAATTTATTAGCCGCAATCTTATTAGATTAGGGCTTCAAGGTTTGAACGTGGTTCTTCACCTTTGGACAGGGAGTCATAGACTACAACTGTCATCGTCTTGAAAGACGATTCTTTTGGCAGAAAGGTAAGCCAATCAACAACACTAATGGATGTTTATATATAACCATCGTATCTAATGATATTAGTCATGATCACATCGATCATATTGACTATTAGGTTTGGGTATAATCACACCATTTTGAACAGGGGATCATAAAGATCACTACTATTTTGTCTTACCGACACTAGAATAAAGTATAGCCCGTAGGCATTTCTTCACGAGGGATGTTAATATTATGATCATCATACTGATGATACTAGTCAGGATCGCAACGATAGTATAGACTATGGGATTTGAGTATAGCTCACCCCCTTGGGCAAGGAATCACAAAAGATTACAATTGCCTTGTCTCAATTGGACAATATAATATAGCCCTTAGGCAAAACATCATTAAGGATGTTAAAATTTTTAATCATCGTATTGATGATTTTTGTCATGATCGCATTGATCATAGAGACTATTAGGCTTGAGCATAGCTCACTAGCTTGGACAGGGAATCGTAAAGATCACAATGTCTTTGTCACACATGGACAATATAATATGGCCCATAGGCGAAACATCACTAATGGATGTTGATAATAGGTTCATCCTATTAGATGATATAAGTCATGATTGCATTAATCATATTGACTATTTGGCTTGAGCATAGCTCACCACCTCAGACAAGGAATCATAAAGATAACAATGTCAATGTCTCAAATGGACAATATATTATAGCCCGTAGACAAAACATCACTAAAGGATGTTAAATAATATGATCATCGTATTAGATGATATTAGTCATGATCGCATTGATCATATAGACTATTATGTCTGGACATAGTCCAACATTTTAGACAGGAGGTCAAAGACCACCACTGTCGTTGTCTTATCGGTCAACAAGTTTAGCCCGTAGGCACTTCATCACTAACGGATGTCTATAATATGATCATCTTATAGGATGATATAAGCCATGATTCCTAAATCACTAGGCTAGATAAGAGAATTGGAAGAATCCAATATAAGGATGACTGTTGTGATTTTCACGAATCACATTTGTCAAGAGTGCTAACACGTTCTTAGGTGTTAACAAGGATCTGAATCCCTTGAGTAGGTTTCACCATCTTGGCCGCGTAGGCTAGGTTTCACCTTTAAGATTCTTTTTAAAATGCATACTGACAGGGAAGGAAGGATATTTATTTTATTCAGGATTTTTATCATAAATCCTAATTTATAAGTTAATAATAGCACAAATGGCCTAGTCGCGTAGACAAGTTAAATTTATAAGCCATGATTTCAGAGAATCGCGGCATTAAGGTTTGAATCAAAGTTCTTTACCTTTTCATGACAGGGAGCCGTAGGCTACCACTGTCTTTAGTCTCAGAGGACATTAACTATAGCCCGTAGGCACTTCCCTTATAAGGGATGTTTATTACGGAATTGCCCCTTAGGGAAATTCATTAACCATGGTAAATAGAGACCATATTTGGTTAATTTATTAATCATATTTATTTAGGATTTCTATTATAATTTATCCTAATTATAAACAATAACAATATATGTTAGCACATAAGGCCTAGTCACAAGGACAATTTTTAAATCATAAGCCAGGATTTCAGAGAATCGAGGCATGAAGGTTTGAACATAGTCCATTACCTTCTTCTGACAGGGAGTCATAGCTACCACTGTCTTTTGGCTCATGTAGAAATGAGCAAGGCCCGTAGGCGTTATATTACCACGTATGGTCAAAATATGATCATCTTTATTGATGATTTAACCCATGATTCAGAGATCATTTAGTTGGGTTATGAATCTTTTGGATAGGTTTTACCGTCTTGGCCATGTCTGCAATGACATTTAGGCTAGGTTTTACCATCTTGGCCATGTCAGCATTGGCATTTAGGCTAGGTTTTACCTTTAAGATTCTTTTTAATAATTAACGCAGAACAATTTCTAAATTGAAATGTTAATAAGGATCTGAATCTAAATTGAGGAACTGCCATCTTGGCCGGGTCTTAATATGACACGAGGCTAGGTCTTGTCCTTTTAGATTTTTGTCATTTTATTATAATGGTAGATCTTGCAAAAGAAATATTATTTTCCATTTATTTAATATTTCCTTATTAGGATGAATATTCAGTCATTCCACTAAAAATTAAATTTAGGTTTGCCCTAAAAGGGACTTTGAAAGGAATAATGTTGTCCTTGAAGGGACTGAAAAATAAATATGTCCTTAGAAGGACTATTAAGGAAACGATCTTCAGCAAAAGGAGTTTCTTCTTCATTCAATTCCTGAATGCTTTCCCCGAGGTTGCACGTTTCATCTTGCTCGCGGTACGAAGCTCAGCATTTCAAGGCTCCAGATGTGGAGAATTCTTATTACAGCTTCTTCGCTTGGCGACGTATATATAAAAATTTGGAAGCAAAAATTTCCAGATTAGGAATTGAGAATAATCCTATGTTAAGTCTAGACTCAGAAGGTCAAGGAATGTGCTAATGTGTCATTGAGATTAAACACAAAAAGCTAGTGTTTAATTCACTCAATGTTGGCTCTGATACCAACCTGTCACACCCCGATTTCCACGTATCACCGGTGGGCCCGGTGGGGAGTATCGTGACGTGGTTGGTAACATAATAGTCAAACAACACAATATTTAATATGCACAGCGGAAGCAAATAAAAGATATGTTTCAACCGAATTTAATATTGTAATATCAAATGTCACAATATTCGGAAGTTTATCCACAGACAGATCGAAAATAAAAATGGAATTACTAGTTCAACAGACTTCAGGCATCTTAAGCTTGCGAGACTTCTATTGATGCTAAGGAGACAATCCAGCCAATTACGTTTAGTACCTGCATTTAGTCTTTTTGGGAAAATACGTCAGTTTAAACTGGTAAATACAATCAACTGACTCATTTTGGAAAATGATTAAAAATTGATTTGGATGCACGTAGCATAAACATTTTTATTTAACTTGGGAGAATTATTTAAATATATAATCTTGTGAACGAATTACATGTTCCTTGTGCGTTCAGTAGCCCGGATCTTGTCCGGGTTAAAGATCAATAGACACACCACATTATTCTTTTGTGCACTGACGGGTGTACGCCTACACCCCGCGCTTAAGTCGTGGCCATTTCGTAAAATGATGCCAAGGATATCCGGGACATGGTCATTTAACCCCCCAAAGGCTTTAAGTAACAAGACTGTTTAAACGAGCCGATCAAATTATTCAATTAACCACCCAACGATGGAAGATTTGATGCCCGATCAAGCGGTATTCTATATACCGTAACCCAAGCCCGTATAGGGAAAATAAGTTAAAGTATTTACCTGAGCAAAGTATAAATCACAACAAGCAAACGCAAGTAGCTTTTACTGGTACTCCTAATCTGGAACGAAGGTTTATAATAACCTATTAGAATCCTAGCGGGTCTTTTGTTAAGCTTAAGCTTAGACCGGTTAGTTTCAAAGACACGGTTCGTACGCACGATTAAGCGAAGACCGGATAGAATGTGATTTAGACCCGACAAGTTCAGATACTTGTTTAATATGGGTATTTCATACACATTCTGGATTTTGAGATAAAACCGATAAGGTTTGACCCGTTGCGGCTAATTTATGTAAACTAGTTACATAAACCTAACCGAATACGTAATAAGCGTAACGGGTAACAATGAGAGTGATTTACAGGTTTCCTAAGTTAATATGCTCCAAATATGTTGTGACATCAGTAAGATATCATTTATTATGCCCGAAATGTATTTAAACACAAACTATGCCCCGTAGGGGTAGTTTGGTCATTTAAAAGGTGATAAAAGAGTTTAAGTAATATCCTGAGTTACAGGTCTGATGTAATCTGCAAAGATAATCAATTTGCTAAGTTATATCAGTAGGGTAAAGTATATATGTGAAATTTATCAATTATAACCAAACTATGCCCCGTAGGGGTATTTTGGTAATTTCACATAAGCCGAAAAGCTCAAAACTGAAGTCTGAGTTTAACAACCTTTGCTTACTGTTAAAATATTATAATTTGCCTCAAATATCAGTAGGTATCAACCCTTGTATGTTTAATATAGTTATAGCACATACTATGCGTTAAAAACGCTTAAAAAGGCGATTAGAAGCCAATTCCGGGTTCGATACATAAAGCTGATATTTTTATTATTCCAGAAGGCTTAAAATAATTTATTTATCATATGTGATCAGTAGTAAAAGGTTTGGAGTCATTTAGATGTGTAAAACTCATTTTATGGCCCGTAAGGGCAAAACCGACAATTACCGGATTAAGCCTACGACTATAAGTTATGCTCAGCCTAAAATTAATTAAAAATCTTCAAAAATCCCAAAATAATATATTACATCAGTGGGTAAAAATTTTGATATCAAAAAGTAGGCTTAACTAGGCTATACGCTAATTACGCCGTTTTATTAACATAAAGCTTTCATTTTACGCTAACGAGCATAACTCTTAATCTACACTTCAAACTGATGTCAAACTTTGCATACAAGTTTATATATCAGTAATTAAGGTTTCTACTCTTTTACATTTTCAAAAATCACATTTTAAGGTGAAAAGGGCATAATGGTCAACATATGGGCAATTAACGGAATCATGCGTATTAATCGGATAACTAATGATCCGAGGTGTATAATCACAGAGGGTTATACTAGCATGTAACCTGGTCCAAATGAAGCTCTAAGGTATTTCTAAATGATACCAAAACGGGTCAGAACTGAAAGTCAAAGTAAAAGTCAAACTATGCGACTTTCGGTTCCGAACCGGGTCTTTACAGGAAATTGTCGGGTTGAACATGTTTAGACATGTTCTTACACTTATTACCAAGTTATAGTAATGATCAAACAGGTTGTGTATGTTCTACATTGCTAATTATGCATAAATTAGAATTTAAGGATCCTGCTGACTTTTTCTCGACAAGTTTGACCCGACATTTGACCTAGTTAGAGTGGGAATCAGGGGGGGACCCTTTTGTGGGTTTATTACCCACATAATTACCAACTTATAACTACTTTCACTTTGACTAATCACTGGACTAACAATGATTTATCGTTAAGTCAACCGTTAGTTACGACGGTTTGACTTTTAAGCTAAAACTAAGCTAAAACTTAATTAAGAAAGGATTAGCAAACTTACTGAAGTCTAATGGTCGACTAGGAAGGCTTGGAAGGTGCTCTTGTGCTCCACAAATGATCAGATTTGCAAGAATGAATATGTGAAGCATGTTTGCAACTTAGAGGCCTTTATATAGTGGTTTAATCACCACAAAATGTTGACACACAAGTCTAACATGGACCATGAATCATCAACACATGTCCCTAAGTGTTTAGGGGGTGCCTAGGGGCCAAGAAAGATGTGGAAAATCGGATAAAAATCGATTGCAAGGGCTGTGGCAGGAAAGAACTCATTAAAATCCGACCAGAAGGCCCCTCGCGTGGCGCGAAGACCCCCCTGGGGCTTCGCGTGGCGCGAGGCCTCTTCTGACAAGATCTTCAACTTTTGATGCTTGTGTTTTGGTCCTTGGCTCTTCGAGACTTTGCTACGACTTTATTTCTTGCATTATGAACCCTCCAAATTGATGTTTAAGGGCTTCAAGGCATTTACCCATTTTGTTTAGTCCTCGGTTAGCGTTATTGTCACCCGAAAAGTCCTAACTTTCAATGTTTACGCTTCAACCCTTCGCACACGAATTTGATCATAATTTTCTCATACGATAACGAAACTTTATGAAATTTATATCGTGCGTTCTAGTGAGCAAAATTAACCGTTACAAATCCTCGGGTTTGTCAAAAGGTCACTCAGAGGTATATTTTAAACATGTTGACACATTTAACCCCTGTAGTTTGTAATCTCTCACTTTTAGCTTCGTATGATCCATGATTTATTCGTTTGAAGGTATGAGCATCATGTAGGGTTAATATATAATATATTTATTCACTACTGACGTTTAGAATACGTATATTCACATACTTTTCATGTTTGTCAGCTTTAGTCCTTTCATAACATTCTTTCACACGTTCAAACATATGACACGTGTCAACACTTTATAGGACGTGAATTTTCGAGGTGTTACACCAGCGATCCTCGGAAAGAAGGGATTAACCCTACCTGAGGAGACCCGTGAGTTAACCCCCTCGGTTAACCATTGTTTCATCATTGGCGCCCACCGCTACTCGTAGCACTTTTTTCCACATTCCTTTTTCTATCCCAAGATCATGTCTGATCGTCTAAACAACAATACCGGGGATAACCTAAACCCCACATACCCAGGGCCCGCAGGGACCACCCCTCCAGCCCCAAATACTGGCCACATTGGCACATCAACACAAGGGGGCACACCCCCTACATTCGCACCAGACTTTTCACAGTATGCTTCTGTGATACCTCCAGGCATGGACCTCCATACCTGGTACGACCAACAACAAGCTATGTTGGCCGCAGCATACAACAGAGCTTGCGCAGAGGCGCAAATACCTGTCGGGCCTACCACGGCACCACATACACCTGCGGTTCGTATTTTATAATAAGACGGCAAGGCCCCCACGCACCAAGCCTCCCGAAGCAGTCATGAAGACCGCGGTTCCTCTTACTGTGACGTACGCACACTTGATGAGCACGATTCCTCATATGGGTCCCGCCGCAGGGGCCCTATATATAGCCGCTTAGGCCCCCATGGTGAAACTAGGCGGCAGTCTACAGCCCACCGCGACTCCGACATCCATAGCCGGCTGGGACCACAATCCCACAATGAGGGGTATGGTCGTACCGATCCGGACGACTATACATACTGCGGGGAGTCCCACACAACCAACAGCAGACCGGGAGGGCGCAATTATATTCCTCCCACTCAACCCCGCACGACATACCTCCGCGCTGCAAAGCGCAACCAAAGCCAACCCTACAGACCAAAATCTGCGGCCGAAAACTCTAAATTCGTCCCGGAGATTGCCCATGCCGATGTCACCATGACTAAATTCCCACTAACGATTGGGAAATACAATGATTCGTCCGACCCAGACGATCACATGAACATCTTCACCGGCGTCCGGTGCAACGGTAAGTGGGACGAGGCCACTTGGTGTCATTTTTCCCCCTGACCCTCACTGGTCTGGCGAGGGCTTGGTTCGATTCTTTGCCAGTTGGATCACTGGCTTCATTTGAGGACCTACAAGCAAGGTTCCTCGCACATTTCAGTCAGCAGTGACGTCACAAAGGTGATTCTATGGACGTCATGAACATCTGGCGCGGAGACAACGAAACTCTGGAATCGTTTGTCATCCGCTACAACAAAGAGTGCCTTGAGATAGGCGGTGTTGCAGACCAAATGGCACGAAACCAATTCATTCGAGCCGTCAAGGATAAGGAAATGGTTATGACCATCTCAGGCAAGAATGGCTTGGTAGAAAAATGGGACGACGTCATGGCCGCGGTCAAGACGTACGCCCAAACTCAGCGGTCTCTCAAACCGCATACTACCAGGGCACAACCCCAAGCGGAAGGCCATTCCTCCCACCAAGATTCCAAGCGCAACAACAAGCGAAACCGAGACACGTGGAATCGCGGCAGCGATTCTAAACCGTACGTCCCCCGTAGTCACCAGCCCGACGCAAGGGCAACGATCAATGCCCAACGCGACAACCGGGCATCAAAAAAAGAATCTCGGGACCGTAACTTGACCGAGATTAACCAGTCGCCAAGTGACGTCCTCCTCACGGACGCGCAATTCCTGCGACCGGCCCAACCGATGAAGTCCAAAAAGAACCAGGATCTCACACTTTACTGTGAGTATCACAAAGACTCGGGCCACACAATAAACAATTGCATCAGTCTCCGTCTGGAGATTGAGCGAGTCCTGAAGGAGGGGAAGCTGCAACACTTACTGTCAGCCGCGCAAAAGCAAACCAAGCGCATCACCCCCCACAACGAGGGCACCTCCACGGGTAAGAGGACCATGCATGTGGCCTCAACCCACATGATCAATGGAGGACGAGGAAAGACGCGCAAGGCGACGAGAAGGCCGGACAATGACTGGAAAGACGAACAGGTCGTCTTCCCAAAAGTCCGGGGCGGGCCGCCCGACAGACGCACCGTTGTAATCACAGGCTACCTGGCTCATTACTGCACGGAGCGATTATTCATCGACTCGGGCAGTACATCTGACATCATATACGAGCAGTGTTTCAACCAGTTCGATCAGGACGACAAAGATCGGTTGCAGCCGGTAGCTTACCCATTGGCCGGGTTCGCGGGGGAAACCGTATTCCCCCTAGGCCAAATCACTTTTCCTGTGTGCCTAACCAACGGAAGGCATACACGAACGGAGGAGGTAAACTTCATGGTTTTACCTCACACATCCCGATACGACGTACTCCTTGGGCGGGAATCCCAAGGCGACTTCAACATGATTACGTTCGTACCCCATTCTGCTATCGGTTTCCCAACCGAGACAGGGGTCGCAATAATCTATGCCCGCCAAGAGGTTATGTCCACGGACAAGCTGCGTCCGACCAAGATAGCAAGGCCTACCCCCAACACTCAACCAGAAAAATGGGTTCTTAACGCAAGACACCTAGAGCAAACGGTCACGTTGGGCCACGCCTTGTCTCACTGCATCAGAGCGCGCCTGAAGCAGCTCCTCTTCAGGAACCAAGATATTTTTGCGTGGACACCCGCAGACATGACAGGGGTGCCACGCGAAATTGCGCAACTAACCGAACCTAAGATTCTAACCAATCCATGGTTATATGTCAAAAGGAAAATGATTAAAATATCTTGATTGAACTCCTTGTGCTAGTAGCCAAACTTGTATTCTCACCAATGCTTTATGTGTTGACATGTTACCTTAATATATATTGGAGGAATGTTATCACGAAGCGTTGACAAGAATCTAGTAGGAAGGACTAGAAACGCACCAAACTTTAATTCATGTTTAGTAGTTTAGTCGTTAGGTTGCCTTCTTGTACTTTTGTTTCCAAATCATGTACTTGAACCGTTAGCAATGAAATGAAAATTTACTTTTTAAATACATGTCACAATTAGTGGAGGTGATGTCCCTTACAATCTCGTTTTCGTCTCACTCCGATGTTTCTGTCATCAATTGGGGTGTGACACAAATGACCACATTATTGATGAAGGTGTTGAAAAACAATCGACGTAACAATTCCTAACTTGCAATGGACTAAAATCGACTGAAATCAAGAATGGTGCAATAAAATGTGCTTGATATACGTACCATGGACGTGTTCATTATGAAAATCGACAATGAATTCCATTATGTGTTCGTTGTGAAGAGGAGTTGCTGAATCGCCGGAGCTGCTGGTCGCCGGTGAAGAAGAAGGGGAGAAGGGTAGGTGAAGAAGAAGTAGGGAAGGGTAGGTGAAGAATGGGGTGTCAGAGGATAAGGGTGAAAAGATAAGGGAGGTTTGAAGTGTGATTAGGAAGCTTTGCATGTGAAAAGACCAAATTGCCCCTAACGGTCAACGTAACTGCTGACTAACGTTCATAGGCAAATGGCAATGAAATAACAATGTCAGCATTTCAGATGGCAAAAACTGAAAGAGAAGGAGACAGACGACAAAAGGACCAAACCTCAAGGAGGCAAATTGCACTTTACTCTAAATTTTAATTTCTTTCTTTATACCATAAATAATATACATATTTAACACATATAATTTTTATTTGATTTAAAAATTAATTACATGGTTGGTCTTTGTGGTATGTTCGTATTATGAATTTGATATATATTTACTCGAAACTACACTACTGGTCCCAAGTTATGCATAGACGTGACATGTAGATCCCTATCCATAGATGAGGTTAGCTTTTCGAGAGTAACCTCATTATGGCCGCGGACCAACCATGCCATGTTTATGCATAAATTGGGACCAGTGTTGTATTTTTCAATAGATATGCATCAAAGTCGTAGTATAGAATACCACAAACACTAACTGTGTAATTAACTCTTAATTTAGTTTTGAGTGAATTGCAAGTTTTGTCCTTTATCTTTATGCCTCTTTACAGGCGGTGTCATTTATGTTTAAAATTGACGAGTTTTGTCCTTTATGTTTAAAAATCAAGCACGTTTTACCCTTTAGGCCTAACCCAGTTTGTTTTTCCAGTTAAATTTGACCACGTGCTGGTCATGTGAGGATAGTTGTGTCATTTAATGTTTACCCTGAGCATTTTCCCCCAATTTAAAGAACCCCAAACCCTAATTCTTGCAATTCACTCTTTAGTTTTTCTCTAATGACTTATGTTAGGTAACTTTAAATTATGTTGTTTTATTTTTTGTGAACTTTCCGTTATAAATTTCGTTGAAAACAGAGTCGTATTCACAATACAGTTTTTTTTTATTATAAGTTATAGTGAGTATGAGTTTTCGATCAACATAAAACACGTGTAATTTTTTTTTTTTTTTTGCATACCATGACTTTATTTTTTGTTTTTTCATGGTTGCTATACCTCAAAATATAGTACTTTTTTGGTGCCGTAGGTTGACGAAAGTGTGAGTTTTCGATCGATATAAATTAAACACGTGTCAATATTCTTTTAGGCATTCCACATTTTTATTTTTTGGGTTTTCTATTTCGGTTGCTATACTTAGTGTTGATACGTAACGAACCAAACATATTCTGACATACATCTTTAGCTCATTTAGTATTTTAATAGTTTTATTTTTCTCTAATAACTTACGTTTGTTAACTTTTTTAGAAAAATAAAATTTGTGGTTATGTTTAATTTTCTTTTTCTCAACGTCCTGATATAAACTTTATTAAAAATGGAGTTGTATTCCAAATAAATTATTTTTTTTATATCATAAACTATAGCGAACACTGATATCATAACAAACCAAACAAATACCGAAAAAAACCAAATTTGTATGAGGAAATCTTAATAATAAAGAATTAACCACTATGTATTTAAAACTTGGGTGCCTACTTTTTTTTTGAACGGCAAGGTGTCACAATTTTTTGGGTGCGAGACACCCCACACCCCCCTCATTGGGGAGGCCCGTCGCCCCACTTCGGCCAGACGTGAGTGTCTTAACCGTGCAATAAATGGCAAAACTTGGTCATAATAGTTTCCCATTGATTATTGCAACATTACAAACTTGTCTTGTCAAGCAAGTTGATGACTATAACTTATAGGTCAATGGTTGCCGTTTACAATCATGTCATCCTTTGAATAAGTTTGTGGTATCCTACAAATAATTGTTTGATCTTATCTTTTAGAAAGCACTGCTGTCCAAAAAGCTAGCGACTCGTAGCTCGCTATGATTTAGTTCAAAAAAAGCTCGCTTGATATGGCTCGGTTTAGCTCGCTTTGTAGCTCGGTTCGGCTTAGCTCGAATTATTTTACTTATAATATATTTTATTTTTATATACATATAATATATTACAAAAAAGTGATTATTATTTACATGTATTTAGGCTTGTAGTTTGATATCTATGACATATCTAAAGGTTGATTGCCGTGCTAATGAACAAATATTGTATTTACTTTAAATATAAAACTTATTTTGCGTTGTTGAACGTGATTTTGGTTTGTAATGTATTAGGTTTGACTTATTTTGAATATGTTATTTTGAAGTATTGAACAATATTTTAGAATACTGAATTTTGAGAGTTACGTATTAACTTTTATTTTTAAAATCAAGTCAAACCAAGCCGAGCTCGAGCTTCGATTTTCAGCTCGGTTTCAAATCCGAGCCGAGCCAGCTCGGTTTATAATCGAGCCGAGCCCGAGCTTGCCCTATCTCGGTTCGGCTCAGCTCACGAATAACCCTACTTATATCTCTTTATCAGTTTATTTACAAAAATAGTCATATTTTTATGTTCAATCCAAGATAAAAGACTCTCTCAAAAGAAAACTAATATCGTTATATACAGAGACGACGTTCATTATTGAACCATTAAAAAATGAGGAAATAAGGGTATCAACCTTGGATGTATGGAATGGACAATCGTTCCCTTACAAGAGAATTGCTTGGTTGAAGATATACGGGGTTCCACTACATTTGGCAGAGAATGAGGTGTTTGATGCGATCGGGAAACTGTTCAGGAAAATCCTACATTCACCACAGATAAACCAGAATGATAGAGACTTCTCTCATGATTGTGTAGGGGTGTTAATAACACGAGGTAGAAAGGTTAACAAAGACATTACTCTTCGGGCATGTTTGGGTAAGCTTATTGAAACAACTTATTGACTTATTGGCTTCTTGGAAAAGTCAGGATTTTGTGACTTATTGACTTATTGGCTTTTCCCCCTCACATACACCCTCTTTGCCAAACATCATTTTAGAGCTTATGACTTTTCAAAAAGCCAATAAGTCAATAAGTTGTTTCAAAAAGCTTACCCAAACATGCCCTTCAACGGGATAACAAAGGATTCCGAGTATGGGTTTCTGAAGAACAAGGGGAATGGTTACTGGATTGCTTATATGAGGAAGAAGAGGAACAAGATGCAAGCAACAACAACAACTCGCCGAAATTTGAGAAATACGGCGACACAGGGGTGATACGCAACAGAACCCCGGTCGTTTAAAACATTTTCTTTTGTCATTTTTCGATTCATTAACACATAGTATATATATACACACACTAATTGTTTTTTGTGTTTATGGGAGGTTTATACAAAAATTGGTACCGGGCAAACGATCAAGCACGCGAAGAACCGAACACTCTTAAACCGCCACCTCTTTTGGAACATCTTTTCAAAAAGACAAATTATGATTACGCGTGACAACGTTTTCAAGTTTAAAACCTTAATGGTTTGGGCTGTAATATATATGGGTAATAGTTCGTTATGTCAGTTTGTCTAGATTATTAGTTAACTCAGACTCATAAGTTATTTGTAAAAAAATAAAAATTATATATGGGACCTAATTGTCCGAATATTTTAGATATTTGGTACACACGGATAGAGTGTTACACTTTTACTCTCTAGTTAATCATTAGTTACTAAATAACATTCTCTTGTGATTCTTTATGGATACAATACCTTACTTAAGGGTTGTTTGATAGCCCCTTACTTGTCCCATTTTAAAATTAAGTGTGTTTGTTTCACCAGAACGACATCTCTGAATCAGGCAACAAACCTCTTACCCATTAATTTCAAAATGATGCTCAATGAAAATTTTATCCCTTTATCTCAAAACCCTTACCCGACCACTCACGCACCACCTCCTCGACCCACCACCACTTCCTCCTCCACAACGACCACCACTTCCTCCTCCACCACGACCACCATATCAACGTACTCTTACTGGCTCAATACTTAGTAGCACAGAGGTTGTCAAACAATCCCTTACTCCTACTAGTTAAAGGTAGTTAAGAACCAAGTTTTAAACATAATCTTATTGACCTTTCGACATCAGTAAAAAACAAGTATGCCTCCTCATCTCTTGTTGAAGATAGTCTAATTCAATCTGGTTGATCTCGTGCTTCTTCACTATGAAATTTGTTACCAAAGTTTGTGATTACACTCCCACTACTGTCGTATAACATGTTACACCAACAATCATAGTGAAATGCAATATCCTCTTAAATCTATAAGCTCCACGAGCATATTGATACATTGGTTACGGAAAAAAGGTTGAAATAACAGCATGCAAAATTATATCTTATATCGTGGCACATCTTTTGATTAAAAAAATAGTAAAAGAACTTGGATGCAAAAAATACCATTAACATACTATTCAAAAGTCACTGAGGTGTCATGTGAGTAGAATGATGTTATATGAGTTGTATGACATGCGAGAAACGGATTTATAAGGACCCGTATGAGGTGGTGTTCGTCAAATGATATTACCCGTATGATATGTTTGACTTATACATAAATAACTGTTGTAAACACTGACAAAGTTATATCAACCATGTAACAAACGTTTTGTTCTAACATATAGGATATAGGGTAAGGTTATTCTACAAATGCTCCTAAAAATTAGAAGTGTGCAAAGACATCAATGAGACAGTTTCAATGTTGCTTGAGTGAGATCAACTGAAGTCTGTTTGTATGTCTTGTTATTTTTAAAAGAGTAAATTACAAAAATCGTCCTTTATATATTTCACTTATTGCAAACTGTGTTCTTTGTCTTCAATAATTACAGTACTCGATGTTTGCAAACCCTTACAAGTTATGTCCTTTAGCCCTAACTCGGTTAATTTTTGTCGTTAAATCTGACCAAATGAACCCCACATGAGGGTACTTTTGTGGTTAAATCTGAACAAATGGACATCACATGAGAGTAAAATGACCAAAATACCCTCATGTGGGGTCCATTTGATCAGATTTAACCACAAAAATTAACTGAGTTAGGGCTAAAAGACATAATTTGCAAGGGTTTGCAAAAATCGAGTACGTTTTCTGTAATTATTGAAGACAAATGACAAAATTTGCAATAACTAACATATATAAAGAACGATTTTTGTAATTTACTCTTTTTAAAAATACTTTGTATTTGATCAAGTCCTAAACGTCGTGTATAATACGATAGCATATGAGCGGTGTGTCTTATTTGCAAAAGAAAAGAAAAATCAAATGTTGACTGCGGAACAAGTCTAGGTCTAGTTGGGCAGTGGCAGACTGCAGTTTAATCCGGAAACAATTAACATGTGCGAAAAAAAACGCTGGTCATTTTTAATGGAAGGGTGTCCCTACCTTGACAGTTGTACCTAAAGCACATGAACTGCTTTTAATATAAAAATGCAACCCTTCATTGATTTCTTTCTATCCTTCACCACCCCTTTCTTTCTTTCTTTCCCATCACTACTATTACTCTGTTACCCCACGCGGCGGCTGCCTTCCACATGTCTCCGCCCAACGGCACACCGCCGGAGAAGTCCAAGTTTCTCCAGACTTGCAATCGGCTGAGCCTGTTTCTCAAAGAAAAAGGCAAAACTCGAGATCTCAATTTCGGAATCAATGCAAAATTCGACGCTACTGGTACAGGCCTCTTTGATTCGGTTAGATCTCTGAAATCACCGAATCCGTGTCAATCTGCGACTGTTGATTTGTTAAGCTCTATAGGTGAAAAAGTGGAGGAGAAACCAGTAGTAGATGTTGTTATTCCTCAATATGTTATCTTAGATTCCTCCTCCTGTGAACTAGAAGCTAAAACTAGGACTGCTGCACAGATGACTATATTTTACCAAGGCCAGGTGTTAGTTTTGGATGACGTTCCGGCAGATAGAGCCAGAGATCTGATGCTAATGGCGAAGAACGGAGTTGAAACATCAAAACCTAAACCTCCTCCTCCTGCTGTTGTTGTTGATGTTTCCAGATCAACGATTAAAGAAGATGTTCAGCAGGCGAAGGATTCAGATTTGCCGATAGCGAGAAGAGCGTCGTTGCATAAGTTTCTGGCCAAGAGAAAAGACAGGGCCACCGTAAGAGCGCCGTACCAGTCTCCGGGCGGTTCATCCTCTGGGAACAACGAAGACCATAGTTTTGACTTGAATTTGTAAGCCATAACTATCACTTCACTTTTGAATCCAGTCATGTGTGAAAGAGAGTTTGACTACACTACTTACTACACAGAGACAGACACACCTTATCCATTTTCTTCTGGAGGCTTCTTTGATGTAAATTCAATATATTATATATCTATATCTATATCTATACTACTATATAATACATATTGAAAGGATACAATTGGAATTTTACAACTCAATCTAACAACTTCATTCAATAATCTCTATTTATTAACCTTCATTTAATAAAACATAAGACATTATCTATAACTCTATTTATTAAACTTCATCATTTAATAAAACACTATTATAACAACATGTACAAGTAAATGAAGCCTTTTTAGAGGGGTTGAACTTGTATATTCACTAAAGTTTTAAGACACCCTAGGGCTAAAATTGAGAAATCCTTTAAGATCCAGAATCCGTTTTTCTTCATCTGGCGCATCATCTTCCTCCCTTTAACCCTACGACGCAAACCGGAAGCAAAGTGAGACATCAACCGCCACCCCATTAAATCCAATCCATTTAATCTTCTGCTTCTTTATATTGGTATGGCCACGATGAGCAATTTGGATTTTAACCCACTTTGATATTGGTTTGGGTGGTATAGAGAAACATAATCTATGCTTTATCAGACGAAGGGAGATGATAGAAGCCCTAGCCGCCGCCTCCGGCTGATGGCGGACAGGGTACCAACGACTGCGAGTTATTCGGATAAGATATTTCAAGCCGTAGCCGCCACCTCCGGCCGATGGCGGACAGGGTACCTGCGACTGCGAGTTATTCAGGTAAGATGTTTCAAGTTACATGTTGGATTATCCATTTCTAATGCTCTAGATGTCATATTCTGTACCTGCTCTCTCTTTACCTATATGCCGAAAATCTCAAGATTATAGAACTTCTAGGGAAGGAATCGAATAGCTCTGGAACTCATTGAAGCCTTAAAAACTGGTATGGGAATTCGGTTCAGTACATGATCTTCTATTCTTCTAAATGTCTGATTCTTTAACAAACCCTCACAAACCATTTTTTAATATAACATCTGAACATTCTTCATCTGAGCCCTGCATTGTTGTTGGACTACTGTTTTGTTTTAGCATAATTAACCATTTGAAACTCTTGAATACTTACTGGTTTGCCCCCTTTTTGTTTAAATATCAAGAATTTAAGTATAATTCTAGAATTTTGGAAGAGATATTAGCATTAAATTGGACTAATAATCAGATGCTTGAATGTTTGGCAATTACTGGAATACATCAGCTTGGGATATGTTATGGATTGTTGAATAGATTCTACTTCACAATAATGTTTATGATTCGGTTTTGTTTTCAGGAACGCTTTGCTTTCGGATTAGGAGATTTCATTTCAAATAAAAAAAGGGGTATGTATTTTTTATTTTGAATGACTTAATTTTGGATTTCAATTCAATAAATGGGTTCCTTTATTTTCCAGGAACTCATTATCAAACTCTTCGTTTTGATGCAAGTTTATTGGACCAACTGAAGTTCTTTTTATTGATGTGACTGAGGTAACATCCGATTTCTATAAGCGCCTTACTTATAGCATTTGATTTCATTAATATCTACTAAAATTAGGAGGTCAACATTGTGGAATGTGGTTTATTGATTACGTAATTCCTGATTGATTAACTATGTTTCAGGGTGGAGACAAAAAAAAAAAAACGCCTCAGGATATGAAGGTGGCGCTTCTTGCACATGTAGGTTAAAATCAGGACCATTGCCTTTTACAGATGATTATGCAAAAAAGACCACATATATAGAAGAGATTATGAATGTAAAAAATGCTCTGTCCCAAGCAAACCTCTCTCCCACCCTCTGATGGTTCATCTCATAGTGCTCCGGATTGTGAGGTTGAAATGGCAAATCATGAGGACGACTGCACATTCGACATTGACAATATTGCCAGGGAATTGGAACTTCTTAATAATTTAATCGAAGATGCTACAAACAACAAGGTGAAACTAATTCCAACTACATTATTTTACAACTCTATTAGTCATCTAAATTAGCATATATGTTATTATTCTATAATACTTGAGTTTGTGCAGAAAATTTTGGCTTCAAGGTTGGATCGTGCTATCAGTTTAAAGAGAAAAGTGGAACTGAACGAGAAAGCTGCAGAAGAAGCAAAAGCGAAAGCGGCTAAGAGTAGTTTAGATATTCTTGCAAAGGTGGAGGCGCTTAAACAAGCGCATCAGCTCGTAAAGGTATGGTTCGATTAGTTTAGATATTACTGGTTCAGAAAATATATTACGTTCTGGTGCAGTGGAGGTATAAAATAGTTTCATGATGCTAGATATGACAAATTGGGCAGGTTGGTTGGGTAAATACGGTAAAACATGTAATTTGTTGGAATGGTTAAATGGTCTGATTGGGTAGGCTAAAACACCTTTTGTCCCATCTGTTTTTTTTTATGTTATAAAAAGTTTATCTGTCAACCTTGGTTAAAAATATCATTTCAATGATAATGTGATATTTTGAATCAAACGATTTAGGAGGGTTTATGCATTAAAAGTACACATGGGCAACCTTATACCCATTTAACCAATCTGACCTTTTCGTTTAAGATATGTTTTTTTTTTCCGTTCGACCCGTTAGGGTTAAATAAAACCTCACTGGACTCTATTCAAGTAAACTTGCTAAAATTACTTGAGAGTTTTGACCTTTGAGGTCAACCTTTTGACTTCATCTTCATCGCAGAGAAGAGCAAGGGAAGCCAGTGAGAAATACAAAACACAATAGCTACTGTCACTTTCTATCACTCTCTTGGAAGAAACACAAAACACATTGGCAGGTTAAAAATATCATAAATAGACCATAGGTTAGTTTTTTTTTACCTGAACATTAAGTAGTTTTAATATTCTTTAGTTTCTTATCTATCATAAATTTCTATGGGTTGTTGAGATTTAATTATTGCCTAACTTTATGCTTTATCTATCATAAATTTCTATGGGTTATTCTTTAATTCTTTTTGTTTTTGATGGTTTACATAGGCGGATGAAGATACCGATGAGATCTACAACTTATATATAATTTTTTTATTGTTTTAAGTTTGAATTATGTTCTCGCTCCGAGTTATCGACTCCGCAGCAACGCGCGGGTTCCCCACTAGTATATTATAATTAGTATTAGTAATAGTAGTTTCAATTTTAGTAGGAACATCTCTGATGATTACTTCTTTGTTTCCATTACTTTTAATATATTGTTTTGCTTGCTTATGATCTAAAGGATTATATTATTATTTTTGCATTTAATTATTGTGGGAGTCGAGTGATTTTGATAGCTATGCTCTATAACAAATTATATTGGATACTTGGTTTTATAAAATAACAGAATTTTTTTTGCCTCAAATCTACGAACACCCGACTTATATTAAGTGATTCATACATGGAATCAATGAACATATTATATAAGTGGCTTTAGTTTTAGTTACACAAATAGCAGAGATTTAATGAAGAACAATTAAATTAGAATCAATTAAAACGATAGAATATTTGCGTACTTCATAATACGACAACAAGATATATATATATATACAGTGACGTCTCTGATAATTCACGTACCCTATTCGAGCTCGAAAAATGTGCCTATATGCTTTTACGATAAACAATACAATTACGAAAATGACAAAAATTATAGTATTTGATAAACAATGCAATTATGATAATGACAAAATCATAGTATTCTAATGAGTTAAATACCGTAATAACTAATAAGTTAATAGCTAACCAATCATAGTATTCGTACATACCGCTCGTTTCCTCTTTTGTCGTTTTTGCCATCTGGATGCTTGTTTAGGAGCCATTAACGCCTAACAAGAATAATCAATGTTCAATTAACAAGAATGATTGATGTTTCACAATCACAATTTCGAGATTAATCAAGAATTACATACTCAACAACAATCAATAATCTTAATCTTATACTCAACACTCACAATTAAAGCTTAACAACAATTAACGGACTAATAGTTTAACACAATTACACAATAAGTCAATAACACTAAACGAACGAACCTCTTGAGTTCTGAATCTTCTGATGTTATGTTCGGAAATCGGAATCAGCGTGTGATGTTGTTCTTGTTCGCAGTAGACCAGCAACGTCTGAATCGCCCAGCCCAGCGAAGTTCTGATGAATGAAAAATTGATGATGTTCTTCGTCTGATGAGTTTTTTGTTCGTCCTTTCAGATTTTAGGAGACCAAGAAATTTTCGATAATCAACGACGCTTAAACATCAATTGTCGTCGTGTTTTATTATTTTTATTAAAATCATATTAGTATTGGGCCCAATAAACCTAATGTGAAGTGAACTAAATTATAAACCATATAATAATATTTGATAATGACCCTATATTGGAATTGTTATGTACTTACCATTTTTTCTTAAATAACATATATATATATATATATATATATATATATGATAAGGATCATGTGAGAAGTAGTAGGCTATTTGAGAAACTTGAGAAGCATTCTGGACCACACATTTTCCCTAAGCAAAAAAATGTAAAAAATATGCAAAATATTTTTTTTTTTTTGAAAAAATCGCAGCTTTTTCTTTAAGGATTTAATTTTTAATTTATTTGGGGAATTATACACATGTGTATATTGTTAATCTTCTAACTATACATATATGTATATTGTCAATTATACATATATGTATATACATATTTAAAATTGAAAAATAAGTGTTATTTAGGGTTTAGCATTAGTATTTAGGGTTTAGGGTTTAGCATTAGGGTTTAGTAATAGTATTTAGGGTTTAGCATTAGGGTTTAGCTTTAACTTTTGGGTTTAGCTTTATCTTTAGGGTTTGCATTAGGGTTTAGCATTAAGGGTTTAGCTTTAGGGTTTAGTTTTAGCTTTAGGGTTTAGCATTAGGGTTTAGCTTTAGGGTTTAGAATTAGGGTTTAGCTTTAGGGTTTAGCTTTAGGGTTTAGGGTTTAGCATTAAGGTTTAGCTTTAGTGTTTATGGTATAAGGGTTTAGGATTTATAACACATATTTTTTCAATTTTAAACATGTATATACATATATGTATAATTGACAATATACATATATGTATAGTTAAAAGATTAACAATATACACATGTGAATTTATAACGCACACCGCCGCCGGTCTAGTTGTTCACGCGTGGAACTTATCATGCGTCAATTTTTTCACGCGTTATCCATTCACAAGTGATCGATGACCGTTGCCTTCGTAGGTGACCGTTCATGATGGGTTGTTTTATATATATATATAGAGTAGGGATCCTAAGAGAAGTCCACTCTATTTGAGAAACTTGAGAAGCAATCTGGACCACACATTTTCCCTAAGCAAAAAATGCAAAAAAATGTGAAAAAAAAATGCAAATTTTTTTTTTTTTTTGGAAAAATCGCAGCTTTTTCTTTAAGGATTAAATTTTTTATTTAAAAAAAATTGGATTTATACACATGTGTATATTGTTAATCTTTTAACTATACATATATGTATATTGTCAATTATACATATATGTATATACATGTTTAAAATTGAAAAAATATGTGTTATAAATCCTAAACCTTATACCATAAACACTAAAGCTAAACCTTAATGCTAAACCCTAAACCCTAAAGCTAAACCTTAATGCTAAACCCTAAACCCTAAAGCTAAACCCTAATGTTAAACCCTAATTGTAAACCCTAAAGCTAAAACTAAACCCTAAAGTTAAACCCTTAATGCTAAACCCTAATGCAAACCCTAAAGATAAAGCTAAACCCAAAAGTTAAAGCTAAACCCTAATGCTAAACACAAAAGCTAAACCCAAAAGCTAAACCCTAATGCTAAACCCTAAATACTATTACTAAACCCTAATGCTAAACCCTAATGCTAAACCCTAAAGCTAAACCCTAAACCATAAAGCTAAACCCTAAACCCTAATGCTAAACCCTAAATACTAATGCTAAACCCTAAATACTTATTTTTCAATTTTAAACATGTATATACATATATGTATAATTGACAATATACATATATGTATAGTTAAAAGATTAACAATATACACATGTGTATAAATCCCAAATAAAAAATTAAATCTTTAAAGAAAAAGTTGCAATTTTTCAAAAAAAAAAAAAATTTGCATTTTTTTTACATTTTTTTGCTTAGTGAGAATGTGTGGTCCAGAATGCTTCTCAAGTTTCTCAAATAGCCTACTACTTCTCACATGATCCTTATCCTATATATATATATACACACAAGTAATAGGCATTTTCATTAAAATCCATCACTAGTGATGGAATAACGCTCGATGACGTGACAAAATTTGATTAGAAGTTGTGAGTGGTGAGTGGGTGGTGAGTGATCGACGCCCCTGTTATAATAGAAATATCACTGTTTCATATTTTACGTTTCACATGAGCATTGAATTTTAGAACACGTGTGGAAAAAAATAAACTATGTATTTAATATTATATTGTATTTACTTTGAAATTGTGGTTTATCTATTCTAGAAATCTCATGAATGATTGCAAGTTGGTATTAAACCAACAATGTCGTCCAAACTCCAAACAAAGGAAATAAATTGAAAGATGGACAGGTGTGTTTTTACTAGTTCTTTTATAAAAAAACATCGTCCAAACTCCAAACAAAGGAAATAAATTGAAAGATGGGCACGTGTTTTTTTTACTAATTCTTTTATAAAAAAAATGAGATATTTTATTAAGAAAGGTGAAAATGTGGTCTTTTGCTGGCACAATATCTTGTCGTCTTTGCATACGACACGTTACACAATGGCTTAATAAAATATTAAACGTTATTATTAAATTTAAGAGTGAATTCCAAGGATTGTCCTTTATCTTTATACCCATTTGCAGCCGCTGTCCTTTATGTTTAAAATTGACGAGTTTTGTACTTTATGTTTTCAAATCATACACGTTTTGTCCTTTAGCCCTAACCCAGTTAGATTTTCCTGTCAAATCTGGTCTTGTGCAATACAAATGAGGGTAAAATTGTCTTTTCACCATATTCTTTAAAAATACATAAAAAAGAAAAATATATACATACATCATATAACACACCCTCTCCTTCTCTCTCTGACAATCCTACCACCATCACAACCCACCTGCCGCCGCCACCACCACCACTTCACCGCAGATCACCCCCTCATCCTCTCTCTCTAACTATCCTACCACCACCACAACCCATTTGCCACAACCACCACAACCCACTTTCACGAACAATCTGCATACAAGGTCAAAATGTTTCATAATAAACTAACAATGCAAGTCCACTGTGAGATCATAAAACATGGCATGCTATCTGTACCTCTTAAAACATGTTTGGGCCCAAAATGATAAATTAAAAGTATGCAAGTCCACACACCCCACACCACCAACTGCAATCATTCACTCTTTTACCTGCCATCGAAACCAGCCCCTCATCCATAGACATACCTGTACAAATACTCTGTTTTCCCCATCATAAAGTTTGCCAGAACAATACTCCGGTGTAGATCCACGTATAGCCGGTTAAGTCAAACGTGTGAGATCTAGTGAAACCCTACCAGTTGTTCCAGATCTGGACCACGCCAAAGGAACCGCCGGTTGAGGCTAGACGACGATCTGTGGTGAGTCTTGACGACGATTTCCAGTCGTAGTTGTGGTTGCCGGAACGTAGATTGAGGTTGGGGTTGTGCAGTGGTTGTCGTATTTGGTGGTGGAGTTTCAGATGGTTGTCAGATTTCATGGTGGTTGGTGGTAGAAGAAAGGGTGTGGTTGGTGATGGCAGGAAGGGGGTAATACGGGGAGAGAGAGAGATGATTTATATGTTATATAAATAACAGTTGAGAAGACAATTTTACCCTCATGTGCATTGCACAAGACTAGATTTAACAGAAAAATCTAACTGGGTTAGGGCTAAAGGACAAAACGTGTATGATTTGAAAACATAAAGTACAAAACTCGTCAATTTTAAACATAAAAGACAGCGCCTACAAATTGAAATGGTATAAAGATAAAGGACAATCCTTACAATTCACTCTAAATTTGAGTAGGTATAAAAGTTAATGTGTAGAGTATGTGTCGTGTAAAATGTGTGAGGGATGAAATGTTGCTATAAACAAAAGTAGGAGGGTTGATTTTGTACTTCCGTCCCGTTGAGGTTTTCTTCTTCCATTTTGATTTTTCATTCCCTTTATTTTTCCCACGAGGGGTAATGAAACCCTAAATCACTCGATTTTACAGGTAGTAGAGCCGATTTACATACATTCGTGAAGAATGCAGCACCAACACCAGAGAATGAAGCAACAGCAGCAGCAAGCATTGATGCAGCAAGCTCTTCTTCAACAACAATCTCTCTATCATCCTGGCCTCTTGGCTCCACCACAGGTTCGTACGGAGGACCATTATTTGATTTTTGTTAATTCTCTTCACGTTTGAATTCTTTATTTTGTTTGGTAATCTCTCATTTGTGATTTCAAATATTGATTTTTTTTGTTTGATTAGCGATTGATGATAGCTGGTAAAATTAAAATATTATGAATTCATCTTTTGGCTTGTTAATGCTGTCATTTGGGAGCTTAGGATTTTTATATATGCCACAACATTCACTATGCCAAGGTGGAAGGATTCGGTTTTTTTTTTTTTTTATGACTACTCCAACCTCTCCAAAGTGGATTCTTTATGTACAGTGGCGAAGCTTGAAATTTTTTACCGGGGGGTCGAAAACGTATATACCCAAAAATTTCTATAGAACCGGGGGGGGGGGGGGGTCGAAAACATATATATACCCAAAATTTTCTATACGAAAACTACATATATAACGCTACTTGCCGAAAAGTTCGGGGGGTCGGGCGCCCCTCCCGACCCCTTCAAAGCATCGCCTCTGTTTATGTACTGTTGATTGACTCGACTTGTAAACGTTTCAATGTAAATTTGGAGGCTTTGGGATCTAAAGGTTTGCTGGAATAGAATTGAAGGCTGGAAGAATATGTTATCTTATTTTCGATGGAGGAACAAAGAGATTTGAGTTAGATATTGGCATTATGAATATATGATAATACTATAATAGAGATTAGAGGGTCATACAATGGGAGCAATCATACAATGGAGGCACAAAGAGATTGACTAAACCGAGGGGTTGTGTAAATCAGAGTGTCAACAGGTCAGATTTTCGAAATAAAATAAAACGGATACTTGGATAGGCTACGGGTTGATAGAGATACAACAGAAACCCCACTAGATCAATTCTTAGGCTAGGGCGATCTAATACGAGTTTAGGATGCAGAAATCACCACCGAAACTTGTTATTAGATTCCAAAGAACACAACCCAAGCAGCCACTCTTGGATTAGCAATGGAGGATTAAACTTGTTACTATTTTTAAATCATCAAAACACCACCGTTTCATTAATGACCAAAGTTAGTACAAATAGGAGTTGATCCACTTCCCTACGTCCAACATTCTAGGAAAATAAAAGATTGAATTGATGTACTACCTAATAAGCTTGGAAAAACAACTAAGAAAAGCATAAAAAGGAATTTGTACTGGAACAAGCAACAAAACATGGAATATAAACTAAAGGTGGTGGGAACGTGGGTGTTGGAGTTGCATGGGTTCTTCAACCGCCATCATGGAGCTCCAAGTGATTCAATCGTGATTCACTCATTTCAAACGACCCGTAAAATGATCCGTAAAATGTTACTAATCCACTGCTATCAGGTTGGGTTTTTGCACATCGAGCTTCATACAATTGGAGCAGTCATAGAACATATCGCGTATGTGGCACACCTGAAACTCAGGATATCCAAACTATACTAATACGATGCATGTGCATGTCCACTTAACATATATCAAAACTTTGTATGTGTGGCACACTGGCACTAAATTGCACACCGATAATACATAAAGCTCCAAATCCTAGGCTGAGCCGGTATGCCCTTTAAACCAACATGCACACACTATGCCATTACGACCTCTCATCGGTAACAAAATGAGATGAGTGATTACATAGTACACACAACAAATGGTCCCATGGCATTGCACCAAAATGATGCTTGTAGGTTAACTAAGTATCACCACTCTTTTGTCTACAAATCTAAGGTTCCATGGTTTCATACTTTCATGAGTAGGCTTATCTTGTGTAATTACCTTATATACATATACTCTAGGCTTCTAGGATTCTACAAATGTGGTTTTTACAAATCAGGTATTGTAGTGCACATAAAAGAATCGGAACCAACAATGCTATCTAGTATCACAACCATTATTTATGAGTAGTGGATATTGATAAACGCATAATGCAATATAATTTTGGCTACTTTTATTAATCTTAAGTTGTTTATGAATCATTGTATGTTCAAAAGGCAAAAGTATTTACATTGCTTATGGATTGTTTTATGTTGTTGATTGCTATAATTCTACATGGATTTCATAATCTTGTTTTCGTTATCAGATGCTTACATTTACTATTTAGTCGCAGTGGGTTTACACTAGAATTTAAAACTTCATATATAGACGTGTATGAACTAAGAAATAGTCCATAAGGAGATGAGGTCTGGAACATATACTTTTGCTGCGAGTTTAACAACTGCTCATTGGCGTTTTCTAGATCATTATGGCATGAGTTCACAATGTAATTCTTTACACTGCACATTGGTTAAGTTCTTTTTATTTTTTAGCCATTCTTTTTGGGGCCTTAAGTAGAGAACTGTAAGAACCGCATAAACACTTGTATCTATTGATTTAAATGTGATACATAAAGCGGTTCTCGCGATTCTATGCTTAAAATTGGTGTTGTGTGTTAAATATATTTAGGTGTGATTTTGGACTTTAGGAAGTTATGTTC